>JAANYP010001175.1:267500-507969 GCA_020465985.1 Centrapalus pauciflorus
ACTGAATGAAGAAAGCCAACAGCAGTAGCAAAGCCATAAAACAGTAATTGTGAGTTATAGAAATGACTATTTTACATGTTTGTCCTCGGTGAGACATATTGTTGTTCTAACTTTATATGACAGTCTTATATGCTCAGATAGATGTGACCTATGCACACCATGGTATGGTGATGCCCTACGGATCATGATAGCATTTGATATATCATCCAGCACACATGTTATTGCAGTTGTTGTTGAATCTCTTTACAGGATAACATAAAGGAAAAGCTCAATGTGGACCTAGTTCTTAGGTGCTGCAAGATCTAGTTGAACTTTCCTAGACCACTACTCATACTACGTATTGATATAGCTTGAAGACATATATTGTGGTGGTTTGGGCAAAAGTATCGTCATGTATGGTGATTAGTAATATACTAGTCTTGTACTCTTTATAAGTTAGTTTTGAATCTTTAAAACGAAGTTCTAAACTTTAATTTACCAAATCCTAATTTTTGTACTGTAACTTAATTCTACAATTTAATATAATCTATCTTAGTTGTGATTGATACTCTAATTGCAAATTTTGGACCTAGTCGTTAAAACTCCTCTACAAGGACGGGTCTTCACACTATTAGTCTCTCTATTGTCAAGGAAGATTAGGCTAAGTCTTTGGACCAAGAGACTTAAAGACCCTCTATGTTCAATATAGAGCGACTTAAAAACTCTCTGTTAGTATCCCGTGATAACTAACACTTCTCAACTAATAGACCTAAAGAACCCTCACCCACACAAACTATAGATGGTTTGCTCATTGGGAAGGTTTTTTTGTTCTGGTTAGACCATAGAAGCGACGTTTATGCCTATCACACAATTTGGTGCATAATCGGAGTCAGCAGAAATAATGTTCAACATTTCAGCTCGTGGGATATCACACAAAATGATTAGGATTTTCAGCTCAGATGAATTAGGAGATGAAATTCAAAACGAATTTGGGGAATGATGAATTGGGAGATATTAGAATGAAATGTAAAATCTGATATATGATATGAAATGAATCAAATTTCCATGAAAGAATTAACTCATGGGAGAATATGGGAGAATTCATTCAGTATGAATGGAAAGAATTCAGAATATATGGGAGATTAACGAAGAGAATATCAAAAGAAATGAGATTATGAATATCAATGAGTTTAGACTAATTAACCTCAATGATATGCTCAGAGAATCAGAAATTAACATCCTTAAAAAAATTTCTTTTCTGTTCAAAAATCTCTTTATATGTGTAAAAATATATTTCAGTGAAAATTGCTCACAGTTTTGTAAAAAAAATATTTCATCATTAGAGTGCGTCTAAAACTCCCCCTGAGAATAAGCACACAAAGTTAGTCAACTCATAAAATATAAATCAGGAGCAAAAAATTGTAAAATAAAACACATTCTTTGTCAATATAGCTTCAGAGTTGAACTCAAAGAAGGAATTTCAGAAAGATTCATCTTTCAGAATCGGGTTAATCTAGAAGCCTTTGTTGCAAAAGCTCGGGTTTCAGTCTGAAATAATTGAAAGCCATTTTGTACTTTACACGGGTTCCAGTCTAAAGTGATCTAGAAACCATTTCTAATGAATTTCAGTATCTAGTCTGAAGGAACTAGAAACCTTTTGAGTTAAGACCGGGTTCTGCACTGATGTGTACAGAAACCATTTGAGTGAAGACTGGGTTCTAGTCTGATTTGACAAAAAACCAAAACCTGCAAAATTAAAATGTCTTTGGTATCCAAACAGATTTGGATCCAGGCTTGTTAGCGCTCTTTGGTACCCATCGATACACAGGTTTTGGTACCCACTGCAACTTGGGTTTAGGTGCCCATTTGCAAACACTTTTCTTTACCTCTTTCTCAAACTCAGAAAATAAATTTCTTTAAATATGATAAAATTGAATATCTGATTTATGAAAGAAACTTGAATCTAAACGAACAGAATTATCAAACTCTTATTTCTAAAAATCTGTCCGGTTCTAGCCTGTTTTCGATAATACTTGGTATTTTTCGTGGTAGATTTCTTCTAAGAAGAATAACTAGTATTTTCAAAAACTTTGAAAACTTTGATTTTGAAGATTCACCGGGGTAAATCTTGACCGGAAGTTTTTCAATTTCTTTATATTTGCCTTTAGTTATCTTCAAAAGATAATTAAGTTTAAGATCTGAAGAGAAATCAAATTCAGGACTTTTAAAAAAAATTCTTTTCACTTTCTGAAGAGAAATCGGAATGGTCAACTTTGTGTTCTGAATAGACTTCGAAATCCTTAACCTTTGATTCATTTGAAGATGGGGAAACATTAATTTGTTTAGAAAGATGAAATATTTGATCTTCTAATCCTTTGATGATGACCAAATATGAATTTGTGTCATTATCAAACGATTGGAAATCAATTTTAAAAGATTGTTTATTAATTAAGAACACATTTTTCATATCTTCAAACAATTTAGATTTCTCTTTGAAATCTTGTTTTTTAAGTAAGAACTCATTTCTTTCCTTCTCAAATAATTCTTTAGTTAATGAAAACTCCTTTTCAAGAGCAAAAAATTCTTAAGATTTGTTTGAAACATAACTTTGATCAGGACGATACTTGACATTGAAAAAGACGTCATGGACCCAGTGATGCATGGACTTAGCCCCACCAACCACTCAGTAATCTCTCAAAAAATTTATGTTTCAATAATCACGGAGATATAGCACAATCTATTGATATATCATTTGGATATAATTGATACTGAAATAAGGAATACATTTGCTCCGGCCTCCGACTTTATTTGGTGCACATTTTGTCTAGAGCCAATTATATACACTATTAAGACACTTCGAGTCTAACAGTCTGTGTGACTATAAACTGCTAGTCCAAAGTCACTAAGTAGATCACATAGATAATGTCAGCGCTGAAACTGCTAGTCCAAAGTCACTAAGTGACTATTTGGAAATCCTACTAGTGTTAACATCATGTCAGCGCTGAAAGTAGATCACATAGATAATGTTTATTGTGCAAACACTAATCCTGTGTGGATCTGGACTCGTTAGTTTACAAATGAATATGATTCATTTTTATTAGGTCAAGTTGAAAAGCTTTGACTGTGTTAGTTTATCCATTTGAGAGGGAGTGATAAATTTGTTAAAAATAGGGGGAGAGAACATATTTGAAAGAGAGGATATTATTTTGAGGGGGAGAGTGAGAGATAGAGTTTATAATAATTCTAAGTTGTAAGTGTTGTTGTGTTGTACTTATAATTTCACTACATTTGCGTCTCTGAAGATTTTGCATGATGTTCATAATTCTTATGATCATCATGAGGGGGAGAAAAGTTGAAACTCTGAGACAACTACTGAATAGTTTGAAGAGAATTGCAACAACTACTTAAGGACAATTGTAATAAGTGTTGCAGAGTAGTTAAAGCTGAAATATGAAATGTTTGATCAAAGGAGAGAATTGTATCCAATTCATGATTCAAGGGGGAGAGTATTGACTTCTGAAAATAGAAAAGAGAAGACCAGAGGAAAAGAGATATGAACATCAGAAAGACACTAAAGAAGAATTGTTATTTGAAGACTCAGAGATCAAAAAGAAGATAGTAAAAGAGAGAAGAATAAAAGATCAAGTTTTGAAGATTTGTCTCTGAAGACTTGAAGAAAATTAGTTTTTAATAGTTTGTTTGCATATTGTAAAGTCCTTGCAATGAACTTCAATTGTAAATTATTTTTCATCTCTAAGGAGGAGATTGTTAGGTACAAAATTATAGAGGTGAAAAACAATATTATATAAGTTGACTAATGTTGTAATTAGTAGATGTATAGAAAACTTGTATATTAGGGAAATTTCCTTAATCAATTTAGAACTCTCATTTTCAATTGTGTGTTTTTCAAAGTGTATTTGAGAGTAATCATTCAATCAAGCAAGATTTGGATTACATATTATTGATTCATCTAGATCTTGTATTCACACTATGTAAAAAATCATGTGCAGCTGGGTTTTTACATGATGATTAATATGCAAATAATCATGCATAGTTACTTCTTGAGGAACATGTGCAGTGACCCTCATATGTGCAGTTTCTTGATTACTAGGAGATACAAAATCATGATATTGAATGCACATGTTAATATGATTACTTATTGAGGAATATATGCAGTTACTTGTTGAGGAACATGTAAAAAATTTCATGTGCAGTTGGGTTTTTACATGATGATTAATATGTAAAAAATAATGTGCAATGTTAATATTGAAACAAGATGATAAAAATTCCCCTGACTCAAATTTGGTTTCTAGTGTTAATCTATAGAAGCCATCATCAAATTGAGCTTATATAAGGGTACATCCTCTTAAGTCAATAAACTCGTATGCCTAGGCCTTGTGTGTTCTGTAAAAATTTCGCATTATATTTACTTCGTCTTCTTGTTTTTTTTATGTGATGAAATCATGCTGCTTGTTTATGCAATCTGATTTGGTTTATATCTCGATTGTTTCCGATTTAATGAGACAATGTTGCAGATTTGTTAAGGGTGTCTATCATGGCCCAATTTAGTTTAACAACGCGTTTACATAGGCAAAGGAGGATAGAATTACTGGAATGTTTTAATATAGTTGCCCACGTTTTAGTGTTCTTTGTTCTTTCACTTTGGATGATGATGGTCAAAAGGAGAGTTAAAGCACTAATTGGCTACTCTTCTTTGAAATTGACCGTTTCTTAATATTACAAAGGATTATTTATGAAAGTGACACTTTAGCCATATCACAAACTATAATGGACCAAAGATGCTTCAAAAACTTGTGTGACATGCTTGAAACATTAGGGGGGTTAAAACCGAGTAGGTTTATGGATGTTGATGAGCAAGTTGCCATGTTTCTACACATTGTTGCCCATAATTTGAAGAATCGTGTCATGATTTGTCATTTTCGTCATTCCGGAGAAACAATTAGTAGACATTTTTCTCGGGTTTGTAATGCGGTGATAAGGTTGCATACACATTTGATTAAGAAACCAGAATTAGTTCCTGAAAACTCTACCGATCAAAGATGGAAATGGTTTAAGGTATACATGCTCTTTTTAGAACTTATTAGGTATAAAACTTTTATTAAAGTGTAATGACCATGTTTTTTTTGTTGTAGAATTGTCTAGAAGCTTTAGATGGGACTTACATAAAGCGTTTAGTTCCACCTAAAGATAAGCCTAGATATAGAACAAGAAAGAATGAAATTGCAACAAACGTGCTCAGGGTATTTTCACAAGACTTGCAATTTATATATGTATTACCGGGATGGGAGGGACCCGCAGCCGATGGTAGAGTGTTACGTGTTGCTCTTCTTAGGCCACATGGATTAAAAGTACCAAGACCGTGTAAGTAACTATATGTGTTACCTGTAAATTAATAAAGTATATTTATTAATAACTAATCATTGACAAAAAAAATCTTTTATTAGGTTATTACTTGGTTGACGCCGAATACATAAATGGAAAAGGTTTTTTAGCTCCCTATAGAGGTCAAATATATCATCTACATGAGTGGCGTGATGGACACCAACCAACTGCACCAAAAGAATTATTCAATATGAAACATTCTTCAGCTAGAAATGGTGGGGAATTTTATGTAACATCCCGCTTTTGAGCCTGGTACATAGATTTATTTTAGTGGGTTATTATTTTATTAATATTTTGTTGGTTCAATTATTTCCCGATTAGTGGATTTATATGTGTCGGGATTGCAATATACGTGACACCGATTTATAATTTTAGCAGATTAATTATTTTTTTGAGATCACGGGATTAAATGGGTTGAGTGGATAATAATAGTGAAAATATGACATTGGGTCCAGATTATTGGGTTCAGGGTTACAAAAAATGGAAACCATATACATATAACCCTTATTTGAAATCCACTCTCCCTTCTTTTAGTTGATAAATCTGAAAGTGTGTTATGTGTGTGTGGTTTTGGAGTAAACAACATCAAAAAGGGATCCATAATCAAGTATTAAGTGCAAGGATTCATCATCATCATTCTTATTGTGATCTTGGGAAAAAGAGGTAAGAAATCCCTGATTTGGTAGCTTAATTCGTATCGTGTATTGTTAAAATTGGGGAATTGGCTTATTAGCCTATAAGGAGTTCTTATATGTTGATATTATGAGTTTCCATTACTGAAAAGTCGAGTTGGAATGAGGTTTTAAACCCCTAGGCATACGTGAAAGACGAACAGGGGAGACCTGCTCGCCCAGAAACACGGTCGCAATCCCCTGAGCACGGGCGCGATGGGCTCTGTGGCGGTGCGGATCGAGTATAACCAAGATCCGGGGCACGGGCCGGGATGGTCGGCGCGGCCACGATGGCCTGATCACGACCGCGATCGCGATGGGGTAAGCGCGAGCCGCAATATGGCAAGTGCGGGCCGCGATCAGGTTTTTTAGGCCGGATTTTGTTTTGGGCTTCTGGGTCAGTTTGACGTTATGTTCAGTTATGGGTTCAAATGTGAGTCTATTATATGTATCTGTTGGGTTGGGATTAACAATTGGGATCCGTGTGTTATTACTGGAACGAGCACACAGCGAGCCGAGCTGAGTCAGGGATTTCGATGTTCAGCGAATCAGTCAGGGTAACCAGGTGAGTACTCGAGATCTTTTCCAACCCGGGATCATTTTATGAACTTTAGCAGTGTAGCTACTGTTGTTATATGTGTTGCATACGAGACAGGGACATGAACCAGGTATGATTAATATTCTTGTTATATGTGTATATTGTGCATCAGATGAGATCCATTCTAGGGCGTCGATGAGTTCCATACAAGCAGTGATTCGCGATGGGTAATCGCGTGGGCTGAATGTCCCTAATCAGTCTTCAAAGCATGTTTACACGGCTGGGCCTGTAGTCGGGTCACACCTGAGCTACAGGGTTTTGCTAACCACTGCTACGTGTGGTTTGTTAGCTGGGGAAGTGTCGCAACAGGAATTATGCACAGGGCTTCAGATCTCATGCTTTATTGTGACTACACCTGAGAAATGTTGTTGATTGCCAGTGATACGGATAGCAACTGCCATGTGTGTTATGTGCTATGTACTTGCATTATGTGTTTATTATGTAGAGTCTAACCCTCACGTACTCACGAGCTTTCCAGCTTACGTTTTCGAGTCTAACATGTTCAGGGAATCAGAATGGGAACCAACAGTCACAGCCGCCAAACTAGAGACTGGGGATCGCTTGGAGACGTTTATACTTGCTTCTGTGTAATGAACATCCTACTGCTGCATGTGATCGCCTCTTTTGGGATTATGTAAATTGGTATTTTATGTATGTACTTTGTATGTATGTCTACTAGCCAGTGGCATTATGTTAGTCCGATCAGGGTTGTTAGTGCACTGAACTTGTGATTACTTTGTTAACCGTTTGTGTAAAAGTTTATACTATCAGTGATTTGTATTATCCTTTGACACGTGTTACATGGATTATTTGCGTTTATTGCCACTTATGATATTGTGTTAACGTTTTTTTATGTGAATTGGAAGGGTGTTACATGATGGTATCAGAGCTTGTGGTTTGAAGCCTGAGTGTCATTAGTGGATGCTTGACTTAAACCTTGTTCAGATCCTTAGGGAATCATTCTTGAGATTGATGATAGTGGAATTAACTGACCTAGCTTATTATAAAATGTTGGGTGTCTGTTTGTTGTTCTTAACTATTTCGGTTTGTGCAGTTTGATCTGGCAGATCAGGGCAAGGGTGCAGGTGCGAGTAAACCGGCGGGCGACGAGTTTGTCCACAAGTCGGATCTTCTAGAGATTCGGACTCAGTTCTAAAGTCACCAAGGTCTAGGTCAGGGTATGGGGCCAGTAATTCCGACGTCGGGGACAGATTCTGGGGCGGGTGCCTCTTCTTCAACTACGCAGGGTGGGTCCTTTTAGGACTTTATGACAGGAGCTCCACCCGAGTTCAGAGGCGGCGGTGAGCCAGGGTCGCTATGACATAGGAGCGTGAGATTGAGGCAGCCTATCGGGTCGCTTATGTGGATCCGAAGGATATGGTCGGTAATGCTACATATTTGTTAAGGGGAGGGGCTTCCCAGTGGTGGAAGTCTATTAAGTCTTCCATGATGCCGTCTGCTGCCAATGCTATGACTTGGGACCAGTTCAGGGTCGTCTTTGAGTTTCAGTATATCCCCAGAGATGAGAGATTGGAGATGGAGCGCCGGTTACTCCATTTACAGCAGGGCGAGATGACTGTACAACAGTACGTTGACCGATTCAACGAGTACTCCCAGTTTGCGACTCAGCACATAGATATCTAGCGGCGAAAGGCCGATGTGTTATCAATGGATTGCGATCGGATATCCGGGAGTTTGTTGGTTTGCACGAGACTCCTACATTTTCCAGAGCATTGGAGATGGCCCGAATGAAGGAGTGGGAGATAGAGAAGCAGAAGGAGCAGCCACCCTCACAGCGACAGTGCACAGGGACTTCGGAGCAGCCTTCGAGTGCTTGGAGGTCCTCCGGCGATGCCCCCAGAGATCAGCGACCAGATCAGTGGCGGTTTTCGAGCCAGGGTTCGGGGCAGAGTTCAGGGCAGAGACGCGATAGAGACAGAGATAGGGGTAGAGATCAGAGATCCAGGGGACATGCGCAGAGTCAGAGATTGGGGGACCAGAGTCAGATGCAGAGCTCCCGTTATAGTACACCGAGCCAGAGCAGCGTGGGACAGGGGTCCTAAGTTTCCGACAGCCGAATCGACAGTTCGTATTGGGATAGAGAGTGTCCGAGATGTAATCGGCGCCATTCTAGACCGTGTTCCTTAGATTTACCCAGATGCTATAGATGCGGTTAGCGAAGGCACACTGCCACCACGTGTACTGCTCCAAAGTTATTATCCTTCCGTTGTGGCAACCCAGGACACATGATCAGGGATTGTCCAGAGGCGGGACCAGCGATTCAGGGGGCCAGTTCCAGTAGAGCCAAGCCAGAGCCATCGTCATCTAGGCATCGTGATACGGTCCCTAGGGGTCAGCGACGGGGGTTTCAAGCGACCGCTGAGGAGGCACGGGATGCTACAGACGTCGTTTCGGGTATGTATGTTCTGAACAGGCTTCGAGCACGTATATATTTGGATCTGGAGCGGATCGTTCGTATGTGTCTGTGATATTCAGTGCATATTTTACTGTGTCTTCTTCTCTTTTACCTGTTTCTTTGATTGTTGAGAGGGTCGATGGGAGCACCATGTTAGTGAGTCGTGTGTATCGGGATTGTGTGTTAGAGATTGATTCTCATCAGTTTTCGATTGATTTGCTACCGATTGAGATCAGTAGCTTCGATGTGATTTTGGGTATGGATTGGATGACTGCCAGACAGGTCGACATTCTTTGTGCTAAAAAGATTATTCGCATACCCAGTGTGTCACCGTGTACGGGGAACGATGCAAGGGTGACATTTGGATAGTATGTATGGCCAAGGCTCAGATGTATGTGTCTAAAGGGTGCGAGACCTTCCCAGCTTATGTGGTTGACGCGCGGAAGGAAAAGAAGACCATAAAGGATATACCTGTGATCCGTGAGTTCCCCGAGGTATTCCCAGAGGAGTTGCCTGGGTTACCACCAGATCGCCAAGTGGAGTTTCGTATAGATCTTGTTACTGGAGCGGTGCTGATTGCTAAGACACCTTATAGGCTGGCACCTACAGAGATGAGAGAGTTGATGTCTCAGCTACAGGAGCTATTAGATCGTGGCTTCATCCGTCCAAGCTCATCACCATGGGGAGCTCCAGTGCTAATTGTGAAGAAGAACGACAACAATATGCGGGTGTGTATAGACTACAGGGTGCAGAATAAAGTGACAGTGAAGAATCGTTATCTGTTTCCACGTATCGACGATTTATTTGATCAGCTTCAGGGATCGAGCTACTTTTCTAAGATAGACTTGCGATTTGGGTATCATTAGTTGAGGGTAAGGGACGATGATGTGCTAAAGACAGCATTCCGGACTCGTTATGGGCACTACGAGTTCCTTGTGATGCCATTCGGTTTGACCAACGCACCCGCAGCTTTCATGGACTTAATGAACATGGTGTGTAGATCGATGTTGGATAGATTCGTAATAGTATTCATTGATGATATTTTGATTTATTCGAGGAGCGTCGAGGACCACGAGCAGCACCTATGAGAGGTTTTGACTATGCTGCGAAAGGAGAAATTATATGCGAAGTTCTGCAAATGCGAATTCGGGCTGCGTGAGGTGCAGTTTTTGGGGCATGTGGTCAGCGCGGAGGGTATAAAAGTGGGTCTAGCCAAGATTGAGGCAGTGATGAGTTGGAAGCCACCGAAGACAACGCCAGAGATTCGTAGTTTCCTGGGTCTTGCCGGGTATTATAGACGGTTCATCCAATACTTTTCGAGGATTGTCATGCCGTTGACGAAGTTGACACGGCAGTCCGTACTGTTCGAGTGGTCTAAAGATCAGGAGCGTGCTTTCGGGGAATTGAAGACTCGACTATGTCAGTCTCCGGTGCTAGCACTATCAGAAGGTATAAAGGATTTTGTAGTATATTCTGATGCTTCAGGGACTAGGTTGGGTTGTGTTTTGATGTAGAGAGGGAAGGTGATTGCCTATGCTTTGCGACAGCTGAAGACCTATGAGGTGAACCATATTGTGCATGATCTCGAGCTAGATGCCATCATGGGCAAGCGACAACCTGGCGAACTGAAACATCTTAGTAGCCAGAGGAAAAGTAAGCAAAAGTGATTCCCATAGTAGCGGCGAGCAAAATGGGAGCAGCCTAAACCGTTTGCGTTGAAGATATATCGACATTATCTGTATGGGTCTCGTTTTGTTGTCTATACCGGTCATAAGAGCTTTTAGTACTTGTTTAGTCAAAAGGAGTTCAATATGCGACAGCGGCGCAGCTTAGAGTTTTTGAAAGATTATGATTGTGAAATCCAGTACCACCCGGGCAGGGCTAATGTGGTAGCTGATGCGTTGAGCCGTAGGGCATGCGGCCAAACATTGATTTCCAGGGCTCCCAGACTTGAGATTACATCGATGCTGATCGACAGTATGAGATTAGCGCAGTAGGAGGGCTGCGAGACGGGAATGTGAAACGGGAGCTTCTAACAGGGCAGATTAAGATGTTGATCAGGCATGATCGGGAGTTGTATATTTTCCATGACAGAGTTTGGGTCCTCATGGTTGGGAATTTGCGGCAATTGATTCTTGATGAGTCACATTGATCGAGGTTGTCCATTCATCCAGGGAGTACTATGATGTACCGTGATCTTCGTGACTTTTATTGGTGGTCAGGGATGAAAAGTGATGTGGGCAGATATGTGGAGCAGTGTATGACTTGTTTGAGGGTTAAAGCAGAGCATCAGAAGCTGCATGGTCATCTTTAGCCGTTAGAGATCCGCGAGTGGAAGTGGTAATACATTACGATGGAAATTTTATCATTATACTTCCACGCACGGTTCGAGGGAATGATATGATCTGGGTAATAGTGGATACACTGACCAAGAGTGCGCATTTTCTAGCTGTTCGGGGTACTATTACTATGAACCAGTTAGCGCGGCTTTACATTAATGAAGTGGTATCGAGGCACGGGGTTCCGAAGTCGTTTGTAAGGTCACCTACCTACGGATCCAATCTTGACGCGACACCGTCCAACGAGTGCGGAATCCTCGTTAGTGGCTTAACGGATTGATCACACACACGAAACACGGAGACCAATACGATGATAGACGTAACAACGGACGTCCCGACACATGAATCTCTCCAAGAACACTCTGCTAATCGCACGCAAGTTCGTAATCGCCTCACACACAAATTTCTGCAAAGATCCTTAATAAAAAATGATTAAACCTTAATTATAGACATTAGATTCGAACTTAGTCTGGACAAGTTTGAGAAGGCCCAAGCCCACGAACTTGTCCACCAATAAGTTCGAACCAGGGCTTTGAACTTATTCTAGAACTTGTCTTTGAACTTGTTCTAGAACTTATTTTTGAACTTATCTTTGAACTTATGTTTGAACTTAAGTAAAACATCAATTACCAACAAGTTCAAACATATATACAATCAATATTAAAATATATATCAAAACATGTATTAACGTGCAATTACGAACACTTGGACTATTACAAAATATCATCTATACTTAGACTGCTATCGTCACACAGGATGCACTAACAGACTCCCCCTTGACGATAGCTTCTAACTAGATATACATTTTATCTAAGCACTAGGTCTATTCAAAATACTACCTGCATATAATCTCTGCTCTATACAAACCCTTACAACTTTTTGGAACTTCCTGCCTTCAGATCTCCAGCCTTCATGAAAGAAAATTGGCTGATCATGAAGCTTTTGCAGGTCATCCTTGGATAAGTTGATTAGGTGAAACGGATCGTATGCTTTCAAAATTTTCTTCTCTTCTTGATCCTCCATAACGGCTTCAACAGTTTTGTTGTCTACGAACCACCACTTCATGTATGCAAGTACATCATGTGGCATAGACTTTAACGGAACTTTTTTCAAGCATCGGACTGGTTTGTAAACCATCTTAGCCCAAGGTTTACCAGTGTGAGGATCTATTCTCGTCTCATCTTCTACTCGCTTTCCCAATCTAGGCTTCAGTCTTTCAAACCTTCCAGATCTACCCTCCCTTCTGATAATCTTTGCAACAATTTCAGCATAAGGGTCATCTCCTAGGTTGATTAGATTCATCCATGCCAGCTCCTTCACCTCGCATTTGGGCAATGTATTAAAGACTTTTAACGTTCTCCTCAGATACTGAAGCCTATCTCTTCTTTTAAGAACAAAAGGATGCAATTCCCTGTCGAATAACCAGCTAAGGATACCTCCTGATAGCTTTCCTGGATTTGGAAATCTCATTTTCTTCTTTACAGCTAGCTCAGTCTTTTCTCTTCCTTTCTAAACCATAACCTCAACTTTTCTTCTTTCGATTGTTCCCTTTCAGCTAGATCAGATACCGATTCTTCTATAGATGCCAAATTAAGCTCGTCTAAGTCTATCACATTTTGATCAGTATCTACATATTGTTCAGTAACAGGCTGCTTCAGGATCAATACTTCATCAACATTATCATCCTCATCTTCTATTATTTCATCGTCTGATTTCCAGTCTACAACTTCTTCTGGAATGAACTCCCCTTCTTCAAGATCTTCTTGATCAAATCCGAACTCGTCTTCATTATCAAGATCTATCAAAGCCTCTATCATCTCTTGTTCAACATCTTTTGACGCTTCTCCCACACTTGAAGAACTAGGCTCCCCCTAAACGATTGCTTGTTGAGCAGTTCTTTGTGAAAGATCTTGTAACAACCCAACTTTTAGCCCAACTTAATATCTGATCATCGAACCAATAATGTAATATTATTACATTATATGAATTATAATTTAATTAAGTCTTTGAAATATTTTAATTAAATTATATAAATATTTAAATTATGATTTATGATTTAATAAATTATTAAGATAATTAAATAAAAGATATATAAGATACGAAAGTAATAGTGGGTTAAGTAGCAAACATAACTAGTTGAAGTATATAAACGGAATTTAAGTCATAAAATCAGATTTATACTCTCTCTCTATACTCTCTCTCTAGACTTTCTCTCTCTCTCTCTCTACTCTCTCTCTCTACATCTCTCTAAGTTTTCTCCCAAACCGACCGTCGGATCATCAAGATTTATATGTTATTGGGAAGATCGTGAAGAATACTACAAGATTATAGCGTTGCATGTTCGATTACATACGAATTTGAGGTAAGAATTTACGTTTTAAGCTTTATATTTTCGGTTCTTAAGAGATAAATTCAAATTTAAGGTTTTCATATGATTTAAAGTCAGTTTCACTTGATTTTTACTAGAATATGGATAATATAAGTAAACCTAGGCTTAATATCTAACATATCCATGATTTTGGACTAAGAAACGTGTGTTTTAAAGCTGTAATTTAAGAACAAATTCGAGATATCAAGAACAAACTCGAAATGCATGGAACAAATATGATTTTTAGCTAAATTCGAATTATGGTTCGAATTTGATTATAAAGTCAAAACTAGGATCATGTTTAGTATTATATTCGAAGCTATCATTTCGAATTTAGTAAAATAAAGTCGAAGTTGGTGAATAAACTCGAAATTTATATAATTCGAATTTACTTAGTCATTTTCGAATTTGACCCCATATTTAAACATAACCTTCGAATTTAGTTAAAGATTGGATACTTTCGAATTTAATATCCCTGAATCAAATTTACAGTACTAAATTCGAAACCTCCATTCATTAAATGCAAAAATATTGAATATAACCTATATTTTATTCTATGATTTTTGAACTTAGATAACATATTCAAATTTAGATATATAGTTTAATACCTATGTTCGAATTTAATGATTTACGTTCCAACTTATGTATATAAATTCGAAACCCACTTCCTAAATTTGAATATTTTGAATAAAATACATGAACAACACATAAAGTAACAAAATAATTAGCTTAAAGATTAAAAATGATAATATATGTATATATATATATATATATATATATATATATATATATATATATATATATATATATATATATATATATATATATATATATATATATATATATATATATATATATACACATTGATTTTTATAGAATATTAAATAAGCAAATGAAAGAAAGAAAGATTCTAATGAGATTAATGATCATATGATCAAGATATGAGATTTTGAGATTAAAAGACCAACGAACGAATATTGAGCATATTAATAGGATGAATACTGAATACACTATTCAAAATTGATATTATTAACAGATTGAGCAACAAGCAAAATGGCGAGCATCTGAAAGTCTGACATAAGTCAGATTGTGGTTCTAATCCACTACAGATTGTGAGCAACAGAGCCAGAGCCAGAAAGTAAAAGAGCACAAATAACCAGTAACTGTGAGTTGTAGATTTCACTTTAACTGCATATTATGTGAATTGAGACTTTTGTTGCTTTATTCTGATTTATTTGGCATTCTGATCTTGAGCTTATTGATATATTGTCATAGTATATTTACTATGATTTGTTGAGCTGAGTATTTCTTCTTCTAGATTCGATTCTTTGACGAGTCATTTGATTGTTAAGCTTAACTCCATCACTTTTGCTCAGTGTTGGGTTAATGTTAGGCTTATGATGTGCTGATTTACGTGATGAAAGCACAGAGGGTAGCTAGAGCTGAGCATTCCGATGATATCCATATAGAGCTTTTACTGGTAGCTAGCCCAGTACGTGGCTGATCCCCACTAATGATGCGTGTGTATGGATTTATCATCATCCGAGCATTCCTTATGAATTTTTCTAAAAGTCTCAAGAGCAACAACAGTTTTATAACTGGGAGCTGAGCAAAGTCGCGCATCAAAAGAGCATTAATTGGCCAATGTCCCTTCGAGATTGAGCTGTGCATGAGCCTAGTGCAGTGCATATAGAGCTGAGCCATGCATGAGCCGAGTGCAGTGCATGTGCTTCCGCGTTCATAATTGCATGTTAAATGTGAAATTCTACATTCTCACTAAGCAAATAAGCTTACCCGTTGTTGCATTATTTTTCAGGTAAAGGCAAAGGATTGGCTGGACCTAGTTCATAGGTCAGGACTTTGAAAGAGCTTGAAGTGCATTAGAACCTGTTCCCATACCTTGGTACTTGATTAAAGATAGAGCTTTGGGGTTTGCGCTAGTTTATATTTGTGCTTTGATGAAATAGCCTAGAAGTCTGTACCTTATACTTAGTCTTTTGTCTCTGTTTGTAATTAACTGTATTCCGCACTGTTAATTTTATCTTAGTTTCATGATTGATATTGCGTTGCTACTGGGCCTTGACTTGAGACCTTTGAGAAATCTTGGGTCTCACAGGATGGTATCAGAGAAATAGTTTGAGTGAATCATTGTATTACGTGTAATACATGATCTCAAACTTGTGCAATGCTATAGTATCAATCATGACAGGATGGCTTGAACTAAGATAGGTTTCAGAGACTAGTAGGACGGGCATGAAAGGGTACAATGTGCTAGGCTAATGATCTAAATGCTTAGTGATTTGTATTTCAGAGCTATGTCAGGAGAAGGTGGACCATCAGGTGGCATGACCCCAGAGCAAGTCCTGGAAATGATGCAACAACTAATAACCCAGAATAATGAGCAACAAAACAAGTTTATGCTAGAGCAAATTGAATCAATAAAGAAAACTGAAAAGCGAAATAAACATAAAAAGAAACAAACTGAACAGTCAAGCGAATCAGATTCACATAATAAGCATGTCAATAAACGAGCTGTGCAGCCAAAAGGCTGTAGATTTAAAGATTTCAAAGCGAGTGCTGCTATGACGTTTGAAGGCACAGTAGATCCAAAAAAAGCGTTAGATTGGGTAAGTCATACTGAAGAGATCTTCAGTATCTCAGAATGTCTGGATAGCAATAGAGTTAAGTTTGCTACAGCACTGTTCGTTGGAGCTGCTAGAGCCTAGTGGAAAACACAAAGGAGCATCTATGGTGAGGAAGCAATTATGACATTGGACTGGGAGCAGTTCTTGGAGATGTTCAACGCCAAATACTGTCCAACCGACAAACAAGACGAACTCGAGATGCAGTTGATGCAATTGAAACAAGGAACTAAGACCGTTGATGAATATGAGCATGAGTTCTCGAGACTTTGCGGCTACTCGTCATATCAAGTAGCAACAGAAGAGCGTAAGATAAACCGATTCAGACTGGGTTTGAATCCAATATATAGAAGACAAATGAGTAGCATAAAGTTTACAACGTATCTCAGTATAGTGGAAGCAGCAAGGATGGTGGAGCGAGAATTCACAGATTCGAGTTGTGAACCCGTGATGATGGCTGTAAGTCCTACTTGTCCTTCTCCACCTAAGAAACAGAAATCCAGTAGATTCTTCGGTTCATCAAAATCCAGTCAGCAGCAGTCACAAGCATCCTCTACGCCTCAGAAGACTAGAGTTTATTCCATCCAGTCAGGAGTGCGATCGTGTAAACGCTGTAACAAATTTCATAGCGGACGCTGCAATCCTAGAGATGTGACGTGTTACACTTGTAACCGGATTGGACATGGAAGCGATGAGCGCCCAGAAAGAAACGACATATGCTACAACTGTGGTGAGCGTGGACATTATGCCAAGCATTGCCCAAATGCACGCGTGCTTACTAATCAGGAACAACCAGTTGCCAGAGCAATTCAACAGAGTACTACAATGATACCTACAGCAAAGGCGCGAGCTTTCCATATTACTGCTGAGGATGCCGAGGAGACACCAGAGACGCCAAAAGACCCCAATGGTAACTAATAATAAGTTTCTTATATGATAAAATGATTTAATTCCATTGCCAGATGAAATTCAATTCCAACATAAGTATTGAGTTAACTGTGCAACCCTGTCATCGATAGTGAATAATGCGGATGATATATGGGTTGTATCAGTTAAAGTTACTATACAAATACATTTCCAATCAGAAATTATACCTATAAACAATATAGGTATTGTAATCTGAATCGTGTATGATTCAAAAGCCCTAAGAAAATTAATAATTTAATCTTAAAACACAAGATACTTCATAAATCCTTGTAATCTGAATGATTACAGAGTGTCTTATAATGAGACAGAGGTAGAAGTTGCTAATTAAATAAATATTAATGAGAAGAGTAATTGAATCAAGTGATTAAGCACTCGATGACAACTTGAGTAAGAATCAAAGAAATCAGAGGCGCAAAGCGAGAGTTGCAAGGGAATAAACTGAAATTTTGTAAAGACAAGCGATTGGCCATAAATGGTCAATGAAATGCCCGTATATACCAAAATAAACGTAAGTGATGGATCCTCACTATGTCGACGCGAGACTAGTGAGATATCTAAAATGGAATTCCTATTCCATCTAACTGCATATAAAATGAAAAGTTTCTACCAAAAAAAAAAGAGTAAAGTAATTATGAATTCAGAAATTCACCAATGAAGATTCAAACCTAAGTCTATACATATAATTAAACAGAATCAAAGATTATTGTTTTGTCGAAGCCTCTTGACTAAATTGCACAAGTAAACTAATAGAGGAAAGCGATGACGATAAAGTAGAAGATGATGTAAATGGTCGTGGAGACGGTTTTGGAACCCTGGAAGCTCGAGACCTGATTTCAATAACAGAATCTGCTGTCATGTCTAACGAATCACACCGTGAAAGCCTAAGGAAATTATCGATTTCTATCAAAACTTGTTCTTTGGAATTCGATTCTGAATAGCATTTGCTTTCCATGTCATTAATATTCCTACTCGCTGGAAGATTTGAAAGCGTATGATCTTTTCAAGTTCTTGATCATATTTGACTTGCCTGAAATATTTCTTAACTGCTGAAACCATTGCGAAGAAGATGTGATCGATTATAACTCCTGTTTTGTTCGGCAAGCTTTAAATTCAGCATATCATTATTTTGCCTCAATCTCTCATTTCTCGGCTTCTAAACACTCAATCGTCTTGGAGGATTTTGCCTCTCGAGAGGCTGCTTATGTAAAGGATTTGGCGGATATAGCTATGCAATTGGAGACCAAGATAGGTGAGGTGGAGTCATTACGCGAAGAGTTGACTCCGATTGTTGCGCCGAAGGATAGATTTCATTTGTTTAATTGAGCGAAGAAAAATTTTAAGTCTTCATAACAAGACAGCATAAATCAGAAATCGGTTAAGCAATTGATGATTGAAACATCATCAATAAAAGAAATATAAAGTACAGATATCAGACTCCCGAAAAGCTCTGTAACTATTACATGAGCAAATGAAAAGAGATATGAGCTAACTAATATATAGAGATGTTAGCTGAATTGAAAGAGATATATGATCTAACTCATGTATTGAGTTATTATCCGGATTGATTATGGCATAAAGCATAAAGCTCGTATATTAAGAATATGAATAATAAGTTAGAATTCCTAAAATAATCAAACAGCGAAACATTGAATCAAATATGAAACTCCGAAGAGAAACTAGAGTTTCTTGTGCTTGAGAATCTCAAAGAAATAAAAAGATATGAAATACAGATGGTGCTCGTTCAGTGGAAACACCACAAAGGTTCGTATCAGTCTTGGGAATTAAGAGATATCATAAAAGCTATATGCCCAAGTCTGTTCGAACATATCTAACTTCGGGGACGAAGTTTGTGCGTGGTGGAGCCCATTCTGTAACTACCGAACTTTTAGCCCAACTTAATATCTGATCATCGAACCAATAATGTAATATTATTACATTATTTGAATTATAATTTAATTAAGTCTTTGAAATATTTTAATTAAATTATATAAATATTTAAACTATGATTTATGATTTAATAATTATTAAGATAATTAAATAAAGGGATAATTGCGCAAAAAACCCCTAACTTGTCCGCTTTTTGTGATTAAAACCCCAAACCATTTTTCATTGCATAGAAAACCCCGAACAAACTAAAAATCAGTAAATCAAGGTTTTATCAATGGGTAACCGATTGAAACCGATTATTAATCCTACAGGAACCGGTAAATAACCTAAATGGGATAAATTTTAATTGTTGGAACCCGTTGCCAAGTATTACACATCATTTAAAACTCCGTTGATAATTTTTAATTGTAATTTTAAACGGGATTACCTCATCTACGAGCGATAAAAATGATGTGTAATACTTGGAAATCGGTTTTAACAATTAAAATTTATTCTACGTAGGTTATTTACTAGTCCACGTAGGATTAATAAATGATTTCAATTAGTTACTCATTGATTTAACCTTGATTTACTGATTTTTAGTTAGTTCGGGGTTTTCTATGCAACGAAAAATGGTTTAGGGTTTTAATCACAAAAAACGGACAAGTTTGAGGTTTTTTGCGCAATTATCCCTTAAATAAAAGATATATAAGATACGAAAGTAATAGTGGGTTAAGTAGCAAACATAACTAGTTGAAGTATATAAACGGAATTTAAGTCAAAAAATCAGATTTATACTCTCTCTCTATACTCTCTCTCTCTCTAGACTTTCTCTCTCTCTACTCTCTCTACATCTCTCTAAGTTTTCTCCCAAACCGACCGTCGGATCATCAAGATTTATACGTTATTGGGAAGATCGTGAAGAATACTACAAGATTATAGCGTTGCATGTTCGATTACATACGAATTTGAGGTAAGAATTTACATTTTAAGCTTTATATTTTCGGTTCTTAAGAGATAAATTCGAATTTAAGGTTTTCATATTAAAGTCAGTTTAACTTGATTTTTACTAGAATATGGATAATATAAGTAAACCTAGGCTTAATATCTAACATATCCATGATTTTGGACTAAGAAACGTGTGTTTTAAAGCTGTAATTTAAGAACAAATTCGAGATATCAAGAACAAACTCGAAATGCATGGAACAAATATGATTTTTAGCTAAATTCGAATTATGGTTCGAATTTGATTATAAAGTCGAAACTAGGATCATGTTTAGTATTATATTCGAAGCTATCATTTCGAATTTAGTAAAATAAAGTCGAAGTTGGTGAATAAATTCGAAATTTATATAATTCGAATTTACTTAGTCATTTTCGAATTTGACCCCATATTTAAACATATAACCTTCGAATTTAGTTAAAGATTGGATACTTTCGAATTTAATATCCCTGAATCAAATTTACAGTACTAAATTCGAAACCTCCATTCATTAAATGCAAAAATATTGAATATAACCTATATTTTATTCTATGATTTTTGAACTTAGATAACATATTCAAATTTAGATATATAGTTTAATACCTATGTTCGAATTTAATGATTTACGTTCCAACTTATGTATATAAATTCGAAACCCACTTCCTAAATTTGAATATTTTGAATAAAATACATGAACAACACATAAAGTAACAAAATAATTAGCTTAAAGATTAAAAATGATAATATATGTATATATATATATATATATATATATATATATATATATATATATATATACATTGAACTATTGAGAATATTATTTACAAAGAATACAAATGAAAGAAAGATTCTAATGAGATTAATGATCATATGATCAAGATATGAGATTTTGAGATCAACGAACGAATCTTAAGCTTATTAAACGAATGAATATTGAATACATTATTCAAATGAATCAAAGGGCTAATAAATATCAGAATTGATATTATTAATAACAGATTGAGCAACGAGCAAAATGGCGAGCATCTGAAAGTCTGACATAAGTCAGATTGTGGTTCTAATCCACTACAGATTGTGAGCAACAGAGCCAGAGCCAGAAAGTAAAAGAGCACAAATAACCAGTAACTGTGAGTTGTAGATTTCACTTTAACTGCATATTATGTGAATTGAGACTTTTGTTGCATGATTCTGATTTATTTGGCATTCTGATCTTGAGCTTATTGATATATTGTCATAGTATATTTACTATGATTTGTTGAGCTGAGTATTTCTTCTTCTAGATTCGATTCTTTGACGAGTCATTTGATTGTTAAGCTTAACTCCATCACTTTTGCTCAGTGTTGGGTTAATGTTAGGCTTATGATGTGCTGATTTACGTGATGAAAGCACAGAGGGTAGCTAGAGCTGAGCATTCCGATGATATCCATATAGAGCTTTTACTGGTAGCTAGCCCAGTACGTGGCTGATCCCCACTAATGATGCGTGTGTATGGATTTATCATCATCCGAGCATTCCTTTTGAATTTTTCTAAAAGTCTCAAGAGCAACAACAGTTTTATAACTGGGAGCTGAGCAAAGTCGCGCATCAAAAGAGCATTAATTGGCCAATGTCCCTTCGAGATTGAGCTGTGCATGAGCCTAGTGCAGTGCATATAGAGCTAAGCCATGCATGAGCCGAGTGCAGTGCATGTGCTTCCGCGTTCATAATTGCATGTTAAATGTGAAATTCTACATTCTCACTAAGCAAATAAGCTTACCCGTTGTTGCATTATTTTTCAGGTAAAGGCAAAGGATTGGCTAGACCTAGTTCATAGGTCAGGACTTTGAAAGAGCTTGAAGTGCATTAGAACCTGTTCCCATACCTTGGTACTTGATTAAAGATAGAGCTTTGGGGTTTGCGCTAGTTTATATTTGTGCTTTGATGAAATAGCCTAGAAATCTGTACCTTATACTTAGTCTTTTGTTTGTAATTAACTGTATTCCGCACTGTTAATTTTATCTTAGTTTCATGATTGATATTGCGTTGCTACTGGGCCTTGACTTGAGACCTTTGAGAAATCTTGGGTCTCACAGATCTGCTAGCTCACTTTCTTGCTATGCACCTGGATCATCGCCTTCCTCATCGTCTCTCCTAACTTTCCTCAACTGATCATCCTTGCAGCTACTCTCCCCCTGAGCTCGTAGATCTTTCAATATCTGCTCAATTAGGGACTGCATAGTCAACAAATGAGAGCGCTGAGTAGTTAACTCTTCTTGCTGAGCGCAACAGTTGTTTGAAGCTTCGAATTTTCTAACTCCAGTCTAGAATTGTGTTGTTGTAATTCCTTGACTGTTGTTGACAATTGCTAAATTTGGACTATTTGGAAGTCCACTTTTCCCTTCAACTCTGTATACCTCTGGTTTTCTGTGAATGGAGTGGAGGTGGATGGAATGGAGGCAGATGTAGATGGAGCTATTGTTGATGATGATGTAGCAGTCGGTAACACAGATGGAGAAGCAGAAGTGGATGGAGCTCCCTGCATGAATATATGCCTTTTCGCCCTATGCCTAGGAACGAGAGAAGCTTCTTCTTATTATTCAAACTTAGACTCTTCGGTCTCTTCATCAATAATTGTCGGCCTTGTCATTCTCCTTCTGCTAACAACTAGCCTCGAACCATATCTGCCAATTGTGACATCCGGATCTTCATCTTCAGAACTAGATTCGGATGCAGACTCGGAGGCGGTCTCGACGTGACCCTCAGCCTCAATCTGATCCCTATAAATCTCTTCTTCAGTATGAACGTCTGTATCTAAAAGCTCGGCTTCAGAGGGCTGATATTCATCTATTTCCTTGAAATTATCATGTAGATCAGCTGGAGGCTCTAAAACGTCCTGAACCAGTTGTTCAGCAATATCTTGCTCAGCAGCTGTTCCCTGAGCCCAAATTTCCTCCAAAGTTTGCTCCCTCTGGTCATATTGTGGAGCCAAACTAGATGGTCCAGCAGATTCAGTTGATGGCCCAGCAGCTGGTTGTGGGCGGGAAGTAGGTCTAGCAACCGGAACTCTTCTAGCTGGTGCTCTTTGCTGTTGCTGCTATTGTTGCTGCTGCTGCTGTTGTTGGGGTGAGGCTTCACCTATCCAGTCTTTGCCTTCCGGGGCAACAAAATCCGGATCTATAACTGCCCCAAACAACGGTGCTACTTGCAGCCTGACCTGCTCAGCCCTTCTAGCATTATGTGTCTGGCAGTCAGCGAAGATGTACTTGTCTATCAAAGCAACGCCACTTTGATCTGGTAGTGGCGGCAAATTCGGCCAAAAATGGCGGATAATCATCATTACAAATCTGGGATACATCAAGAAACGTTCCCTTGCCGGAGCTGTGATCTGGTGCACAAATTCCCCGAAAAACATCTCTGAAAAGCTGAACTTCTTGTTATACACCAACACAATCAACGCAGACTGCAATTTAGACACCATCGTGTCAAAACCTGCTTTCTTGGGCGCGAAGCAGACCATTATCACATGAACAAGATACCGCCATTGGCCAATCAATCCAATTTTAACGTAAGAAGCTTTCGTTATATCTTGCGCGTATCCCATACGGAATTTCTAAATCAATAATTTCGAACGTTCTTAGGATTGTTAACTTCTACTCAGACGCCTTGATCTAGTTGAATTAGTGGACGACTCAGAAAGCGGAGTCATAAAGGGATTGTTTGATCGACTACTTGATAGTGCACTGAAGGCCCTTGACTTTCTATTAGATTAGTTTAGTCAAGGGCGCTGTGAACTGTAATTGTGAAAAGGTTGGAAGATCTGGTCTTCGAGCGGGGTCAAAGGAGAAGGATTGAATTGCACACCAAAAAGAAGGTATGGTTGTGCTAGCCGAGATCATAAAGAGCATACTGCGAGTAGGAAGTGGAATTAATACAATGGATTCAGAAGCATCAAACCTCTTTCTCAAAAAGGCCGCTTGCCTTATAGATAAAGGAAAATCTATGGGTCCTGCTTCTAGGTCCTCAGTGCCTAATTGTTAAATCTGCCTCAACATATTAGCAGAAAAAGCAATACGTTGACCGCCTACTCTTGTACGAAGTACCGTAGGGGTAATAGAGCAATCGACTTGAAGATGCTCCCAAAATTGCCTCACATATGTCAAAGTGATTTGAAGATTATGTGTGAGCGCGTAAGAAACTCGGGACTGCGTCAGGAATTCAATCATCTGATGATAAGGCTGGGCCTCTGGTAATTGGAGATCCACGACCATGACCATATTATGCTTATTATAAAAAGCACGATCACCCATATCTGCACACAAAATCATCAAACAAAATTAGAAATTAAAATTAAAATAAAATAGAATTTGTTATATTCGAATTTGCATAACTTCGAACTTGCATAAGTTCGAAGTCCAACACATTTGAACTTAGACAAATTCGAGATTATTTAAAAGCATTCGAACTTAAAAAAAATTCGAGGCATCTGTTCGTATTTGACTGACTTCGAACTTATAGATATTTCAACAAGTTCAAACTTTCTGACAAGTTCGAATCTGATGAACAAATTTGAAGTCGGTCACTTTCAACTTAAAAAACCATGATTTTGACCCCATTTGACTTAATCAACCATGTAACTTAGTCCTATTAGGTTCTAATCTAAGTAATGTATCAGTTATTTGAAGTTTTATCCTTTAAAACTTGTGATTTTAAATCACCTAGTTTCAAATAACATAACTATCAAATAACGTCGATTTTTGCCACAATAATGTCCTAAACTAACACTTACTTAGTATATTGATGTTCACTATACTTAAGTGTAGGTGTATGTTCGAGAAATAGTGGAAAACTTCGAGGTATTTGAAGAAATTCGAATGTTCGGTATATTCAAAGGTAAGTTCGAGATCGCCGGAGGACAAGTTCGAGAATACAAATTCGAGGGTAGGTGTCTTAAATGAAGTATTGTTGACCTATTTATATCAACTACCTTCGAACTTAGCATAAGTTCGAACTTCCTGACAAATTCGAAGGTAACTTCGAATTTTTCTGGATTTCGAACTTAAGTGAAAATTTGAAAATTCTTCAATAAAATCCAACTTTTTCATGTAACGAAATTTTTTCAACCTTGCAAAGGCATTCACACTAAACAACATATTTTCATGCAAGATTTGTTTCTTCAACCAATAATGCATCGTAGTAACTTTGACCTTTATCCTACTTAAAGTAAAATAAAATAAAATAAAATAGAGTAAAATGAACTAAAATAAAGTAAGAATAAAATTAAAACTACTCAAAAGTACTTTAAAACTTACGACCTATACTAACAGAATATTTTTGTGAGAAAGTCAAAGAACGTTCAATCAGATAGCGGTGTCTATCGCACTTTCAGTATTTCACTTTCACACTTAGGAATTTTTTATTCCTTTGGTTGTTTGTCGTGATATACATTCCAAGTCGATTGTCGGTATGATTTTCCCTTTAAACATTTAACACTTTGGAAATTCCCTTGGCCTTTTTATTTATCAAGAAACTACCTTACATGTCCCATACATAGATATACTTCTATGATCAAGGCAGACACACAATCATTATAACTTTTCGGTATTGCAAATTTTCTTAAAAAGTCAAATGTCGGACACAATTCTGTATTTACATACAACAGAGTGTCTTAGTTTGTCTTAGAGTTCCTTTTAAGTTAACAAGACAGCGGTGACAAGTCTGTACTTACGTACAACAAAGCGACTTATCTTGCTAACTTGAGCCAAAACAGAGGTGACAGGTCTGTACTTACGTACAACAAGGCGACTTGTTTTGACTCCCTCTTCTTTATCAAAAATTTTTCTTTTCTTTTCTTTAAGATGTATTTTGATGTTGCTATACATCCCCTAGAAAATTTGCATACCTCATTTAGAATCATTGTCTGTATGTCTCTAACATAGAAATTAAGACCATTTGGTCATACATCTAGGTTAGTTACACATATGACTTTTTCTTGATTATTTTATTAGCTGTTAGGATTTTCTTTGTGTATTATGTCTACCAACACATCAAACAAGAAATTGTATATCGCTTAGAATTTATGGTGCATTATGTGTGAAGGCTTAACACTTAGAGTTTGTGTAGACTGTGCTAATTTTCGTCACTTTGAACCTATGAATCTAGGACTTAACTCATTTTTCAATATTCTCTTTTCTTAAAAAAAAATTATGGTTTTCTCTCTTTTTTCTTTTGTTTTTCATTTTTTTAAGATAAGCTAATAAACTAACCTACTAACTTACTATAAAATGAAATAAAATCTGCTAAACTACTAACTTACTATAAAAAGAAAGAAAATATACTAAGGTCAAGTTACTCTGGATTACGCATACCATTTAGTTGAACTAACAACTCAAAGCGTGACTTATCAAAAGCTTTAGTGAATAAATCTGCATTATTATCTTCCGTTGCCACTTTTACCAGTTTTATTAAATTCTTTTCAGCACAATCACGTATAAAATGATGTCTTATGTCTATGTGCTTTGTTTTACTGTGTTTAACTGGATTATTAGTTATAGCAATTGTAGACTGATTATCTATCCTAATGGGAGTATGATTGTAAGTCAAACCATAATCCCGCAATTGTTGTTGTATCCACAAAACCTGTGAACAGCAACTACTAGCAGCTACATATTCGGCCTCGCACGTTGACACGGCTACCGAAGTCTGTTTCTTGCATTGTCAGGATACGAGCCTCCCTCCAAGGAACTGACAACCACCAGTTGTTGATTTCCAGTTCAAGCTCCATAATCAGAATTCGTGTATGCTTCCAGTTCTAGATCTCCATCAGCATGATACCAAAGTCCTAGCTTCGGTTTTGACTTGAGGTATCTCAGAATCCGCTTCACGGCTTTCATATGAATTTCTTTCTTAGCTTGGAACCTAGCACAAATACACACAGCAAAACATAATGTCAGGTCTAGAAGCAGTTAAATACATGAGTGACCCGATCATGGCCCGATACAGAGTCGGATCCACATCAGTATCACTTTCTGTACCCGGTCCGAGATTGTGATTCACTTAAATCGGAGTACTAAAGTGAGCAGTCAGCTTTGTTCCTGCCATCCCGAAGCGCTCCAGAATATCGTAGACATACTTCGTCTGATGGATAAACATGCCCTCCTTCCTTTGTTCAACTTGCAAACCCAGAAAGAAGTTCAGCTCTCCCATAGCACTCATCTCAAACTTTGAGTTCATAACCTTCTCAAAGTCTTTGCACATCTGTTCATTTTACGATCCGAAAATGATGTCATCCACGTACACTTGTACCAAGATAAAATCTTCTCCCTTTCTCTTCACGAACAATGTACTATCAATTCTCCTTCTTTCAAACCTGTTGTCCAAAAGATGAGTTGACAGCGTCTCATACCATGCCCTTGGTGCCTGATGTAATCCATACAGAGCCTTATCGAGTCGATACACTCTGTCGGGATACTTTGGATCAGTAAACCCAGGTGGTTGTTCGACGTACACCAATTCCTTCACCTTGTCGTACAGGAATGCACTCTTAACATCCAGCTGATAGATTTTAAACCCTTTGAAGGACGCAAAGGCCAGAAACAGACGAATTGCCTCAAGCCTTGCCACTGGTGTAAATACTTCGTTGTAATCAATTCCCTCTTCTTGATTGAATCCTTTCACCATAAGTCTTGCCTTGTTACGAGTAACTATACCCCGATCATCTCTCTTGCACTTAAAAACCCATTTGGTTCCTGCTGCAACTTCTCCTCGAGGTAGCGGCACTAACTCCCACACTTCAAGCTTTCTGAATTGTGACAGTTTTTCTTGCATGGCTTCAACCCAAGAGTTGTCTTTCAGTGCCATTTGCACATTCTTCGGCTCTACTTGCGAGATGAAACATGAATATAAACATGTGTGATACGCCTCGGAGTCATTGATCATTGACAACAGCATTGTGTTGTTATTCACACTACTCCTAGTTCTCACACTGGTATTCGGATTTCCTATGATGCTCTCAATCGGATGATCCTTGTTTATCCTCGATGTCTCAATCTCATCGACCCTAAGATTATCTCCTAAGTTTGATCCTATTTCACCTAACGGGGGTACGACTTCAGACGGTACATTCTCTTCCTCATGATCACTGTCCTCGGAGTTAGAAGTACTTGTTTGATTGTCGTTTGTAGGTAACTCAGGTTCATTCTTTGTTGGAGACCCATCATCTGTCGTTGTAGGCTCAGAAGTTGATGGAATTCTTGTCTTTGGAAAACTTTGACGGTCGTCATTCAGACTTAATGACGAGAAGTCATTCTCCACTGTACCTGCATTTCCAGTAACAGGTATGTTAAATGATTCAAACAATGAGTCATAATCAAATAACCACTCAGGACCTGTTTGGGGTTCATGTGAATAAATTGTAACATCAATGTTAGACACACTTTCTACTGTACCGTTTGTTTTGTTAAAAACCCTTTTGTTTGGTGAGTTAGGGACATAACCTAGGAAGTATCCTTTGTCAGCCTTTTCACCAAACTTAGGTTGATGTTTTGTTTTCAATAAAGTACACGGTACCCCAAACGGTTCAAAGCCTGTTAAATTAGGTGGTCTTTTATTCAGAACTTCATAACATGTTTCGTTCAGTGATTTGACAGTAAGGACCTGGTTTAAAACATGACATGCGGTATTCACTGCCTCCCCCCAGAACATGGATAGGAAGCTTTGAATCCGAGAGCATGGTCCTTGCTGCCTCAATCAAAGTCCTGTTTCTCCGTTCTGCCACCCCATTTTGTTGTGGCTCATAAGGTGCAATAAATTGATGCACTATGTCTTTGGATAGGCAATATACACCAATTACTGTGTTTTTAAATTCTGTTCCATTATCACTCCTTATACGTTTTACCCTCGTCCAGTAGGAGTTTTCGACTTGGTCTAAGAACACAATCAACTTTCCAGTTGTTTCGTCCTTCGTACCTAAAAAAGAAAACCCATGAAAAACGTGAGTAATCATCAGTGATAACTAAACAATACCAACTACCACCTATACTCCTTTTGTTGATAGGACCGAAGAGATCCATATGCAGCAAATTGAAGGTGGGAGCTATCGAGTTCTGAGTCTTTGACTTGTGTGACTTCTTGTGTTGTTTGCCTTTCCTGCACGGTACACACTTGTTATCGAACTGAAAATTCTTTAGTGGGACACCTTGCACCAGACCATGTTTAGTGATGTAATTCATTTTCCTTAGGTGCAAATGTGTCATGCGTCTGTGCCATAAGATGGATTCGGACTCTGAAGCTTTGGATAGAAGACAGATTGTTCCCATCAACGAATCAGATTTGTTCATGTCCATCATGTATAAATCATTCTTCCTTTGGGCTCTCATCATTATCCACTCTTCAGGTACTTTAAATCCCGATTTCAGCACTAACGCCTCAGTATCAGTAAAAATTACTGAGTTCTTCTTATCACAGATTTGAGATACACTAATGAGATTATGATCAAGTTTATCAACATGGTAAACTTGATCAAGTGTGATAGTCCCATTAGTGACCACTCCAGTACCAGTGATATGACCTCCTTTGTTCCCAGCAAATGATATGAATCCCTTGTTCCCTCCCTTGAAGTCTGTGAGTAGACTCCTTTCCCCAGTCATGTAAAGAGTGCAACCACTGTCAACGAACCACTTGTTGTTTAAACCTGTAGTTAGCTCCTGCACATGAAAGAAAACAAGTTAGTTATCACGGGGAACCCAAACCATGACTAACTTGGTAATACCATTCTCATCCACATACATGAACTCCTTCAAATACCCATCTCTCCTTTCAGGTGACTTGGGTGTTTGATTGAGAACCTGTTGTGGTGCAGAGTGATTTAAATTCACTCTTGGCCTTTGGGTAGGCATTTGCTGTTGAGTCCTTGAATAATTTCTATTATAAGGCATTTCAGATTGATATCCCTGGGCTCTTCCTGGTGTCTGTTGTCTTTGAGGAGTGTGAGACTTAACTGAAGTGTAAGTCCTTCTAGGTGTTATACTCCTATAAGCTTGTTGTGGTCCTGACCTAGACTGATTAGGAACTCTATTCGGAGAATTAGTTCTAACCACTTCATTTGGTCTAACCGACACCGGTACTTTTCTAACAACGGTGGTAGGTGTAGCAATCACATTCTTCTCAGTGTGTTGAGAACCACTTGTGCTAGCAACACTAGATACTGGCTTTTGTTGGCTTTCCTACAGCAGGTCTAGACTCTGGTTTAGAGGGTGTAGACTCCACTTTCTTGTATGGACAGCTAGACGCAACATATCCCTTCTCATGACATCTAAATCAAGACATCTTATCAATCGACTTCTTATAGGTGCCCTTTGACTTTGGTGTCTCACTAGTGTCATTTTCTTTCTTTTCAACTATCGTGACTACTTCCTCTTGTTGATTATTAATTTCAGGTTTTGTCTCTCCCAACTTTTGGTCACTAGAAGACTACACAAACTTGACCTTCTTAATCTTAGAGTTAGTAGTAGACACCTTAGTTGTTTTGTACTTATCAGATTCAGTTTCAGTTGTTACCTCTGACATGACTGTTTCATAAGTTTTATCCTGAGGTTGAGGCACATAGTTATTGTTGAAAGGAGGAGGACTCTCTTGATAACCTAATCCTACGGGTTTCTTAGACTACCGTTGAGCTTCTAAGATTTTCCCTAGATTTAATGATGAGTTCCTAAACTTTTCCAACTTACTATTTACCTCTGCAACTTTAACTTTTAATTCTGCTAGCTCAACCTCCTTAATGGTAAGTTCTTTGGTTAAAGCCTCAACATGCTCATACATAAGTTCTATCCTGACACATTGTTCACTTAATTTGTCTTTTAGAACTATAGCATCCTGAGCATCTGCTTTTAGCTTATTCCTAAGATCTTCCTTAATATCTAAGAGACTAGCATTATCTGATTTTAGTGATTAGATTTGAGCAGTTAAGTTATTATGTGTTTCTAAAACTAAGTTCAACCTATCATTCAAAGTAGCACATTAAACACATAAGTCATGAAATGTAGAAAAGTTTAGAATTACCCTTTTGTGATCTGATTCCACGTTCGCCATTTGTGCAGCAAACTCCAGAATGGTCTGATTTTCTAACTTTTCCACTAACAGAGGACTTGTATCATTCTGCTTGGTGTCCTCTACTACTTCTTCTGCTCCATCATCCTCAGTCTCTGTTACTTCAGCCATGAAGGCTCTAGCATTTGTCTCCGGATGAGTACTCCAATCGTAAGTTCCATCGAGCTGTCTATCAGATGTCACATTAGTTAATAGACCAGCGATGTTAGCTTGATTACTCGAACTACCAGGCTAAAATCTTCCCTGAGATTGATTCTGATAGTTTTCAACTTTGGGTCGTTGACACTCTTGTGCATAGTGTCCTAATTCTTCGCAATTATAGCACTTAACCTTGGATTTGTCGAACCCAACCTTGCTGTTGCCGACGCTCAGATTTCTCCCTGTTCTTTTCATCCGCTTGACTCTCTGAGTCACCATGGCCAGTTGCCATTGAAGGTCCATTTCCTCCAAGTCATCAGGATCCACCTGATCGTAGTCTTCATCCCATAGCGCAGGATCGTTTATCTTCCCTTGAACGCAATTGTCGTACGCGACGACAAATGAAGCCAAAAGATTTAGATGATCTTCAGCTGATTTTATGCTCATCGGCATCCTTGTGTATCCTTGTGACGTAGATGCTGATTGAGTTGGCTTTTCTTCCGGTTTCGAAAACCCTAAGAACGCCCTACTACTCGATTCTTCTACAGCTATTGGAATTGATTCCTCTCATGAAAAGAAAGTTGTGGCTCCCGACTTCATATCACCACCAATCGATGGTTTTGTCTTTCCAAAATACATTTCAGGATCTTGAACCTGCTCAACCTCCCATTCCTTTTTCAGTATCTTGAAATTATAAGCCCTCAGTGTTCCAACTACTCCTTCAAGAGTGAGAGTCTCGAACTTCTCTTCATCATGCTTAATTAAAGCGATGTACATTTCCCATCTTACCGGTAAAGCATCTAGAAGTTTTTCAATCTTCTCAGTCTCTTGATAAACAACATTGTGATTGTCAAGCTCTGTTAACAGATGAAAGAATCTCGTAATTGTTTCATCAAGAGTCTCGTTCTTCAGAGCCTTGAAAATTGCAAATTGTTGTTTCAGCATCTCCATCCTTGTCTTGCGAACCCGTGGATTTCCCCCACACCTTTTCTCTAGAGCATCCCATAGATCTTTAGCAGTCCTGTGATTTCTCATGGTGTGTAGAATTTCTTGAGGTAACGCCATTCGGATAATCGAGAAAGCTCGGTTCTCGGCCTCATAAAGTTTCTTATCATCATCCTTCATATTTTGATAAGTTAAGACTCTTAGACGGCCCTCTAACTCTTGCGTAGGTGGCACATATCCCTCATCGATACAAATCCACATGCGCATATCGCTGAAACGAGCAAAGTCAGCGAACCGATCTTTCCACCAATAATAGTCTTTAAACTTCATCAGTTTTGGCGGAGAATTTGCCTTACCGACCTCATGATCCATTTCAATGAACTTCTGCAAGCTTGACATCTTGTCCAATCTTTTTGTTCCCAAACTTATTTAATTTAATCTGTAATTAATTTAATTTAAACTCCTTCAAACTTAGGTAAGTTCGAATTAATTTAATATTAAGTTCGTTCGAAACTAAATTCGAATTTATGTAAGTTCGAAATCAACAAGTTCGACTGACTGACAAGTTCGAAAGTCCTGACAAGTTTGAATAGTACTTCATTTCTGACAAGTTTGAAATCTGACAAATTCGATGCTAGCAAGTTCGAATCTCAGCCAAATTCGAAGGAAGCCCCAAATCAAGTTCGAGAGGAGCGTATATCTGACAAGTTCGAATGAACCCTAATACCCCCTATGTTCGAGAAACGGCCAAAAGTTCGATTTTTTCAAGTTTTCAGATTAAACCAAAGTTTTTAGGACTAAAAACTATGATTTCGACTGAAACAATGAACCAATATGAACTTTTCCCCGTTACTTTGCTTGTATAACTCGAAAAACTATAGAAAATGTGATTTTTCCGTCACAAACGCCAAGAAACCAAGAATGTTTAAGATGAACGCAAAGAACACGATGAACACCCTTAAAGCTTTGATACCACTTGTAAGGTCACCTACCTACGGATCCAATCTTGACGCGACACCGTCCAACGAGTGCAGAATCCTCGTTTGTGGTTTAACGGATTGATCACACACACGAAACACGGAGACCAACACGATGATAGATGTAACAACGGACATCCCGACACGTGAATCTCTCCAAGAACACTCTGTTAATCGCACGCAAGTTCGTAATCGCCTCACACACGAATTTCTGCAAAGATCCTTAATCAAAACTGATTAAACCTTAATTATAGACATTAGATTCGAACTTAGTCTGGACAAGTTCGAGAAGGCCCAAGCCCACGAACTTGTCCACCAATAAGTTCGAACCAGGGCTTTGAACTTATTCTAGAACTTGTCTTTGGACTTGTTCTAGAACTTATGTTTGAACTTATCTTTGAACTTATGTTTGAGTAAAACATCAATCACCAACAAGTTCAAACATATATACAATCAATATCAAAACATATATCAAAACATGTATTAACGTGCAATTACGAACACTTGGACTATTACAAAATATCATTTATACTTAGACTGCTATCGTCACACAAGATGTGCACTAACATCGTTTACTTCAGGCAGGGATGCTCGGTTTACTTCGCGATTCTAGCAAAGTTTTCAGCGAGAGTTGGGTACCAGGGTACAATTGAGCACGGCGTACAGACCTCAGACTGATGGGCAGACAGAGCGCACTAATCAGACCCTCAAGGATATGTTACGGGCATGTGCTATCGACTTCAGTGGTAGTTGGGATGTGCATCTACCATTAGTCGAGCCTGTATATAATAATAGCTCCCATGCCACCATCAAGATGGCTCCGTTTGAGGCGCTATATGGGCGCAAGTGTTTGACCCCGGTGTGTTGGGGCGAGGTCGGTGAGCGACCTATTAGTGGGCATGAGCTGCTGAAGGAGACTAGCAATAAAGTGGCAGTGATTCCCGAGCATATGAGGGTCGCTCAGAGTCGTCAGAAGAGTTATGACGATCGCTGTCTGACAGAGCTTGAATTCAGGGTTGGGGATCAGGTTATGTTGAAAATGTCGTCGTGGAAATGGCTAATAAGTTTTAGACGTCGTGGTAAGATGAGTTCGCGGTATATAGGATCGTTCGAGATTACTGTCAGGGTCTAAGATCAGGCCTATCAACTACGATTGCCTCCACAGCTAGCTGGGGTACATGGTACTTACCACATGAGTCATCTGCGAAAATGTCTAGCAAAAGACGATAAGTATGTGTCTCTATCCGAGATTACAGTCGATGACCAGTTGTGATATTCTGAGTTGCCTTAAGCTATTACTGATAGAAAGGTGAAGAAATTGAGAAATAGAGATATTGCCTTGGTACTCATCCATTAGAAACATCATAAGGCTACCAGCGCCACCTGGGAGCCCGAGTCCGAAATGAGATATAGATATCCCTAGTTATTTCAGTGTTCGAGTTAGATTCCTGGATGGAATCTCTTTAAGAGGGGACGATTTGTAACATCCCGCTTTTGAGCCTAGTACGTAGATTTATATTAGGGGATTATTATTTTATTAATATTGTGTTGGTCCAATTATTTCCTGATTAGTGGATTTATACGTGTCGGGATTGCGATATACGTGGCACCGATTTATAATTTTAGCAGATAAATTATGTTTATTAGATCACGGTATTAAATGGGTTGAGTTGATATTAATAGTATAAATATGACATTGGGTCCAGATTATTGGGTTTGGGGTTACTAAAAATGGAAACCATATATATATATATATATATGTATGTATGTATATATGTATATTTATATAGCCCTTATTTGAAATCTACTCTCCCTTCTTTTAGTTGATAAATCTGAAAGTGTGTTATGTGTGTGTGGTTCTGGAGTAAACAACATCAAAAAGGGACCCATAATCAAGGATTAAGTGCAAGGATTCATCATCATCATCATTCTTATTGTGATCTTGTGGAAAAGAGGTAAGAAATCCTTGATTTGGTAGCTTAATTCGTAATATGTATGGTTAAAATTGGGGAATTGGCTTATTATCCTGTAACGAGTTGTTATATGTTGATATTATGTTTTTCCATGACTGAAAAATCGAGTTGGAATGGTGTTTTAACCCCTGGGCAGACCTGAAAAACGAACAGGGAGACCTGCTCGCTTAGAAGCGCGGTCGCGATCCCCTAAGCGCGGCCGCGATGGGCCTTGTGGCGATGGGGATCGAGTATGACCGAGATCCGGGGCGCGGGCCAGAATGGTCGGTGCGGCCGCGATGGCCTGAATGCGATCGCGATGGGTAAATGCAAGTCGCGATGAGGCGAGTGCGGACCGCGATCAGGTGTTTTTGGGCGGGATTCTGTTTTGGGCTTCTGGGTCCGTTTGGGGTTATGTTCAGGGGTCTGATTCAGTTATGGGTTCTGTTGTGAGTCTGTTATATGTATTTGTGGGGTTGGGATTAACAATTGGGATCTGTGTGTTATTACGAGAACGAGCACACAACGAGCCGAACTGAGTTAGGGATTTCGGGGTTCAGCGAATCAGTCAGGGTAATCAAGTGAGTACTCGAGTTCTTTTCCAACCCAGGCTCATTTTATGAACTTCAGCTATGTAGCTACTGTTGTTATATGTGCTGCGTATGAGATAGGGACGTGAACCAGGTACGATCCTATTCTTGTTATATGTGTATATTGTGCATGAGATGAGATCCATTCTAGGGCGTCCGTGATGAGTTCCATACGGGCCGTGATTCGCGATGGGTAATCGCGTGGGTTGACTATCCATAATCAGTCTTCAGAGAGTGTATACACAGCAGAGTTTTGCTAACCACTGCTACGTGTGTTTTGTTAGCTGGGGAAGTTTCCCCATAGGGATTGTGCATAGGGCTTCAGATCTCATGCTTTATTGTGACTACATCTGAGATATGTTGTTGATTGCCAGTGATACGGATAGCAACTGCCATGCGTGTTATGTGTTATGTGCTTGCGTTATGTGTTTATTATGCAGAGTCTAACCCTCGCGTACTCACGAGCTTTCCAGCTTACGTCTTCGAGTCTAACGTGTACAGGGAATCAGAAAGGGACCCGATAGTCGCAGCCGCCGAAGTAGAGACTGGGGATCGCTTGGAGACGTTTGTACTTGCTTCTGTGTAATGAACATCCTAGTGCTGCATGTGATCGCCTCTTTTAGGATTATGTAAATCCGTATAATGTGTATGTACTCTGTATGTATGTCTGATATCCAGTGGCATTAAGTTAGTCCGATCAGGGTTGTTAGTGGATTAAAATTGTGATTACTCTCGTAACATTTTGTGTAAAAGCTTAAACTATCAGTGATTTGTATTATCCTTTGACACATGTTACATGGATTATATGTGTTATTGCCAGTTATGATATTGTGTTAATGTGGAATTTATGTGAATTGGAAGGGTGTTACATTTTAAGAGATAACTCGTATTATCCTATTGATTTAAGAAATAGGATTATAATGGCTTGTTGTCTTCTCCCACAATTTTAGTGTGGACAAGTATCGAAGAATCAAAACTTATTGAGGCTCTAGTTAATATGATTAATACGGGGGAATTTAAAGCTGATAATGACTTTAAAACGGGATACTTACAACACCTTGAACAAATATTGAAAGAATCATGTCCAAACTCAGGTTTTCTAGGTAGGCCACATATAGAATCAAAGTTAAAAGTAATGAAAAAAGATTGGCAAGCCGTTTATGATATGTCAAATACTAGCGGATTTGGTTATGATTGTGAAAAGAAACGTGTGATTACAGAAGATGAAGTTTGGGAGGCATATATTGTATTGACAGAGCGCTACCCGCTACACCAAAAGCCCGAGCTTGTGATGAAGGCGCAACTCTTTCCCCATATACTGGTAGCGCAAAGCCCCGTACTAAGTGACAGGTGGTCATGAGGGTCTGCACCATATGGGTGCCGCAAGTCGGCGGTTAGTCCCGGCCAGTTTCGTTCTCCCGAATCAAACGGTGGTGTTGGCCAGTTACGTACTCCAACATATATAAAGGTATATGTTATAGTTTTTTTGTTATTAATTCATGTTATGTGTATAATTAACTTTTATAATTTTATTATTGTATAGGTTCATAAAGGGGTGGGAAAATGGAAAAACAAGATATTTCCTCATTATGAAGATTTATGTACAATTTTCAGAAAGGACCGTGCTCAAGGAAATAAAGAAAAAGACTTTGTTGAAATGGAAGTGGAAGCGGATATAGAAGAACAAGAACAACACTTGGATGGGCAATATGATGATATTATGCATCTCACCAAATTCATCAAGAAGCTTCAAGTGCTCGTAACAAGAAAAGGAAAGGTTGGGTGGATCCAATGGTTGAAGGATTTAATAATGCAGTTGTCTATCTTGGAGATAGTTTGGGAAAAATGTCAAGAAAGATGGTGAAACGAGAAGATGAGGATGAGAATAAACGTGATATGATGACATCCGAGCTTGAAAAAAAATTGCTTACTTTAGAAGAGAGGTTCAAAGCCATTACGAAGATGCGGAAAGATCGCGAGAAGGTGAATGCTTTTTGGAAGTCGACCGAAGCAAACCAAGAAGCTTTTGTAAAGTTTATTTGAAGGATTAAAATTATGATCGTGAGATGATGAATATTTTGTGAGGTTTTTTTTGGTACGTGGTATAGACTTTTAATTATTAAAAAAATGTACAAAACATTATTTTGACTTTATGAGTAACGTGTTCGTTGTTTAGCATTAAACATTATTATATATGTCACATACAATGTTCGTCATTTGATATTGTCTTTGAGTACAATGTTCTTGTTAATATCATTTTTTGTATTGTATTATAATATATTTTTAAAAAAAAATATTATTAATAAAAGATCATTTTAAGATACAATAATGAAATAAATAAAACTTGTGAAGGGTAGTTTGGTAATTTGTCAAAATATATTTTTGAAATCCTATGACAGATTTACAAACCAAACAATATTCTGAAAATGCCAAGATTTTAAATCCTGCAAACCAAACAAATGACAGAACTCAAATATTGTCGCTTTCATATCCTGCCATATTAAAATACTGTCATTTTCAAATCCTATCAAATTAAATTATTGCAACCCAAAAGGCACCTTAGAATTGATCGGAGTAGGATCGGTTGTTATATCAATAGATTCCGCAGTAATAGCAATAGGCCTATCAGGAACAAAATTATCATCAGTTGATTTTAAGTTACCAGAATATTCTTTATAAAAATTTTCAAATAGTATGTCTAGATCAGAATTCAAAGCAGTGTTTGAAGATGTAGTAACAACTGGTTTTTGACTAGATTGTTCAACAACAGTGGATCTTTAAAGTTTGGGTCTTGAACTGTTGTGTTGAGAAGCCAATTCAATAACTTCGTCAAATTGTACGTTCACGCTCTCGACAACTATCCGTGTAGGCTTATTGAAGATGCGAAAAGTTTTTGAGTCGTTGCCATAGCCAAGAATTATTCCCTCATATGCTTTTGCATCTAATTTACGAAGATTCTCCTTATCATTTAAAACATAATATCTGCAACCAAAATAATGAAAATGAATAATATTTGGTTTGCGATTATTGAGAAGCTCATAAGGTGTTTTATTAAAGCGCTTGTAGACAATTGATCTATTTTGAGCGTAGCATGTTGTTGCAACTGCTTCTGCCGATAGATATAGTGGAAGATTGGATTGAACAAGCATAGTCTGTGTTGCTTCCACCAGAGTCCGATTTCGACATTCAACGCCCCATTTTGTTGAGGTGTTCTCATGGCAGAGAAAGTATGTCTTATTCCGACAGAAATAAGAAAAGAATCCAAAACATGATTTTTTTTTAATTCAGTCCCATTATTTGAGCGGATAGTTTGAACTGAAAGTTGCAAATTCAGTTGAACTTGTTTGATGAAGGAAATAATCATTTGTGGAGCTTCATCTTTTGACATAAGAAAGTATACCCAAGTATAGCGAGACTAATCATCAACTATAACAAGGACATATTTCTTATGGCCTAAACTTTGTACTTACATATGACCACAAAAATCCATATGCATAAGCTTCAACAGACATTTTGGTCCATGCTCCACTTTGAGTTTGTGTGAAGCCCTCTTCATCATTCCCTTCGCTCATGCACTGCACATTTTATCTTTATCAAACTTCAATGATGGAAGTACTTTGACTAAACCCTCAGTTACCAACTTATTTATGTTTTTGAAGTTCGAATGGGAAAATCTCATATGCCACAACCACGACTGTTTTGCATTGACTTTTGACAGTAGACAGACTTCATCTGAAAGATTCAGATTTGGAGTATCAATCGTGTACAAGTTTGTGTCTCTTGACCCATATAAAACTTCTTTGCCATCTTCAGTCAGAAAGCTACAGTTCTTATATTTAAACCTCACTTCCATGCCTCTGTCACAAAAGTTACCTTTACTAAAAAGATTGTGCTCTAAACCATCGACGTAGTGCACATTCTTAATAGTTAGGTTTTTCAAATTTAAATCATTGTGGTCCATAATTGGAGCAAAATGGTTGTTTCCAAAGCGAATAGTTCCAACAAATTCATCAACGAAGTTAGAGAGAAACTCCTTTTTGCAAATCATGTGTTTCGAGCACCCAGAGTTTAGGTACCAAACATGATCATCTTAAATTAATACAATTTAAACATATTTAGGTACCCATTTAAGTTTGGGACCTTATTTGTCATATATGAACCCTATTGGGCTCCACTTTTCATGCGCATTCTTGACAAAAACAAATGATCTAGTAAATTTAGTAGAAGTAAATCTATCAACACATTTGAAGCATGTTTGTCACAATGTTTAACTGTCACATACAATTTCTTTATGAACACGTTCAATTGTTTTTCAGGCACATCCAATTGTTTTATAGACATAGAAATTTGTTCAACATTTCTTTTCTTGTTACAAACATTGTTGTTACATTCACTTCTATGAACAGACTCTTAACTCTCTTAATCTTAACTCTCTGTCTATTTTTCCTCTTGGATTTCCAGGTATTTTCCTTTACTGCTTTCACTCCATCATCAACTCTCCTCCATCTTAATTTTTCTGTTTTATAAAATAAATCAAAGTTAGTACTATGAGGATTATAACCAAAATGCATAGAAAATCTCTTGTACAAAAATTGTTCATTTGAATGATTATTATTATTTTTCAAATTATAAGATTTATCTGTTGAGAAATTCTTATTTATTGGATAAGAATCGAAAGCATTCTTAGAAATAATGTTTTGTTAAATATGATGGAATATCAATCTTCTCAGGAGATATTTCCACGACTTTAGCCTTACCTTTATCTTATACCCATATTTTTAGCATTAGTTTAATTGAAATCATATTAATAACATGGATACCATCATCAGAAATACATCAGACTTCATATATGCATCAAAGTCATCTGAATCAAAAAAATTATTTTTAGCAAGAATCGAGTCTCTTTGAAAGATTAGTGAAGGTTCTTCTTCTTCAAAAATATTTCCAAAAATATCAAAAAGATCTGAAGAATTATCTTTCACCTTTTGTTTTTCATCTGGATCAGTAGTTTCCAAACTTTTCAGATTTGGAACAGATTGAGGATCTAATTTAACAAACTGGTGTTATCCTTTTCAGGCAAAACTTCTCTTTTCACAGTTGATTCATTCAAAAGCAAATGTTGAGTTGTTAAATAATGATTTGATTCTCTAAGTCAATATTGATGACTAAGAGTTTATCAACATTCTCATTTAGCAACTCAATATCCTTTTTCAGCATTGAATTTATCTTTCTTTCTGATTCAACTAATTTTAAAGATATGTCCAACTTCTTTTGTAGTTCATAAATCTGTTTTTCTAAAACCAGCGTTGGAACATATATATAATTTTTCTTTGAATTTGATTGCAAACTTTCTCTTGAATATGTTTCCATTGGAGTTTTTGAAAATGGAACTTCTTTAATTTTGGTACAGTCAAAAGTCAGTTGCATTTTATCATATCTTTGTCTATTCAGTTCTTCAAGTTCTTCCACTTCAATAGATGATTTTGTGAAATTCATTGTGTATCCATGATGCATATATTTCATGATGTAAATGATTGGAGCTTGACTTATTGCTTTCTACAAACAACCCGAATTTTCAAAGCCAAGCCCCACCTTTGAATTATAAAACTCTGTATCCTTAAGCTGATTCAGACGGATCGTTTGATCTGTGTGTGCTCTTTTATGATATAGAGTAACACGTACTTGAAAAATGACATCGTACTTAGTAAGGTTGCTCACATGCTTACATTCCAAAGCTTCTGATTTTTCTTTTAAATCAGAAACTTGTTTAGACAGAGTTGACTCAGAACGTTTAAGAAATTTAAATTGAGCATCAATGACTTTTATCATTGATTTTGGTGAGGCCTTTTCATTTGTCATGGCCAATACTGCATTAAGGTTATTAGAGTTCTTATCTTTAGCACTCTTAAGTTTCTCTTTAAGTTCATAAATTTAAGCTGATTGTTTTACAGTTATGAGTTTTACTTTATTATTGACCTGTTTTATAAGACTCTTATAAGTCTTAACCTTCAAGTTCATGCATTTGTATTGGTCTATTAAATCAGACATTCAGAAGGTTGCAGGAGATACCTCAGATGTTGCTTCAGATATGCATGAATGAACGTCCTCACCCATGTCTTCTTTCTTGCTCATCAGGCAAACATCATCGAACTTTTCTTTCTCCTCAGTTTCCTCATCTCTGTTCTCGACTTCCACCTCAGCTGTCTCGTCTCTTCTTCAGCCACTTCCCCCATCAGACATAAATTTCCCACATTAACTACTTCATCCTCATCTACCATTGCCATTAAATAAACTGATGCAACATCTGTGCCATCATCAGAACTGATACCATCAGTCAATCAAAGCACAATGTGCATGGTTTTCTTCTTCGTCCTCGGAATCTGTCAAAATTAACTAGTGATCATCTTCCGCCAACAGCCCTTTACCAGACTCCTTTTGCTTTGCCAGAAGCAGTTTATTCTGGTAGTACTCAGAATTCTTCACAATCTTTCAGCAGTCCTTGGCAAAGTGTCATGGCTTACCACACTTAAAACACGTCTTTTTCTCTTCTCCATTCTTCTTATCCTCATCCTTGTTAGTCTCGTCTTTTTCAAACAAGGATGGATCATATTTATCCTTTCGTGATCCAGAAGAGTATCTCAACCTGTTGTTAGTGGTTGACTTATAGAATTTCATTCACTGATCATAGGCTTTAGACAAGACCATACCCTTTTGAAAATTGTCTTCATCAGAATCAGGATCATCACTGGAATCAGATTCATTCAGAAGTTCAAAACTCTTGTTCAACTTTAGTAACTTCTTGTTAGCAATCAGAGCTAACGGATCAACCACTTGCTTTATAGGTATCTGAACAAGAGCTTGATCTTGAGCTTTAACTTGTAGAGCTTTGGACACTTCTTCCTAATTAAGATTTAGGCTCTTAAATACCATGTGAAAGTCCAGTTCTTCCAGATTGTTATTATGGGTTATGTTTGATACATATGACTTCCATTGATCTCCCAGATTCATGAGAAATTTAATGTTAATCTCCAACTTTCCTTTCTTAACATTGTTCTTGTTAAGTTCATTCAGGAGATTCCAGAGCCTCGGATATATGTTCGCAAGCAGTTCATTCTCTTTAGCCTTAAAACCCTTATAGCTTTGAAGGAGACTAGTAGATTTCATTCTTGTACCCGCCTCAGTAAACCGCATTAATTGCGCAATGTTCTCCCACATCATTTTAGCATTTTATTGCTATCAATGCTAGTGTAAATCTCGTTGGTGAGAGCTTGCATTAAAAAGGAATGAGCCGCTTCATCAGCCTCATATCTCAAGTTCTCTTTAGGTGAATAAGCAGGTATGACTTTCAATCACGTTGTATCAGGAATTGGCGGGTTTTATGTTGGAACACCCTCAACTGTCTCACACACCTCAAATGGTGCTTCTTTAATTGCGAGCATTATGTTTTTCTCATTGGGTTGTCTGTTGATGAACATTTGGAAACGATCTTTCCATCGTGAGTATTCCCCTCTGAACAAAACAGGTGCTTTCGCATCAGATCCGATTGCAGGGCCTTGCGCGACATGATTGCAATTTGTTAGATTTACTGTAAATTTCAAGATCTGTTCAACAAGAATTAGACTATATAAGACAAATAGTCAATAAAAGTCAAATAACTGAAAAAAGTATTCAATTAAAGTCAAAACTTAAGTCCTTGGTGAAATTTCAAGTTTTTGACTTCGAGTCTAAAGGACTCGAGCTCGAGTATAAAGGAATCGAGTTCAAGTATGATGGACTCGAGTTCGAGTCTGAGAGATCCGAGTTCGTGTGTGTCAAAATCGAAGTTCGAGTTAAAAAATGGATGCACGTGTTCAAGTTATAATCTTTTGGCTTGACACGAGTTCGAGTGTAATTGACTCGAGTTCGAGTACACTTGGCTCGAGTTCGAGTTGAGTTAATTCGACAATCTGAAGTATTGTGAAGTTTTAGAACTTGAGTTTGATTTTAGAAGGATTCTAGTTCAAGTATTGAATGACTCGAGTTCGCCTTTGATCAACTCGAGTTCGAGTTTACTTTGTGTTCCTCTAAAAAAAATAGTCCACATTACTTAAGCTTCAAGTATGTCACTCGAGATTTCAAGTAAGCCTAAGTCGAGTTCGAGTCTTACAGACTCGAAATGAACACTTGGTGAAATATTCAACTAAACTAGGGTTTTCATGAGTCAAAGACCATCATTAAGAACAACCGTTTTTCATTAAAAAGTCAACTTTCTATCAAAAATTGCTAAAATCTGAACTGAATTCAACGAAATTAGATTCAACAGACTCGGAAAATGATTTTTAATCAATTCAAAACACTTTTCAAGCCAATTAACAACAAAAAATAACCAAAAATCATGAATTTTAGAAAAAATGGGTTGAAAACAAAAATTCATAATAATCAAAATTACTCTTCGATGGTTTTGAATTGGAATTTGAAACTTTCTAGATCAGTTTAATGACCAAAAATGCATACTCAAAAATTAATTTCAGTCCAAATAAATTCCCAAAAAAAAGATTTTGATTTGAAATCCATAGGGTTCAAGAACTCGAATATCTTAGAAAATTCAACAAAATTGACATCAATTCTTATTGTCTCTGATACCAATTGATAGTTCATAGAATTGATACAAACAAGTAATACAATCAACAACTAACAATCAGAACCATCACATAGTATATATTCAATATCAAAAGTCAAAGCATAATTCTTAATTTCATTACCTGAACTACTACTGATTACAAATACAAGGAAAAAACTATTTATACTAGAATTTACATCATAAAGAAATTACAAAACATCCCCCTAACTTTACAAAGTCAATCTATCCCAATAGGTTTTTTTTATTCATAGAAAATAAGAATCATCCATATCTTTCTTTTATCAAAATTGAACTTTATATTATATTTTTTTGCCAAAAAGATTTTACATCACCTTTGTTATCAATTTTTATATTTTGTCTTATTTTCTTTTACTTTTTTTAAAGATAAATTAGAAACTGAAACAGAAAGATAACTATTTATCTTTGACTACGAACTCTGTGATTCTGTCTCACCCATCCCACACACGGGCCATATGTTTATTTTGAAAGACAAACTAATATTTTTTGGAACGACAAATTCTAAGGTTGCATTTAGTTAACAAAAACTAGTCATTTTTCAATTTCAATTTTCAAGTTATAGTTTTTAGAAAAAAAACAAGGATTCTATGAAAAATGAAAACTTGTTTAGATGATGAAAATTTGGTTTTAAGAAAAATAAGATGTCTGATTATAAAATAAAATTAGGATAAGTGATAGAAAAGTAAGAGAGAGAAAGAGAATATTATAAAAAAGGAAAAATGACATCAAATAGCTCTGAACTTTCGACTTTGTACATATTTATGTAGTGAACTTTTTTTTGTGCACATTTGGTAGTCAAAGTTTAAAAATTGTTCCAATATGGTAGTTAGCGTACCTGTTAACTGATTGCTTCCGGTTTCGATGCCTATGTGAACAATTTTTTAATGACGTGACTACCTTTTTTTATATTATACCAGGTTTTATCTATTTGGCAACCCGTTTTTTAAAATCACCCGGTTATAAACTCGGTTCATTTTTCATACGATCGATCCAACTTGTAAGAACCGGGTTTATAACAGGGTAATAAAACGGGTGATTTTAAAAAAACAGGTTGCCACATAGATAAAACCGGGTATAATACAAAAACGGGTAGTCACGTCATTAAAAAATTGTTCACATAGGCATCGAAACCGGAAGCGACCGGTTAACAGGTACGCCAACTACCAAATTGGAACAATTTTTAAATTTTGACTACCAAGTGTGCACAAAAAAAGTTCACTACATAATTGTGTTCAAAGTCGAAAGTTCAGAGCTATTTGATGTCATTTTTCCTATAAAAAAATATTGGATAGGTAATATAAAGAGTTAATTACAAAAATGGTCACTGTGGTTTGTCCTAAAATTTGAATTTGGTCCCTGAACTTTCAATTTTGCAGAAACGGTCATTATTTTCATAGTTTGTTTGCAATTTTGGTCCCTCAACCTATTAACTTTTCTAATATGACCAAATTACCCTTATTTTGATGCAAACTATAGAGACCATTTCTACAATTAATTTTTAACTCTTTTTTATTCTTAATTAAATAAATTATTTTTAGTGTTACTTAAATTTAATAAACTATAAAAAATAGAAAAGAATTATTTAATTATTTATGTTGTTCATAAATGATTTAGATGTTTTTAGTCTTAATTAATTTTAATTTACTATAATCAAAGTGTAAACCAATCAAAATTTATAATCGAAAAAATCATTTATGTTTAAAATTATTTTTTAAAGGTTTCATAAATAAGAAAATTTTCTCTATAATTATTTATACTGGTTTATACATTTATAATAGAAAATATTTATGTTGATCAAACCACAAAGGCCATTTATATAATTGACTCTACTTTATTTTTAGTGTTAATTAACTTTGATAAATTATAAAACAAATATATTTATGAGCTGACGGTTTAAATAAAGTTAAAAATATTAAAAAACTTAAATAAATAAAATTTAATGTTTAATTTGACCGAGTTAAAAAAACTTCCAAATGGTCCAAGGCAACTCAAATTTTTTTTATTTAACATATCAATTATTTTATCATTTTAATTTTTTAATTACACCAAAAACGATTTAAAATTTTAGGTCCATACAACATCTTTGAGATTCATGATTAACAACTTTAATCATCAAACTTTGGTTTGTCAGACCTTTACATAAAAATCGAGAAATATAATTAGGTTTTTAATCTTTTTTCGTCTTTCAATTTGACTTTTCATTATAATCCGATTAAATCGATAATTTAAAATTTTAAACCATTTAGATTTATCACTTTACCATTATCACCTTGCTTTGATACAAATGTGAACGGATTATAAAATAGAATCTTTGGCCGATTTTATTTAAAAAGAAAGTAAAAGATATTTGACCAACAAACATATTTTTATTATAAATTTATGAACCAATATAAATAATTACATAGTCAAATATTTTTATAATATTTTATATACGAAACCTCTAGAAAATAGTTTCTAAACATAAATGATTTTTTCGATTATAAATTTTGATTGGTTTACACTTTGATTATAGTAAATTAAAATTAATTAAGACCAAAAATACCTAAATCATTATGAACCAACATAAATAATTATACAATTTTTTTTCTTTTTTTATTGTTTATTAAATTTAAGTAACACTAATGTAGGTCCCGAAAGGTTTCCCAAGTATATAGTCTTAAGCTGTAGAGAGGGGGTGAATACAGCAATTTAAAAACTACACACTCTTTTCTCAATGTTTGTATGTATTATCAACAAAAGTTAATTGCAAACAAGCTTGAATGCGGAAAGATTCAAGCTGAGATGACAGATACAACATTATGTTAACTAATCTAAGACAGACTTAAACTAGTTACAATGAATACACTCACTAAGAATTACTCACTGTGTTTACAAGACTCAGAGAAACAGCTTGAATAAGAACAGCTTAGACACCAGGCACTGTTTTATTCAAGTAGACTTGCATGCATGAAAGACACACTTGAATGCACGTTCACTCTTGACTTCAGCACTTAGCTTTTTGGCTTACCCTTTCAATCCTTGGAAGTTTCCTTTTGTACTCTCTTAGAGGATCTAAGAGAAGTTTCTTTATTGGACGAAAGGAAAAGTGGAAAGTCTTGTTGAAAAGACAATAAAACTTTTCTGCACATTCTGAAAAGCAGACATGCCTTCATGTTGCAGAACTTTTGTCTTTTCACTTTGTCTACTGTTGCATAAGCTTTAACTAAATAAGGAATGTCAACTTTGCGTCTTTCTTCCTTTGTCAAGGCCTATTTTGATATAAGAAAAAGGTCTGTCACCCTTTTTCAAATATCCTTTTGTCTTCATGTGACAGAATAGCGTGGGCATGCTGAGCAGTTCTGTTTTCCACTTTGTCTTCGACTTTGTAAACTGATCTTCTAGCCAAAAACAATACATGAGGACTTGGAAACATATTCCATAAAGTGTTTAGCCTGTTCACAAAGAACAGGTTCTGTTCACAAAGTACAGAACACTTGTAAACTGCCCAAGCTGCTCACCAGTGTAGAGCAGCGTAGACAGTTTATGTCCAGCCTGTTCAGCAGACTGAACAGCTTGGACAAACTGTCTTTGTTGCAACACATGCAACATATAGAACAGCTTTGGGCTGATATTGCAAATCATTATCAGGTTTCAATAAGGCATATTACAGGCTTTAATTTCAACCTTCAAATGCATCAACAGGTTTGATTGAGAATCTCCTCCTCAGATGCAGAACAGGTTTGACTGAGGCCTTTTTGTGCCTAACAATCTCCCCCTATTTGCAATAACCAGTCTAAGCTGACCTTATCAAAAATCACTATATATCTTTACAGTACATTTGCTGAAATAAAATTACAACATCAAAGTAAAGTAAAAGACCAGTTTATATATACACTAATTCTTGATTAGATAAAACAACACATGTTTTTACAAAAGTACAACTGATGTACTGATGTATATTACAACTGATGCAAAAGAAAAATTACAAATTATGTAATTAAAGTACAACTAATGTATAGCATATTTTGGACTGTTTGTGTTGGGAGCAGATAATGGTAAGCCTGTCCAACTGATGGACAGCTTCCATTCTTCACCTACCCAGATGGGAGATGGACTTTACTACAGTGGAGGAGGACCTTGAAACATCTTTTCAAGTTCCTCCCTTGTATCCTCAAGTTCTCCAATTTCACTTTTGATGATCATAAACTTGGGATCTTCAAGTTCACCTCTCTCATAAAAGCCTCTGAGCTGATCCCAGACGGCTGCTCTCCACCTGCTTGACTGCCTAAATGAAGCTGCAAGTCTGAAGGCTACAAGTTGTCTCAGATCCACCTTGTATAGATCTGATGCTCTTTGAAAGCATTTCTTCTGAGTTAAGGGATCTACAAAAAATGCCCCAAGCTCAGGCTCTTCAATTATCTTGCCTTCTTCAAACTCTACTCCACTAGGCAGGCTGTAGTCAACTCCCTTCATCTCAACAGCATAGTCACCCTGTTCAATTAAGATGAGGAGTTCTTCAAGCTCGGTGTCTTTCCTTGTCCTCCTGGCCTTTATTTTGGGTTGTGTCACATAGACACCCTCACTGACTTCTTTTGAGATCAGGCCAAGATTCTTCACTCTCTCCATGCCAACTCAATCCATTCCCTGTACCCCATCTGTGCAACATCAGTGTAGTCATATGTTTCTAGTTCTGGGCCTGTTGCACCCATTCTGGTTATTTTCAACTTCCACTGACTGCCTTTTCTTGATATGGGAACAACTTTGACAATTGCTTCTTTGGCAAGCCTTCTATCAGCAACATCCTGAAATTTTCATCTAGCCAAGTTGTCAAAGTGGAACTGAGCTCTTGCAGAGGGTACTTGTGTTTTGGTCACAGAGACCTGAGCACCCTTTTCTTTTTCTGCTTCCTTCTCTCCTGCTGATCCCTTAGCAGCTTCCATTAATTTCTTTTGCACTTCCAGAGAGGACATTTTAACTTTCTTTGCCTCTTGAAGTGCAAAAGACTTAGCAGCTTTGGCAGATTCTTCTTCTTTCCTTAGAGCTTCCAGGGCTTGAAGCTGTTCTTCTCTGAACTCAAAGTATTTGTGCATGGGAAGACCCATTTCTTTAGCCCTGGCTTTGTGAAATTTAATTTCTGCTGCTTTCTGCTGTTGGGGATCAACTGCTGCTTTTTCTTTTCCTTTAGCTGCTGTAGTGACAGCAGCTTCAAGATTTTCCTCTTCTTCTTCTTCTTCTTCTTCTTCTTGTAGAAACAGATGCCTCCTACTGCTGCTTGGCCTGTCCTCAGGAATGAATTCCTCCCCCTTAGACTGAGTAGGGTTTGGAGATTCAGCCTGAGTAGGCTGAGTAGCCTGGGAAGCACCTTCCATTGTACCTGTATCAGATGCTCTTGCTGGTTGACCAGTGGGTATTGCAGGCACTGATTTCTCCTTAGGAGAAGAAGTTTTCTCCCCCTTAGACTTAGTCTTCGAGGCAGATGACTTCTCCCCCTTTGAAGGAGATGTACCAGCACCTTCAACACCTTGTCTGCCTGAAGACACGAAGTCAGCAGGCTTGCCAGCAGTTTTGGCAGCAGGCTTGGGGCCAACAAGGCTATTCACTAAGAAGGCCAAGTTGTCCTTCATCTCTGCAAGCTGGGAAAGACAAGATTGAAGAGAAGAGGCCTGGGTGTCAGCAAGAGAGGTCAGTTTGACAATGTTTCCCTATCAGAAGCAGTGAACAACAGGCTTTGAAGCTGTGCAAGATGTAGTTCAATGGAATCTTGCACATCAGCAAGGTCTGATAACACAGAATTGGATAGGGAGCCAATAACAGTGTTCAAGTTGGCCAAGGTGGCAGGAAGGGTAGAATTGCAAGAAGTGAGGAGAGATGACAGCTGTTGAGATATAGCTGCCATTGAGGACATGGAGTCATGTTGGAGTGAAAGAATAGAGGAAAGGGAAGTAGAGACACTTTGCAGCTGTGCAGTGAGTGCAAGCATCTGTGGAGAGTTGACAGGTTGTGTAGTGGCTGGGAAGGAATCTTTGAACAGATCAAAGAATCCCTTAAGTTGTTCAGACACAGAGTCTGAAATGAGAGAAGGTAGAGAGGACATGGAGGATTCTAAAGAGCTAACTTTGTTGGTCAGCAGTGTAAGCTGGTCCTTCAAAGGCAGCTCTTTAGGAGATGGAGGTGAATGGGTAGACTGTTTAGATTGTGTTGAGGGAGAGGATGAGGATGAGGCTGGTGTATGAGGATGTGATGGAGAGGGAAGAGGAACAGTTGAAAGAAGCTCCATAGCCTGGTCAAAAGTAATGTGGCCCAGCGTGGAGGGGTCAAAGGGTCCTTCAGCAGTGGCAGTAGCCGCATCATCAGGAGAAGGGGTTGATGTTGGGGGCCTTTCAAATGCTGCCTGTGTTGCAACACCTTCATTAAGGCCAGTGGGTGTTCCCACTGCAGTGCCTTGGTGTGTAAAAACACCTTATCATGGGGAGATGGGATATGTATTTCAACATCAGCAGTGGTAAATTCTGCTGATGGAATTTGCACAGAAGGGGCAGCCTCACGCAAGGGATGGTATGTTCCATGAGGTTCATCAGCTAGAGTGGTTGGTCCCTCAGCAGCTGTTTGGTGTTGAACAGCTGGATCATAGGGAACAGAAGTTTGAGGCTGATCTGTTGATTGGTCTAAACCAGCAGTGTGGACACCTCGTGCAGACTCAGGGTGTAGAGAAGTTTGAGGAGGAGACAGTGTGGACTCAGTATGGAGTGGAGAGGGCTCCTGTCTTTCAATATTCTCAGCCTGTTGGGAGGCTGGAATAGTTGAGGTGGCTATCTCTGTTTGTACAACTGGCTCCTGTTGGGAGGAACCAGAGGGTCTAGGCTGACTCTAGGTGGACTCAGGCTGGAGTGAAGCAGGCTCCAATTGTGCTTAACCTTCTCCCAAAATAGGAGAGGCAGCAGGGGTGACTTCTCTTACAACTGAACCCTGTTGAGAGGGAACAGAGGAGCTGGTTGTTGGGGCTGATTTCCTTTTAGCGAGTGATTTGCGTTGGTATTGGATGGATGAAGTGGGTGATTGTGGAGAGGAGATAGGTGTTGTTTGGACAGGGTGTGAGACTGGGTCAGGAACAGGTGGGTTGGCCTGTTCCATGGTCTCAGGTGCCACAGAGGCACCAGCCACAGAGGCTTCAGGTTCAACTGATGAACCAGGGTGAGGAGCTTGCTCCCCCTCAGCCACAGAGGCCAAGGTAGCAGACTCAGACTGAGTTGTTTTGACCTTCTTGTGGACAGGCCCAGCTTCAGTGGTTGCCAGGGTCCGTTTAACATGCTTGGCCCTGGCTTTGGATTTTCCCTTGGGAGCAGGTTCAGGATCCACCCTCACATTAGAGGGTCCTTCCACCAATCCTAACAGCCTCCTCATTGGTGTTGACAGAGGAGGCTCGTTGGGTAGAACAGGAGTATAAAACACTCTATTCCCTATTACAGGGAATGCAGCAGTCTTAAGTAAAGGCTGAGAGGAATATAATTGCTCACCACAATGATGTTTGAAGATGAGGCTCAGAAACCTTGGATACCGAACAGCAGCTGGACGGTTTTCTTGTTGTACCAGGTTCCTCAAATTCAGAAAAAATCCATTTGGCCATGTCGATTGTTGTCCCATCCACCAGCTGTAGAACAATGGGGACTTCATCACGGCTTAGTTGGTCGAATGAACCAACCTTACTTCCGAAGCACATTACCACCGAGGCAAATAGAAAACTGTAGGTCGGAGACAGATCCTTCCTAAACAATGTTGCGCCGATTTTGGGTTCTGCTACACCACAGAAGCGTAGCAGATTGCCCATTTGATCATCTTCAGGTTGAGGCATGTCATATGGGTCAGTAGTTGGCAGATGAAGAACCTCCCTGAGAAGATCAGTTGTGATCTCAATGGTCTGAGTCCCATTGAGAATAGTCCCCTTTATGACTTTGGTGTTGGGGTTGTAGGCACAAGTGTACCAAAACTCGTACACCATCTCCTGGTACAGGACACCAGGAGTGGCAGTCATAGCGTAGTTCAACGGATGAACTTTGAGAAACTTCACCATCTGTTCATAACCCTTCCCCACATAGTTTTTGGGAACGGTTAGGTTAGCAATGTAGTTAGTGGGTTTGATGGTCAGCATTGTGGTTACTGATGAGTGTTTAACTACATCATCACCAACGAACACTGGAAGAAAGGGGGTGTTTCTTTGAACCATTTGTGAAGGTTTGGGATATTGAGAAGCAGAAGACACTTAGTCGATTTAGGGTTCTTGAGGATTTCTGGAAATAGTGAGGAAGACGAAGATGAAACAGTAGGGGGTATTTATAGGATTTGAATGTGAGTGGGTATGAGAGAGAAACATTTGGGCGGTTGATTTGAAAAATTCGTTAACGGAAAACGGAACGGTTGTCCATGTCAGACCGTTTGTCAGACCACTTGAGCCCTTTTTAATCACTAACACACGTAACCCACATTATCCGCAGTAATTAAGTTAAATAAAAGCAAAAATTAAGTAACTTAATTGTGAAGAAAGGTAGTTAAAAGCTGTTGGTCAAACCTGTGATGAGTAGGGTCATTACAAGCTGTTCATTCTTCAAGTTGTTTACTCTTCACACTGAGCTTTCAACATGTGCTCTAATGTAAGATCAGGTTGTGTTCACTAGTTGAACATGTTACAAGACAATGTCTTGTAGATCAGTGTGAAGGAGTGAGCAGAGTGGAGAATGGACCATCAGAGCAGGCTGGACGTATAAATTGTTATTGTTCAGCCTGTTGTATGTTCAAGCTTGTAGGTCCCAAAAGATATCCCAAGTATATAGCTTTAAGCTGTAGAGGGGGGGTGAATACAGCACTTTAAAAGCTACACACAATTTTTTCAATGTTTGTATGTATTATTAACATATGTTAATTACAAACAAGCTTGAATGCGGAAAGGTTCAAGCTGAGATGACAGATACAACAGTATGTTAAACTAGTCTAAGACTGACTTAAACTAATTACAATGAATACACTCACTAAGAATCACTCACTGTGTTTACAAGACTCTGAGGAACAGCTTGAACAAGAACAGCTTAGACACTGAGCACTGTTTTATTCAAGCAGACTTGCATGCATGAAAGACACACTTTGAATGCACGTTCACTCTTGGTTTCAGCACTTAGCTTTTTGGCTTTTTCTTTCAATCCTTGGAAGTTTCTTTTTATACTCACTCAGAGGATCTAAGTGAAGCTTCTTCATTGGACGGAATGAAAAAGGAGAAGTCTTGTTGAAAAGACAACATAAACTTTTCTGCACCTTTCTGAAAAGGAGACTTGTCTTCATGTGGGCAGAACTTTTGTCTTTTCACTTTGTCTACTGTTGCATTGCCTTTAACTAAATAAGGAATGTCAACTTTGTGTTTTTCTTCCTTGTAAAGGCCTATTTTGATATAAGAAAAAGGTCTTGTCACCCTTTTTCAAATAACCTTTTGTCTTCATGTAACAGAACAGCTTGGGCAGGCTGAGCAGTTCTGATTTCCACTTTGTCTTCGACTTTGTAAACTGATCTTGTAGTCAAAAACAATACATGAGGACTTGGAAACACATTCCATAAAGTGTTTAGCCTGTTCACAAAGAACAGGTTCTGTTCACAAAGAACAAGTTCTGTTCACAAAGAACAGAATACTTGTAAACTGCCCAAGCTGCTCACCAGTGTAGAGCAGCGTAGAAAGTTTATGTCCAGCCTGTTCAGCAGACTGAACAGCTTGGGCAAAACTGCTGTAAGGTCTACCACTACGAGATCTATCTAGACGCGGAACCGTCAACGAGTGCGGAATCCTCGTTAACGGGTAGACGGAAACAACTCTCAATCAGAAACACGGAGACTATCAGAAGCTGAACGAACGACACACGAACGATCCTACGAACTGATTCTCTCCGAAAAGGCACTAACACTGATGATAAACTCGAAATCGCCTTTTGCTTAATCACTCTCGAATTCTACAAAAAGTCTGATAATTAATCGAGTCTATCCCTAATTATAGAGGCTAAATCGAGTCTGTTATGGGCCAAACTCAAATCCGGCCCAAGGCCCATTCGAGTTTGTCCTCACTGACATTCTCGAATCTGCCTATATTCGAATCTAGGACCACATTCGAATCTGACACAGATTCGAATGTCAATACCTTATAGAATTCGAATCTAACTAACTTGTATTTGAAACTTATGTTATTAACTTATGTTTGAATTAATCTTTGAACTTTATGTTTGAACTTCTTGTAATATGTTACATCAAGTTCAAACACACAATCAATAACTGTCAAACATACATAAACATATATATCAAACACTAGTTAATTCCCAATACTTTGAATATTACTTAAACCAAAATGTTAGATCGCTTAGACTGCTATCGTCACACAGGGTGTACCAACAGACTCCCCCTTGACGATAGCTTCTAACTATTTACATCAAGTTTAAGTACTAGATCTATATATACTACTACCTGCATATATACCAGCGTCTATACAAACTCTGACAACTTTCTGGAACTTTCTGGCTTCAGATCTCCATCCTTCATGAAAGAAGATATGTTGACCATGAAGCTTTTTCAGATCTTCCTTTGACAGGTTCATCAGATGTAGAGGATCATACACTCTCAAAAGAACTTTGTCGTCTTGATCCTCCATGATGGCTTCAGCAGTTTCATTATCCAGGTACCACCACTTCATGTTGGACAAAATATCTTGAGGCATCTTCTTCATGGGCACCCTTCTTAAGCATTTGACAGGCTTATAAACCATTTTCGCCCATGGTCGTCCTGTATGCGGATCTATCCTTGAAGAATCCTCAACTCTCTTTCCAGAGCTTGGTTTGAGTCTCTCAAACCTACCGGATCTCCCTTCTCGTCTGACTATCTTCGCGATCACTTCAGCATAGGGATCATTTCCGATGTTGACTAACTCTTTCCATGCCAGCTCCTTCACCTCTACCTTCGGCAATGTATTGAACACTTTAAGCTTGCGCCATAGGTATTGGAGACCATCTCTCCATTTTAGAATAAAGAGCTGCAGTTCTCTATCGAAGAACCAGCTAATAATGCCTCCAGAGAAGTTTTTGCACCTGGAATTCTCATCGTCTTCTTTATCTTCGGCTCAGTCTTCTTGTCTTCCTTTCTGAACCAAAGATTTAGCAATTCAGCTCTGCTCGGCTCTCTTTCAGCGTCTTCCATTTCTGAATCATCTACCGAGGCCACTCTGATGTCATCAATATCTATCACATGATGTTCAGTATGCTCATATAATTCTGTGATAGGTTGGGATTGGATGATTACTTCGTTTACATTATCGTCCTCATCTAATACAACCTCCTCATCAGATCTCCAATCGGCTACATCTTCTGGCACAAACTCACCTTCTTCCAAGTCCTCCACATCATCTTCAAAATCAAAATCTAACTCTAATGGCTCTTCATCAATATCCGTCAATGCATCAATTATTTCACGCACTTGACTTTCCGAGACCTTTGATGAACTTGCCTCACCCATTCCAGCTCCTGCTTGACTAGGCTCCCCCTGAGATTGAGCAGCCTGAGCAGCAGAAAATCTACTGGCTCATTCTATCTTTGAGAGCTGGGATCATTGCCTTGGTCTTCTTCATCATCATCTCTCGGCCTCTGTACTTCTAGATCACGGCACGACGTCTCCCCTTGAGCCTGTAAATTTTTCATTAACTGCTCAATTAGGGAGCGCATTGACCTTATCTCAGCTGCCTGATCTGCTACAAATGTTTTTAACTCTGTGTTCTCTTCCTGAACCTTTTCCACAATCTTCTTCAAATCGGCATTCTCCTTATCAATATTTGCGTTATGCTTCTGAAGCTCACCGATTGCCGTTGTTAGCCCAAAGATTTGGATTTCCTGGAAGTCAACTCTATCTTTTAAGCGCAGAAACCTTTGATTGTCGGCGTATGAGGATGAGGTTGATGGAATTGACTGTATCGGAGTTGGAATGATTGGCGATGGGATATACGGTTCATCTTGAGGTGGTGGTGGTGGAATGGTGGTTTGAGGTTCTTGAGAATGAGGAGTTTGAGTTTGAGGGTTTTCAGATTGTTCTGCTGAAGCGGAAGATGATCCTTGCATAAATCTGTGACGCTTGGCCCGTTGCCTTGTCACTAACGGTGCAATTTCTTCTTCTTCAAAATCGGATTCATCAGACTCTCTTGTTACTCTCCTGCGTGAAGCGTCTTCATTGACTACCAACCTTGATCCATAAGTTCCAATTTGAACATGAGGTTCTGTAGACACTGACTCTGGAGCTTCAACTTCTATTTCTTCAATCTCTTCTGATTCAGCGGCAGATGATGACTCATCACTACCAGTCTGCTCTGGTACATACTCCTCAACATCTCTCAGCACATCTTCTTCTCCCTCTGGAGGCTCAAGTAATTCTCCCACCAACGCTGCAGATATTTCTTCATTGGCGTTAGGACCAGCTTCCTAAATTTCATATAACGTCTGACACAACTGATCAGCTTCACTTGGGACATTCGAAGGCCCTGCTTCTTGTACCTCTGGCTGCTGACTTGTAGAAGGCCTAGATGCCTGAATCTGACTCGCAGTGGCTCTTTGTCTTCGCCTTTGTTGTTGTGCTCGCGGTGGCTGTAGTTGTTGTTGCTGTTGTTGCGGTGGCTGTCTAGCTGGAACTTCCACTTCTCCTGCCCAGTTGGCAGTATCTAGTGCTTCAAAATTCCTATCCAAGAAAGCTCCAAACATCGGTCGCTCAACTGGAACCGCCAACTTGCCTCTGTGCGATGAACAGTCAGCAAAAATCCTCTTATCCATTACCGCGACACTTTGGATCTCATTCAGCTGTGGCAGATTCGGCAAGAAATGCCTGATGAGCATCACTATAAATCGAGGATACAGCAGAAATTGTTGCTGCTCTGGAGCGGTGATTTGATGTACGAATTCGGAGAAAAACATTTCCGAAAAGCTGAAAGGCCGATTATACAGTAAAGCGATCATCCCTGATTGGATCTTTGTGACGATATAGTCAAAACCGGCTTTCTTTGCTGCAAAACAAACCATGAAAACATGAGCCAAAAATCTCCATTGGCCAATAAGCCCGCTCTTCATATAAGAAGACTTCGTAACATCCAGGCTGTAACCCATTCTCTGAAAGGCCGCTTGCCTAATACTCAGAGGAAAATCAATAGGCCCAGATTCTTCTTCCTGAGAGCCTAGCTGCAACACTTGACGCAGCATATCGACAGAGAACACCAACGGTTGTCCTGCGATCCTTGTTCTCAGCACTGTCGGGGTGACAGAGCAGTCTACCTGAAGATGATCATAAAATTGGCGAACATAGGGAATTACAATATGAATATTATGGGATAAGGCAAATGCAATCCTAGACTCTACTAGGAAATCCAACATTTGTCGAAAACCCTGCGCCTCAGAGATATGATGGTCGGGGGGAATGACCATATTATGCTTCGCCACAAATACTCGAACAGCCATATCTGCACAATAGATAAATTATTAGAATTAATGAAAATCAATAAACTTGCTTAAATTCAAATTTGTTTTATTTTGAACTTGTGTAAGTACAAAATCCAACACACAAGAATTTCTACAAGTTTAATAAAATTTAAATTAACTAATTCAAATAAAATGGCATATTCGAATAAACAGATTCGAATTAACCCCCTTTTCGAGTTTGATGACATATTCGAATCTAGTGTCCTTCTCGAGTTTACTGACAGACTCGAGAAACGTATGGAACAGATTCGAAATCGTCGGCCCTACTCAACAACAAATCCCATGATTTTAACCTTGTTGGACTCAGAAAATTACATTCATTAGTCCTACTAGTTACTAATCACAGATATGTGTATTTAATTTGACTATTTATCGGTCCAAACTTTGTAATTTTGGAAAACACGGCTTAGACCCATAAACCTTCAAAAATCGATGATTTTGGCTTAAATGGTGTATAAAACTACATAAATCTTGTACAACCAAGTTGATTATACCTAGAAGTATCAGTAGAATCGAACACTAAGGCAAGAAACTCGACAAATTGTCGTTTTTGTGAAAAAATTTAACTTAGACTTAAGCTCTACTTATTAAAATTTACAACCTAAGCTAAACAGTAAACAAAATATCTTTGATGAGTATAGTCAAAGAAAGGTTCAATCAGATAGCAGTGTCTGATACTCACTCTCGGTACTTAAACTTTCACACTTAGGAATTTTTGATTCCTTTGATTGTTTGTCGTGAAATACCCATTTAGCCGATTGTTGGTATTTACCCCTTTAAACATTCTACATTTCGGAATATCCCTTGGCATTTTTATTTATCATGAAATTATCTTACGTGACCCAGACATAGACATACTTTTATGATCAAGGCATACAGACAAAGATTCTAACTTGTTGGTATTTGCAAACTTTCTTTAAAAGACAAACATCGGACACAGGTCTGTATTTTCATACAACAAAGTGTCTTAGTTTGACTTAAGGTTTATTCTTAAAGCTAGCAAGACAGCGGTGACAGGTCTGTACCGACGTACAACAAAGCGACATATCTTGCTAACCCGAATATAAACAGAGGCAACTGGTCTGTACTTACGTACAACAAAGTTACATGTTTTCGACTCTCAATTTTATATGATTTTTCTATTCTTTCCATTTTCAGATGTATTTGATGTTGCTATACATCCCCAGAAAGTTTGCATACCTCATTTAGACTCAAAGTTTGTATGTCTTGTACATAAAAATAAAGACTAATTGGTCGTACATCTAAGTTAGTGACACGTTTGACTTTTCCTTGAATATTTTATTTGCCTTGAGACTCCCTATATGTATTATGCCTACCAACACATCAAACTAAACTAAAGTATAACACTTAGAATTTAGTTGCATTATGTGTGAAAGCCTAAACACTTAGAGTTTGTAACGACTGTGCTAATTTTCGTCACTTTGAACCTATGCTTCTAAGACTTAACTCCTTTTTCTGATATTCTCTTTTTTTGTATTTTTATGATTTTCTCTCTTTTTTCTTTTGTTTTTCATAAGAAATAGCAATAAAATAAGAAAACCTACTAACTTACTAAAAATAGAAACTATCCTAAATTAGCAGACTTACTATAAAAAGAAAGAAATACTACAGCTATAAAAGGAAATAAACTACTACTAAGGCCAAATTACTCTGGGTTGCGCATTCCATTTAGTTGAATTAAATATTCAAACCGTGACTTCTCAAATGCTTTGGTAAATAAATCAGCATTGTTATCTTCTGTTGCCACTTTTACCAATTTGATTAAGTTCTTTTCAGCACAATCACGAATAAAATGATGCCTAATGTCTATGTGCTTTGTTTTATTGTGTTTAACTGGATTATTCGTTATAGCGATAGTAGACTGATTATCTATCCTAATAGGAGTTTGAGTGTAAGCCAAACCGTAATCCCGCAATTGTTGTTGTATCCACAGAACCTGTGAGCAGCAACTACCAGCAGCAACATACTCGGCCTCGCACGTTGACACGGCTACCGACGTTTGTTTCTTGCATTGCCAGGATACCAATCTCCCTCCTAGGAACTGACAACCTCCAGTTGTTGATTTGCGCGTCAAGCTACATCCTCCGTAGTCAGAATCCGTGAATGCCTCCAACTCTAGATCTCCTTCCGCGTGATACCAAAGTCCCAGCTTCGGTTTCGACTTGAGGTATCGTAGAATCCGCTTCACAGCTTTCATGTGCATCTCCTTCGGATTAGCTTGAAACCTAGCACAAATACACACAGCAAACATGATGTCAGGTCTTGAAGCAGTTAAATACATAAGTGATCCAATCATGGCCCGATATAATGTCGGATCCACATCGGTATCACTTTCAGTACCCGGTCCGAGATTGTGATTCCCTTGAATCGGCGTGCTGAAATGGGCAGTCAATTTTGTTCCTTCCATCCCGAAACGCTCCAATATGTCATAGACATACTTCGTCTGATGGATAAACATCCCTTCCTTCTTCTGGTCAACTTGTAACCCCAAAAAGAAATTTAACTCTCCCATAGCACTCATCTCGAATTTCGACTTCATCACCTTCTCGAAATCTTTGCGCATCTGTTCGTCTGATGATCCAAAAATGATATCATCGACGTACACTTGTACCAAGATGAAATGTTCTCCCTTCCTCTTAACAAACAGAGTACTATCTATCCTACCCCTTTCAAACCCGTTCTCTAATAAATGGTTGGATAGAGTCTCGTACCACGCCCTTGGTGCTTGATGCAATCCATGTAGAGCCTTATCTAAGCGATATACTCTATCAGGATATTTTGGATCTGTGAATCCGGGCGGCTGTTCTACATACACCAACTCCTTCACTTTCCCATATAGGAAAGCACTCTTGACATCTAATTGATATACCTTAAAGCCCTTGAAGGAGGCAAAAGCTAGAAACAACCTAATGGCTTCCAGCCTTGCTACTGGTGCAAACACCTCATTGTAATCGATTCCCTCCTCTTGGTTGAAACCCTTTACAACTAACCTAGCCTTGTTGCGCGTGACTATACCCCGATCGTCTCTCTTGCACTTAAAAACCCATTTGGTTCCTATAGCAACTTCCCCTCGAGGTAATGGAACTAACTCCCACACTTCTAGTTTCCTAAACTACGAGAGTTCATCCTGCATCGCTTCAACCCAGGAGTTATCCTTAAGTGCCATTTGCACATTCTTAGGCTCTACTTGCGACATGAAACACGAATAGAGACAGGTATGATATGCCTCGGAGTCGTTTATCATCGACAACAACACAGTGTTGTTATTCACACTTCTCCTAGTCTTCACACCCTCGTTAGGATTTCCTATGATGCTTTCTATTGGATGGTTCTTGTTAATCCTAGAGGTCTTTATCTCGTCAACTCTCAGATTATCTCATAAGTTAGATCCTATTTCACCTAATGGGGGAACAGCCTCAGATTCTACATTTTCCTCAGAGTTGGAACTTGTTGCCTGAGTCTGATTCTCAGTGGTAGGTGCTTCTGGATCAGCAACTTCTGGAGATCCATCTACAGTTGCAGTAGGCTCGGATGTGGATTCAAACGTAGTTCTCGGAAAGATATGGCCATCGTCATTTAGATGCAACGTCGCCATGTCCTTTTCGATTGTACCTTTGTTCTGTAGGAATTCTCCACTTGGTCTAAGAACCCGATGAGCTTGGAAGCCGTCTCGTCCTTTGTACCTAAAAAGAAAACCCAAGAAAATCGTGAGTAATCGTCAGTGATAACTAAACAGTACCAACTACCTCCTATACTCCTTTTGTTGATTGGACCGAAAAGATCCATGTGCAACAAATCGAATGTTGAGGTTATGGAGTTCTGCGTGTTGGACTTGTGTGTCTTCTTATGTTGTTTGCCCTTCTTGCACGGTAGACACTTGTCCTCGAACTGAAAGCTCTTCATAGGCACACCTTGCACCAATCCATTTTTCGTTATGTAGTTCATCTTTCTTAGGTGCAGGTGAGCCATGCGTCTGTGCCACAGAACCGATTCCGTCTCCGAAGCTTTGGATAATAAACAGATTGGCCCCATCGAAGTCTTCGGCTTGTTCATATCAAGCATGTACAAGTCATTCTTCCTTGGTGCCCACATCAATACCCATTCTTCTGGAATCTTGAATCCCGGTTTTAGCACTAACGCTTCAGTGTCAGTGAACAACACTGAATTCTTCTTGTCACAGATTTGAGATACACTAATGAGATTGTGAACCAGTTTATCAACGTGATAAACTTGGTCCAACTTGATCGTTCCATTAGTGACCACTTCGGTACCCGTGATGTTTCCTCCCTTGTTACACGCGAATGATACAAATCCCCGATTCCCACCCTTGAAGTCTGTAAGTAGACTTCTTTCCCTTGTCATGTGCCTGGAGCATCCACTGTCGACGAACCACTTGTTGTTTGGACCTGTGGTAATCTCCTGCACATGAAAGAAAATAGGTTAGTTATCACGGGGAACCCAAGCCATGACGGACTTGGTTATACCATTCTCGTCCACATACTTAAACTCTTTCAAATACCCATCTCGCCTTTCAGGTGACTTGGGTCGCTGAACAGGAGTTTGTTGTGGTGCCGAGTGATTTAAATTCACTCTTTGCCTTTGAGTAGGCATTTGTTGTGGAGCTCTAGAATAATTCCTATTATATTGCATTTCTGACTGTGATCCCTGAGCTCTAACCGGTGCGTAATGTCTAACAGGAGTGTGAGACCTAACTGGAGTGTGTACCCTGCTAGGTGTTGTGCTCCTATAGACTTGTTGAGGTGCTGACCTAGATTGATTAACGACACGATTCGGTGAATTTGTCCTAACCACTTCTTTTGGTCCAACCTTTACCGGTGTTTGTTTCACAACTTGTTTTGGTGCGGCCTGCACAGTTTTCTCGGTACTCTGAGAACTACTAGTGCTCGCCACATTTGTTGAGGGCTTAACAGGTGTTGGGTTCACTGTCTTAGGTGTAACTTCGGCTTTCCTAAGCGGACAGTGAGAAGCAACATGCCCCTTTTCATGACATCCGAAGCAGGACATCTTATCTATGGACTTCTTGTGTGTGCCCTTAGACTTAGGTGTCTCACTAGTGTCTTGGTCCTTTTGTACATCTATTGCGACTGGCTCATCGTCCTGATCAGACCAATCAATTTTATGTTTTCCTGCAGGTGTTTCACTGGAGGAAGACACAAATTTGACTTTCTTAACCTTGACAGTTGTGTCAGCCACCTTAGGTGTATTTTCTACTATAGGCTCAGATATAGGTTCAGGTATGTCCTCTAAGTCTACTGATTTGTCAGTTTTCTCCTGAGGTTGAGGCACGTAGTTTGCATTAAACGGTGGAGGAATTTCATGAAATCCTAGACCTACGGGCTTTTTAGATTGTCTTTGAGCATCTAAAACTTTCCGTAGGTTCAGGCTTGAATTCCTAAACTTCTCTAGCTTACTATTGGCCTCTGCTACCTTTACCTTTGTTTCAGCTAGCTCTATGTCTTTGTCCTTAAGATTTTTGGTCAAGGCCTCTACATGCTCATACATAAGCTCTAACCTAACACACTGCTCACTCAGTTTGTCTTTCAGAACTATTACATCTTGAGCATCAGCCTTAAGTTTTTCTTAAAGATCTTGCTTAATATCGTTTAGGCTAGCGTTTTCAATTTTTAAAGACTCATTTTGAGCAGTTATGGTTTTTTGTGATTCTAAGACTAGATTTAACCTATCATTAGAAGTAACACACAATGCACATAACTCATGAAAAAGAGAGTAAGTCAGACTAACCTTTGTGTGGTCGGATTCCACATTGGCCATTTGAGCGGCAAACTCCAGAACTGTTTGATCATTCGTCTTCTCCACCCACATCGGACTGTTTTCCCTTGTGGTCTGCTCTTCCCCTTCACACCCAGTTTCCCGTGACTTCAGCCATAAAAGCCCGAGCATTTGATTCTGGATGTGAGCTCCAGTCATAAGTACCATCTAGCTGTCTGTCTGAAGTGACATTGGATAGTAGACCAGCTAGGTTGGCTTGACCGTTAGATGAACTTGGAAGGTATCGTTGTTGGGACTGATTCTGAAACTGTCCATTATGCTATTCTGTCCCTGGTACGTATCAACCTTCGGTCTCTGACATTCTCTGACGAAGTGTCCCAGACCTTGACAATTATAGCACTTGACTTTGGATTTATCAAATCCAATCCCCTTATTGTTCATTGTCAGATTCCTCCCAGTTCTTTTAATGAATCTTTTAACCTGTTGGGTTACCATGGCCAGTTGCCATTTTAGATCCATTTCCTCAAGATCGTCAGGGTCGACCTGATCGTAGTCTTCATCCCAGAGAGCAGGATCGTTAATCTTCCCCTGAACACAATTCCCATACACTGCCACAAATGAAGCAAGCAGATTCAAATGTTCTTCCGCTGATTTTGCGCTCATGGGCATCTTAGAATAGCTCTGAGATGTCGTCGCTTGTGCTGCTTGAGGTAGCTGTTCTTCTGATCTTCCCAACCCTAAGAACGCTCTGTTCAGTGTGTCATCAGACTCTGCTGGTGACGACGTTTCTCCGGTGAAAAACGATGTAGCAGTCTTCAGATCGGCGGTCGCTGAAGGTTTTGTTGATTTTCTAAAATACATCGCTGGATTCTGGACTTGTTCGTAATCCGTTTCGGCCTTCAGTAGCTCGAAGTGATATGCCCGCAACGTTCCCACAATATCCTCCAGAGATTGGGTATAATACTTGTCTTCATTAAGCTTGATCATTGCCACATACATAGCCCATTTGGCTGGTAAGGCATCAAGAAGCTTATTGTTCTTGTCGGTGTCAGTATACTCAATCTCGTGACTTTCAAGCTCCGTCAACAGATGATAGAACCGGGTGATGGTATCATCCAGCTGTTCATCCTTTATCGCCTTGAAAATCGCAAACTGTTGTTTCAACAGCTCCGTACGCTTTCTACGAACCCTAGGATTACCCTCACACCTCTTCTCTAGTGACTCCCAAAGTTCCTTAGATGTCTTTTGAGTCCTAAATGTGTGTAGTATATCCTGAGGCAACGCCATTCTAATTATCGAGAAAGCTTTGTTCTCGGCTTCATACAGTTTCTTATCATCCTCCTTCATCATTTGGTATGATAAGACTTTCTGACGGCCTTCAACTTCAGAAACTGGTGGAATGTATCCTTCATCAATACATACCCACATGCACATATCATTTAAACGCACAAAATCGGTAAACCGATCTTTCCACCAGTAATAATCCTCGAGTTTCATCAGCTTAGGAGGAGTGTTTGCCTTCCCGAGCTCGTGGTCCATTTCCAGGAATTTTTGAAGATTTGACATTTTTTCGAAAGTAATTGAATTGAACTTAATTAATTTAATTCGAAACTAATTTGAATTAATTCTTTCGAATCTAGGTAGATTCGAATATAATTAGATTCCAATTTATTTGGAATTAAATTCGATTAAGTTTTGGAAATTCAATTAAAGTCGAAAGTAATGACAGATTCGAAATTCCTCAGATTCGAAAGTCAAGACAAACTCGAAGACACAGTAGATTCGAAGCCCTATTCGATTTTTAGACTAAACTCGAATTAAACTCGAATGACAGCAGACTCGAGATCCTATTCGAAACTAGCACAAACTCGAATTAGATTCGAAAACACTATGTATTAGACTCGAAAGGGGCGTATTTGGTTAGACTCGAGACTAAGGTGCTGTTTGATTGCATAAGAGGAAAACATCTGATGTCTGATTCTCGCTTCTGATTGATAAGATGTGGTCCTAAAGTGTGATATGAGGATCCAATAAGACTGTATGATTTGTAAATTAATAAATGTACGAACTTTTATTTTTATTAATTAAAATTAAATAAACTATTAATTTATTTTTAAATCATATCAAACTTTATATTATAAATGATAAGATGATACAATCATAACACTAGCAACAAAAAAAATTATAACAAATTAAAAATAATAAGGAATATATTTTAAATAGAAATACATAATCGTTCATTATTCTAGCAAGAATCAAATCAATAATCAAGTATATAATCAAACTATTATTCTAGCAAGAATCAAATTAATATTCTAAAAATTAAAAAAAAAATATTCAAGTATACAATTTTGATAAGAGGAAGAATAGTGGGTGTTTATCTCTTATCAAAAAGCACAAGGATAAGAGGATTTTACCTCTTATCACTTATCAGTATCAACACCCTTATCACAGAAACCTCTTACCGAATAAGAGTTTTGGTCAATAAGAGCCCCAATAAGGGGTATCAAACACCCCCTAAGTGTAACCCTAATTACCCCTAATAGATTCGAGCGCCGCAAACTCGAAAAATGGCTAATACTTTGATTTTTTAACGTTTTGCAGATTAAATCAATATTTTTGCAACGAAAAATATTGATTTCGATCAAAAACGTGAAAAACACAAAGTATTTCCCGGATGACTATTTGCTAAGCTTGACGAACACGAAAAACACGATTTTGAGAGAAAAACCGTCCAAAAGCGTCAAGAAACCTAGAATGTATCTTGATGAACACGAAGAACACCAAGAACACCCCTTAGGCTCTGATACCACTTGTAAGGTCTACCACTACGAGATCTATCTAGACGCGGAACCGTCAACGAGTCCGGAATCCTCGTTAACGGGTAGACGGAAACAACTCTCAATCAGAAACACGGAGACTATCAGAAGCTGAACGAACGACACACGAACGATCCTACGAACTGATTCTCTCCGAAAAGGCACTAACACTGATGATAAACTTGAAATCGCCTTTTGCTTAATCACTCTCGAATTCTGCAAAAAGTCTGATAATATTTCGAGTCTATCCCTAATTATAGAGGCTAATTCGAGTCTGACATGGGCTAAACTCGAATCCGGCCCAAGGCCCATTCGAGTTTGTCCTCACCAACACTCTCGAATCTTCCTACATTCGAATCTAGGACCACATTTGAATCTGTTACAGATTCGAATGTCAAACCTTATAGAATTCAAATCTAACTAATATGTATATGACACTTATGTTATTAACTTATGCTTGAATTAATCTTTGATCTTTATGTTTGAACTTCTTGTAATATGATACACCAAGTTCAAACACACAATCAATAACAATCAAACATATATAAACATATATATCAAACACTCGTTAATTCTCAATACTTTGAATATTACTTAAACCAAAATGTTAGATCGCTTAGACTGCTATCGTCACACAGGGTGTACCAACAACTGCCTTTGTTGCAACACATGCAACATATAGAACAGCTTTAGACTGGTATTGCAAATCATTTTCAGGTTTCAATAAGGCATATAACAGGCCTTAAATTCAACCTTCAAAAGCATCAACAGGTTTGATAAATAATCTTCCCCTCAGATGCAGAACAGGTTTGACTGAGGCCTTTTTGTGCCTAACAATCTCCCCCTATTTGCAATAACCAGTCTAAGCTGGACTTATCAAAAGTCACTATATATTTTTACAGTACATTTGTCGAAATAAAATTACAACATCAACATAGAGTAAAAGATTAGTTTATATATACACTGATTTTTTATTACATTAGAACAACACATGTTCTTACAAAAGTACAACTGATGTACTGATGTATATTACAACTAATGTAAAAGAGAAAATTACAACAATGTAAATAAAGTACAACTAATGTACATTGGACTGTTTTTGTTGGGAGCAGATAATGGTAAGCCTGTCCAACTGATGGACAGCTTCCATTCTTCACCTACCCAGATGGCAGATGGACTTCATCACAATGGAGGGGGACCTTCAAACATCTTCTCAAGTTCCTCTCTAGTATCCTCAAGTTCTTGAATCTCACTTCTTATTATCATAAACTTGGGATCCTCAAGTTCACCTCTTTCATAACAGCCTCTAAGCTGATCCCAGATAGCTGCTCTCCACCTGCTTGACTGCCTGAATGAAACTGCAAGTCTGAATGCTACAAGCTGTCTCAGATCCACCTTGTATAGATCTGATGCTCTCTGAAAGCATTTCTTCTGAGATAAGGGATCTACAAAAAATGCCCCCAGCTCAGGCTCTTCAATGATCTTGCCATCTTCAAACTCAATTCCACTAGGCAGGCTGTGATCAACTCCTTTCATCTCAATAGCATAGTCACCTTGTTCTATCAGGATGAGGAGTTGTTCCATCTCAGTGTCCTTCCTTGTCCTCCTGGCCTTTATTTTTGGTTGTGTCACATAGACACCTTCACTTACTTCTTTGGAGATCAGGCCAAGATTCTTCACTCTCTCCATCAGCTTCTTTACATATGCTCTGATACTCTTAGCAGTTTCAGACTTAGACTCACTCAGAGAAACTGCCAGCTCAATTCCATTCTCTGTACCCCATTTGTGCAACGTCAGTGAAGTCATATGTTTCTAGTTCTGGGCCTGCTGCACCCATTCTAGTTATTTTCAACTTCCACTGACTGCCTTTTCTTGAAATGGGCACAGCTTTGACAATTGCTTCCTTAGCAAGCCTTCTATCAGCAACATCTTGAAATTTTCTTCTTGCCAGGTTGTCAAAGTGAAATTGAGCTCTTGCAGAAGGCACTGAAGTTTTGGTCACTGAGACCAGAGCACCTTTTTCTTTTTCAGCTTCCTTCTCTTCTGCTGATCCCTTAGCAGCTTCCAAAATTTTCTTTTGTACAACAAGAGAGGACATTTTAACTTTCCTTGCCTCTTGAAGTGCAAAAGACTTAGCAGCTTTTGCAGATTCTTCTTCTTTTCTTAAAGCTTCCAGGGCTTGAAGCTGTTCTTCTCTAAACTCAAAATATTTGTGCATAGGAAGACCCATTTCTTTGGCCCTGGCTTTGTGAAATTTAAGCTCTGCTGCTTTCTGCTGTTGAGGATCAGTTAATGCTTTTTCTTTTCCTTTAGCTGCTGTAGTGACAGCAGCTTCAGGACTTTCCTCCTCCTCTTCTTCTTCTTCTAAAATCAGATGCCTCCTTCTGCTGGTTGGCCTGCCCTCAGGAATAGTTTCCTCCCCCTTAGATTGAGCAGGGATTGGAGATTCAGCCTGAGTAGCCTGAGCAGCGTGGGAGGCACCCTCCAGTGTACCTGTTGAAGCTCCTGCTGGTTGACCAGTGAGTGTTGCAGGCACTGATTTCTCCTTAGGAGAAGAAGTTTTCTCCCCCTTAGACTTAGTCTTCGAGGCAGATGACTTCTCCCCCTTTGAAGGAGATGTACCAGCACCTTCAACACCCGGTCTGCCTGAAGACACGAAGTCATCAGGCTTGCCAGCAGTTTTGGCAGCAGGCCTGGGGCCAACAAGGCTATTCACTAAGAATGCCAAGTTGTCCTTCACCTCTGCAAGCTGGGTAAGACAGGTTTAAAGAGAAGAGGATTGGGTATCAGCAAGGGAGGTCAGCTTAACAATATTTTCCCTATCAGAAGCTGTGAACAGCAAACTTTGAAGCTGTGCAAGATGTAGTTCTAGAGAATCTTGCACATCTGCAAGGTTTAATGACACAGAACTTGATAGGGAGCCAATGAGTGTGTTCAAGCTGGCCAGAGTATCAGGAAGTGTAGAATTGCAAGAAGTTAGGAGCGATGATAGCTGTTGAGAAATAGCTGTCAATGAGGACACAGAGTCCTGTTGTAGTGAAAGAATGGAGGATAGGGAGGTGGACACATTTTGCAGCTGTGCAGTGAGTGCTAGCAGCTGTGGATAATTATCTGTTTGTGGAGTGGCAGGGAAGGAGTCCTTGAACAAATCAAAGAACCCCTTAAGCTGTTCAGACACAGAGTCTGAAATAAGAGAGGGTAGAGAGGTCATAGTAGTTTCTAAAGAGCCAACTTTGTTGGTCAGCAGAGAAAGCTGATCCTTCAAAGGCATGTCTTTAGGAGATGGAGGTGTATGGGTGGACTGTTTAGATTGAGTGGATGGAGAAGATGATGAGGAGGTTGGTGTATGAGGATGTGATGGAGAGGGAAGAGGAACATTGGAGAGAAGCTCCATAGCCTGGGCAAAAGTAATGTGGCCCAGCTTGGAGGGGTCAAAGGGTCCCTCAGCAGCGGCTGTAGCTGCTTCATCAGGAGAAGGGGTTGATGTTGGGGGGCCTTTCAGATGCTGCTTGTGTTGCAACATCCTCATGAAGGCCAGTGGGTGTTCCCTCTGCAGTGCCTTGGTGTAAAAGCACCTCATCATGGGGAGATGGGATATGCATTTCAACATCAGCAGTGGTGAAACCTGCTGATGGAGTTTGCATAGAAGGAGCAGCCTCAGCAAAGGGATGGTATGATCCATGAGGTTCATCAGCTTGGGTTGTTGGTCCCTCGGCAGCTGTTTGGTGTAGAACAGCTATATCATGGGGAGCAGAAGTTTGAGGCTGAGCTGCTGATTGGTCTATATTAGCAGTGTGGGCACCTCGTGCAGACTCAGGGTGTAAAGAAGTTTGAGTGGGGGACAGTGTGGACTCAGTATGGAGTGGAAAGGGCTCCTGTCTTTCAATATTCTCAGCCTGTTGGGAGGCTGGAATAGTTGAGGTGGTTATCTCCTTTTGTACAACTGGTTCCTGTTGGGAGGAACCAGAGGGTCTAGGCTGACTCTGGGTGGACTCAGGTTGGAGTGAAGCTGTCTCCAATTGTGCTGAACCTTCTCCCAATATAGGAGAGGCAGCAGGGGTGGCTTCTCTTACAACTGAACCCTGTTGAGAGGGAACAGAGGAGGTGGTTGTTTGGGCTGGTTTCTTTTTGGAGAGTGATTTTCGTTGGTAGTGGATGGATGAAGTGGGTGATTGAGGAGAGGTGATGAGGGGTTCAGACTGGACAGGTTTAGAGACTGGGTCAGAAACAGGTGGGTTGGCCTGTTCCATAGTCTCAGGTGCCACAAAGGCACCAGCCACAGAGGCTTCAGGTTCAACAAATGAACCAGGGTGAGGAGCCTGCTCCCCCTCAGCCACAGAGGCTAAGAGTGCAGACCTAGACTGAGCTGTTTTGGCCTTCTTTTGCACAGGCCCAGCTTCAGTGGTTGCCAGGGTCCTCTTAACAAGTTTGGACCTGGCTTTGGATTTTCTCTTGGGAGCAGCAGCTTCTGGATCCACCCTCACATCAGAGGGTCCTTCCACCAATCCTAACAACCTCCTCATTGGTGTGGACAGAGAAGGTTCATTTGGAAGAACAGCAGTGTAGAAAACTCTATCCCTATCACAGGGAATGCAGCAGTATGAAGTAAAGGCTGAGAGTTGTACAGATGCTCACCACAAATGTGTCTGAATATGAGGCTCAGAAACCTGGGGTATCGTACAGCAGCTGGTCTTGGCTCTAGCTGCACCAGGTTCCTCAAGTTCAGAAAGATCCACTTAGCCATATCAATTGTAGTCTCATCCACCAGCTGTAGGACTATTGGGACTTCATCACGGCTCAGTTGGTCAAATGAACCAACTTTGCTGCTGAAGCTCATCATCATTGAGGCAAACATATTGCTGTAGGTAGGAGACAAATCCTTCCTGTACAGCGTTGCTCCAATTTTGGGTACTGCTACACCACAGAAGCGTAGCAAATTTCCCATTTGCTCATTTTCAGGCTAGGGCATGTCATATGAATCAGCAATGGGCAGATGAAGAACCTCCCTGAGAAGATCAGCAGTAATCTCAATGGTCTGAGTCCCATTAAGAATAGTCCCCTTGATGACTTTGGTATTGGGGTTGTAGGCACAGGTGTACCAAAACTCGTATACCATCTCCTGGTACAGGACACCAGGAGTAGCAGTCATAGCATAGTTCAACGGATGAACTGTCAAAAACTCCACCATTTGATTATAACCTTTCCCCACATAGTTTTTGGGGATTGTGAGGTTGGCAATGAAGTTTGTGGGTTTGAGGGTTAGCATTGTGGTGACTGATGAATGTTTCTGCACATCATCACCAACAAATACTGGTAGGAAGGGGTTGTTTCTGTGAGCCATTTTGAGAGTAGGGAAAGTAGCAGAAGCACAAGACACTTAATCGAAGTTTTAGGGTTCTTAGAAGGTTTATGGTAGTAGTGAGGAAGACGAAGATGTAACAGTATGAGGTATTTAGAGGATTTGAATGTGAGTGGGTATGAGAGAGAAACATTTGGGCGGTTGATTTGAAAAGGTCGTTAACGGAAAACGGAACGGTTGTCCATGTCAGACCGTTTGTCAGACCACTTGAGCCCTTTTTAATCACTAACACACGTAACCCACATTATCCGCAGTAATTAAGTTAAATAAAAACAGAAATTAAGTAACTTAATTGTGAAGAAAGGTAATTAAAAACTGTTGGTCTAAGCTGTTGGTCAAACCTGTGATGAGCAGGGTCATCACAAGCTGTTCATTCTTCAAGCTGTTCCCTCAGCCTGTTCAACTATGTAGGAACAGGTTGTGTCTAATAGCTGAGCAGGTTACAAGACAATGTCTTGTAAATCAGTGTGAGGGAATGAACAGAGTGAAGAATGGACCATCAGATCAGGCTGGACTAGTAAACTGTTTTTTTTTTCAGCCTGTTGTATGTTCAAGCTGTTCAAGGATTTCAGAAAAATGGCTTAGTACATAACATCCAGAGCCTATTCTGTCTAAGTTGTTCTTAGAAACTTGATCAGTGTGAAACATACAAAGTCTTAGACCTTTGAGGACACTTAGTCACTTTTGTTTAACATGCCCAGCTTGCTGACAAGGTAATTAAACCTTGTTTCATCAAGAGGTTTGGTGAAAATGTCTGCAAGCTGTTCATTTGTGGAAATAAAACTTACCTCCACATTACCTTTCTGAATGTGATCCCTGATGAAGTGATGTCTGACTTCGATATGCTTTGTTCTTGAATGAAATACTGGATTGTTGGAAATGGCTATGGCACTTGTGTTATCACACAGAATAGAAATTTTCCTATACACAAGCCCATAATCTTCAAGTTGATGCTGCATCCACAGAATCTGCCCACAGCAGCTTCCAGCAGCAATGTACTCAGCTTCAACAGTAGAAGTAGACACTGAGTTTTGCTTCTTGCTACACCAACTTATCAACTTACCACCAAGGAGTTGACATCCACCTGTTGTGCTTTTCCTATCTAGCCTGCAGCCTGCAAAATCAGAATCTGAATAACCTGTTAGTTCAAGGCTTGAGTCTTTGGGATACAAAAGACCTAAACCTGGTGGACCCTTCTAGTATCTGAAGATTCTTTTAACAGCAGCTAGATGAGATTCCTTTGGATCAGCCTGGAACCTAGCACACAGACAGGTGGCAAACATAATATCATGTCTACTAGCAGTTAAGTATAGCAAGCTCCCAATCATACCTCTGTAAGCTGTTACTGAAACAGCTTTGCCACTGGTATCAGCATCCAATTTTACATTGGTTGCCATTGGGGTTTTAATAGGAGAACTTTGATCAAATTTAAACTTTTTCAATAGATCTAAGATATACTTTCTTTGATTTATAAAAATTCCAGTTGAAGTTTGTTTAACCTGTAATCCTAAAAAGAAAGTAAGTTCTCCCATCATACTCATTTCATATTTAGATTTCATGAGTAATGAAAATTCTTGCATAACTGCTCATTTGTAGAACCAAATATTATATCATGCACATAGATTTGAACAAGCATAATGTCAGATTTCACCTTCTTTATGAACAGTGTAGTATCCACTTTACCTCTGGAATACCCATTGCTCATAAGGAATTCAGTAAGAGTGTCATACCAGGCTCTAGGGGCTTGTTTGAGACCATAGAGAGCTTTGTCCAACTTATAGACAAAACCTGGATGATGTTCATTTTCAAAACCTGGAGGTTGCTTGACATAAACTTCTTCTTGCAGCTTCCCATTCAAAAATGCACTCTTCACATCCATTTGAAATACCTTAATGCTCTTATGAGCAGCGTAGGCTAGATACAAACGAATTGCTTCTAGCCTGGCCACAGGAGCAAATGTCTCATCATAGTCAATTCCTTCCTCCTGTCTATAACCTTGAGCAACCAGTCTTGCCTTATTTCTTATGACATGACCTTGCTCATCCATCTTATTCCTGAAAACCCATTTAGTGCCAATTATAGTTTTGCCTTTAGGTGCACGGACCAGCTTCCATACCTTGTTTCTCTCAAACTGATTGAGTTATTCTTGCATGGTAGTGATCCAATTGGCATCTTTTAGTGCTTCATCCACTTTCTTTGGCTCCATTAGTGAAACAAAACTAGAGAACATACAGAAGTTCCCTAAGCTGTCCCACCTTGTTTGTACCCCTTTGTTGATGTCACCAATTATTTGATCATTGGGGTGACATCCGATCCACTTACGATCATTCTTCAATGATGATTCTCCTGAGTTATCAACAGCTTCAGCAGGTCCTGTTGAACAGCTCTCAAGATTTTCAGACACACCTTCATCAGCTTTTGGTTCAAACTTTGCCAGTTGGTCCCTTTGATTCAAAATGAAGCAGGGACAACCAACCACATGGAAGTAACTGACATTTGGGTTCCTCCCTTTGAGCAGCTCATAGGGGGTCTTGTTGAACCTTTAGAGGATCTGTTTTGGGTGAAGCAGGCAGTGTTAACAGCTTCAGCCCAGAATGATGAAGGTAAACCAGATGCACACAGCATGGTTCTTGCAGCTTCAATGAGAGTTCTGTTTCTCCTTTCAGCAACTCCATTTTGCTGTGGAGTTCTTACAGCTGAGAAGTTTTGAGTAATTCCTTTCTCTTCACAGAAGTCCTCAAGAGTACTGTTTCTGAATTCAGTACCATGATCACTTCTAAGCTGCTTTACTTGGGCAGAGTTCAGCATTTCCATCTTTTTCACAAATCCAATAATTTCTCTAGCAGCCTCTCCTTTACTCTTCAAGAAGATAACCCATGTGTACCTGGAGAACTCATCAACCATTACTAGAGTGTATCTTCTTCCTCCTAAACTAGGGACATTAACAGGTCCAAACAAGTCCATATGGATTAAGAAGAGAGGAGTATCAATAGAGAAGTTATGTTTGGACTTAAATGATGATTTCCTCTGCTTGCCTTTCTCACAAGCTGTGCAGAGTTTATCTTTAACAAAGGTCATAGAAGGCAAACCTGTCACCAACTCTTTCTTACAGAGTTTGTTGATGTTCTTGAAGTTCAGGTGTGACAGCCTTTTGTGCCATAACCAGTTTAAGTCTGCATTTGTTCTTGTGAGAAAACAGGTTTCAGTTGTGGGATCAGCAGATTGCATGTCCACAACATATACACCTTTCTTTCGTTGAGCACACAGCACAACTTTGCCTTGGGAATCCAATATGTAACCCAGGTTCTCATCAAAGCTTACCTTATAGCCAGCATCACACAGTTGACTTATGCTAACAAGGTTATGTTTTAGCCTAACCACATAGGCTACTCTTTTGAACACTGCAGCACCAGCTTTAAGAGTTCCATATCCCTCAGTGGATCCCTGTAAATTGTCACCAAATGTGACTTTTGGCCCTTTTCAGGCCTGAGATCACTCAGCAGGTCCTTACAACCTGTCATGTGCCCTGAGCAGCCACTGTCCAAGTACCAAACCTGGGATGGTTGTTTTTCCTGTAGAGTGATAAGAAGAATATTAGATACTTTTAGGGGAACTCATCACAGAGATGAGTTCTCCTACTTCATCAACATTTGTTGATGGACTTGTGATGTCAACACTAATATTCCCTATTTGAATGGTATCAGTTTGAATACCACTCTCATTGACTGAGATGTTTCCAACACTGTTTATGTTGGCAGTGAGGGAACCATCAGAGTCAGCAGGCCTCATGTCCTCAGTTTCAGGACATTCTTTGGCCAGATGTGTCTTCATTCCACATTTATAACACTTTCTCCTTTTAGCATTTTTGGAAGAAGACCTTTCAGAAACACATTCTGGGTTATTTCTGTTAATTCCATCAGCAGGTTTAGCAAATTTAATACTTTTTGATGAATCAACAGCTTGAGTGGAAAGTTCAATAGCCACAGCTTTGCCTGTCTCTTCTTTCCTCTTTTTATGAGGGCAGATGTCAAAGATAGGAAGCTTAATTGGCTTTTGAACTTCCACATGTTTAGGAAACTTATTCCCAGATCTCTCAGGCTGAGCAATGGCTTTGCCTTTGCCCTTCCTGAGATGTGATTGATGTTGCCTATCAACATAATCATTATTTCTGGTTTTTAAATACTTATTCTCATTTAAAACCAGTTTACCACTATGATTAGAAAACTTATTTGCAATCACAGAAGGTTTGCCTTCAACCTGAGACTTACTCTTGTTAAAGGCAGACTACTTACCTTTTGAAAACTTATTTTCAAAATGTTCAGCATTAAAAGGATTAGTATGCCTTTTTACACCAGCTTTAGACCCAAAGCCTGTTTTGTCAACAGGTTTGGTGTCCACAGCTGCAGTTTGGACATGCTTTCCTTTCTTTTGCTTGTGTGAATCAGCAGAACACTTAGCAAGCTTATTTGATGGACAACTTATTTCATCAACAGCTTTTGAGCTAGGTTCACACGAGCTGTCAGTGTTTTGAGGCCTGACAAACGTGTTTGTTGAGATTAGTTTACCATTCACTTTTGGAAAATAAAAGTGTTTGGAAGCTCACCAAGAGTCGACAAGTCTTCTTTTATATTATTAACCTCAACAATGGAAGCTGCTGTGTCAAGATCCCCTCCAAGATAGGCTTGGATTTGTGCAGGAATCTGCTGACTTATGCAGTGGCTGACTTTTTGTGCAGATTGGCACCAAGAGTCAACTATCTTTTGAAGCTTAGCCTGTTTTATATCTGTTTCTCTCTTTTCTTCCAGTAAAATGGAATTGATGTGTTTTAACTCATCAAGCTCAGCTTCCAACTTATAGAAGCTGTCCAGTTTACTGGATTTTGTTTCAATATCAGTTTTAAGCTTAGAGTTTTCAGATAATAAAACAGCATGCTTCTCAACAGCAGCTTTCAGATCAACAAGCATATATTCAAACATTTTAACTTTTTCTTCAGAACTGTAATCCATAAAATTTTGTACCTTATACATCATTGTAGGGTTCCAGTTCTCCAAGCTGCTGAAAGCTTCAGCTTCAGCCAGATCCTGTTTGAAGTTGCTTGTTGATGGGACATCAGTGTTGGCCATCAGACAGTTATTGTCTTCTTCATCAGATGATGAATCAGACTCCTCCCAGTCACAAGTTTCTGCCATTAGTCCCTTTTGCCGGTTAGAAACCACTGAGTTTTCTAACTTCCTCAGCTTAGCCATGGCCATAAGGTACTTAACCCTATAGCCATCATCCATGTTTGTCTTGTGTGGTTTGGATGACTGACCAACAGCTTTTGACACACAGTCAGCTGCTATATGGCCAGTTTTGCCACATTTGAAGCACTCAGCTTTGGTCTTGTCAAATGCTTTCTTTTTGGCAGCATTTGAGCTTCCCTGTTGCATGTTTCTTCCAAACCTTTTCTTGTTGAACCTTTTGACAAGCATGGCTATCATCTGCTCATCATCCAGTTCAGCACTATCTGCATTGTCTTTCTCATCAGACATTTCCTCCTTATCATCAGCCTGTTGATCAGGTTGAGTGAACACATCACTCACTTGATTTACATGTTGTCTCACACTTGCCACAAAGGCTGCACCTTTCTTAGATATTTCCAAGACATTTCTCTTCTGTTGCCTTAATTGCTCAACATTCAGTTGGATCCATATAAGTTAACAAGATCCATACTTCTGATGGTACCTGAATTTCTTAAAATTGTAGAAAAATAATTCCATTCTTCAGGCAGAACATCTAAGAACTTGTTTACTAAAGTCAAGCTATCCTTGGCGATCCCAACAGCTTTGAGATCATTTACAAGAGCAGTAAACCTAGTGTAGGTTTCAGTGAGAGTCTCCTTTGGTTTTGCAAAGAAGAGTTCATACTGTTTAACAAGATTATTAATCCTGTTGTCAAGTGTGATTGTGGGTCCATCATAGACGGTACACAAAGTATCACACATCTCCTTTGCAGTCTTCATCTTCTCAACCTGTTTGAACACATCATCAGGTAGAGAGATGACCAGATTGTTTCTGGCCTTTGCATCAAGAGCCACCAGTCTTTTGTCTTCATCAGACCATTGAGCTTTTGCTTTCTCAAATGTTCTGATTTCAGGAGCAGCTCCTTCAATAGCAGGAGTTATTGTTGTAACAGAGGTTGGCACATTGGGTCCCTCCATTACAATCTCTGGTAGTTGCACATCAAGATTCTCTAAGTAGAGCATCATTCTGCACTTCCAACCAGAAAAGTTCTGATGATTGAACTTTAGAGGTTTACTCATTGAGCCATTGTCATAGTATGAGGAACTTGCAGCACTGTTGTCCATGGATACTTTGGGAGAATGAGAGATCTAGAATGACACACACTCTAAATTGCTCTGATACGAGTTGTAGGTCCCAAAAGATATCCCAAGTATATAGGTTTAAGCTGTAGAGGGGGGGTGAATACGGCACTTTAAAAGCTACACACAATTTTCTCAATGTTTGTATGTATTATTAACATATGTTAATTACAAACAAGCTTGAATGCGGAAAGGTTCAAGCTGAGATGACAGATACAACAGTATGTTTAACTAGTCTAAGACTGACTTAAACTAATTACAATGAATACACTCACTATAAATCACTCACTGTGTTTACAAGACTCTGAGGAACCGCTTGAACAAGAACAGCTTAGACACTGAGCACTGTTTTATTCAAGCAGACTTGCATGCATGAAAGACACACTTTGAATGCACGTTCACTCTTGGTTTCAGCACTTAGCTTTTTGGCTTTTTCTTTCAATCCTTGGAAGTTTCTTTTTATACTCACTCAGAGGATCTAAGTGAAGCTTCTTCATTGGACGGAATGAAAAAGGAGAAGTCTTGTTGAAAAGACAACATAAACTTTTCTGCACCTTTCTGAAAAGCAGACTTGTCTTCATGTGGGCAGAACTTTTGTCTTTTCACTTTGTCTACTGTTGCATTGCCTTTAACTAACTAAGGAATGTCAACTTTGTGTTTTTCTTCCTTGTAAAGGCCTATTTTGATATAAAAAAAAGGTCTGTCACCCTTTTTCAAATAACCTTTTGTCTTCATGTAATAGAACAGCTTGGGCAGGCTGAGCAGTTCTGATTTCCACTTTGTCTTCGACTTTGTAAACTGATCTTGTAGTAAAAAAACAATACATGAGGACTTGGAAACACATTCCATAAAGTGTTTAGCCTGTTCATAAAGAACAGGTTCTGTTCACAAAGAACAGAACACTTGTAAACTGCCCAAGCTGCTCACCAGTGTAGAGCAGCGTAGACAGTTTATGTCCAGCCTGTTAAGCAGACTGAACAGCTTGGGCAAAACTGCCTTTGTTGCAACGCATGCAACATATAGAACAGCTTTAGACTGATATTGCAAATCATCAGGTTTCAATAAGGCATATAACAGGCCTTAAATTCAACCTTCAAAAGCATCAACAGGTTTGATTAATAATCTCCCCCTCAGATGCAGAACAGGTTTGATTGAGGCCTTTTTGTGCCTAACAAAGTTGTTCAAGGATTTCAGAAAGATAGCTAAGTACAGAATATGCATAACCTGTTCTGTATAAGCTGTTCTGAGAAACGTGAGCAGTGTGAGACATACAAAGTCTTAGACCTTTGAGGACACTTAGTCAATTTTGTTTAACATGCCCAGCTTGCTGACAAGGTAATTAAACCTGGTTTCATCAAGAGGTTTGGTGAAAATGTCTGCAAGCTGTTCATTAGTGGAAATAAAACTTACCTCCACATTACCTTTCTGAATGTGATCCCTGATGAAGTGATGTCTGACCTCAATATGCTTTGTTCTTTGGCTCCATTAGTGAAACAAAACTGGAGAACATACAGAAGTTCCTTAAGCTGTCCCACCTTGTTTGTACCCCTTTGTTGATATCACCAATTATTTGATCATTGGGGTGACATCTGATCCACTTAGGATCATTATTCGATGAGGATTCTCCTGAGTTATCGCCATCTTCAGCAGGTCCTGTTGAACAGCTCTCAAGATTTTCAGACACATTGTTGTCTTGAGCCTGTTCACTTGTTGAACATGACTGACCACTGTTGAACATATCAGCAGAGGGACCAGGAAAATCAGCATTGATAGGTTCAGGACATGCAGTTGTAATTAAGTCAATACACTTATTCACACAGGGTGTATTGACATAATCATCATCATGCCCATCATGGTTAACAGGTTCCACACTAGATGTAGTGGAAGCTTTTGAATCCTCTTCACTGTTTGAATGCATGAGATCATCAAAGTTTAATTCCCCTGAAACTGATTCAGGAACAGCTTTGGTGGAAGCATTCTTGGACTCTTCAAAGGTGACATTGATAGATTCATCTATCACCTTTCTTTTGTTGTTGTACACTCTGTAGGCTTTGGAGATAGCAGAGTAGCCAACAAACACACGTTCATCAGCTTTTGGTTCAAACTTTTCCAGTTGGTCCCTTTGATTCAGAATGAAGCAGGGACACCCAAACACATGGAAGTAACTGACATTAGGCTTCCTCCCTTTGAGCAGCTCATAGGGAGTCTTGTTGAACCTTTTAACCACTAAGGATCTGTTTTGGGTAAAGCAAGCAGTGTTAACAGCTTCAGCCCAGAATGATGAAGGTAAACCAGATGCACACAACATTGTTCTAGCAACTTCAATGAGAGTTCGGTTTCTCCTTTCAGCAACTCCATTTTGTTGTGGAGTTCTTACAGCTGAAAAGTTTTGAGTGATTCCTTTCTCTTCACAGAAGTCTTTAAGAGTACTGTTTCTGAATTCAGTACCATGATCACTTCTAAGCTGCTTCACTTGGGCAGAGTTCAGCATTTCCATCTTTTTCACAAATCCAATAATTTCTCTAGCAGCCTCTCCTTTGCTTTTCAGGAAGATAACCCATGTGTACCTAGAGAACTCATCAACCATTACTAGAGTGTATCTTCTTCCTCCTAGACTTGGGACATTGACAGGTCCAAACAAGTCCATGTGGATTAAGAAGAAAGGAGTATCAATAGAAAAATTATGTTTGGATTTAAAAGATGATTTCCTCTGCTTGCCTTTCTCACAAGCTGTGCAGAGTCTATCCTTAGAAAAAATCATAGAAGGCAAACCTGTCACTAACTCTTTCTTACAGAGTTTGTTGATGTTCTTGAAGTTCAAATGTGACAGCCTTCTATGCCATAGCCAATTTAGATCTGCATTTGTCCTTGTGAGAAAACAGGTTTCAGTTGTGGGATCAGCAGATTGCGTGTCCACAACATATACACCTTTCTTTCGTTGAGCACACAACACAACTTTGCCTTGGGGATCCAATATGTAACCCAGATGCTCATCAAAGTTAACCTTGTAGCCAGCATCACATAGTTAACTTATGCTAACAAGGTTATGTTTCAGCCCAACCACATAGGCTACTCTTTTGAACACTGCAGCACCAGCTTTAAGAGTTCCATATCCCTCAGTGGATCCCTGTACATTGTCACCAAATGTGACTTTTGGCCCTTTTTCAGGACTAAGATCACTCAGCAGATCCTTATAACCTGTCATGTGCCCTGAGCAGCCACTGTCCAAGTACCAAACCTGGGATGGTTGTTTTTCCTGCAGAGTGAAAAGAAGAATATTAGTCATTTTTAGGGGAACTCATCATAGAGATGAGTTCTCCTACTTCATCAACATTTGGTGATGGACTTGTGATATCAACACTAATATTCCTTATTTGAATGGTATCAGTTTGGATACCACTCTCATTGACTAAGATGTTTCCAACAATGTTTATGTTAGCTGTAAGGGAACCATCAGAGTCAGCAGGCCTCATGTCCTTAGTTTCAGGACAGTCTTTGGCCAGATGTGTCTTCATTCCACATTTATAGCATTTTCTCCTCTTAGCATTTTTGGAAGAAGACCTTTCAGAAACATAATCTGAGTTATTTTTGTTGATTTTATCAGCAGGTTTAGCATACTTATTACTATTTGATGAATCAACAGCTTGAGTGGAGGGTTTAATAGCAACAGCTTTGTATGTATCTTCTTTCCTCTTTTTAGGGGGACAGATGTCAAAGATAGGAAGCTTAACTGGATTTTGAACTTCCACAGGTTTAGGAAACTTATTCCCCAATTTCTCAGGCTGAGCAATGGCTTTGCATTTGTCCTTCCTGAGATGTGATTGATGCTGCCTATCAACATAATCATTATTTCTGGTTTTGAAAAACTTATTCTCATTTAAGACCAGTTTACCACTATGATTAGAAAACTTATTTGAAATCACAGCAGGTTTGCCTTCAACATGAGACTTACCCTTGTTAAAAGCTGACTGCTTACCTTTTGAAAACTTATTTTCAAAATGTTCAGCATTAAAAGGATTAGTATGCCTTTTACCATCAGCTTTAGATCCAAAGCCTGTTTTGTCAACAGGCTTGGTGTCCACAACTGCAGTTTGGGCATGCTTTCCTTTCTTTTGCTTGTGTGAATCAGTAGAGCACTTAGCAAGCTGATTTGATGGAGAACTCATTTCATCAGCAGCTTTTGAGCTAGGTTCACACGAGCTGTCAGTGTTTTGAGGCCTGACAAACCTGTTTGTTGAGATTAGTTTACCATTCACTTTTTGAATGAAAGTGTTTGGAAGCTCACCAAGAGTGGACAAGTCTTCTTTCAGATTATTAACCTCAACAATGGAAGCTGCTGTGTCAAGATCCCCTCCAATATAGGCTTGGATTTGTGCAGGGATTTGTTGACTTATGCAGTGGCTGACTTTTTGTGCAGATTGGCACCAAGAGTCAACTATCTTTTGAAGCTTGGCATGTTTTATATCTGTTTCTATCTTTTCTTCCAGTAAAATAGAGTTGATGTGTTTTAATTCATCAAGCTCAGTTTCCAACTTATGGAAGCTGTCCAGTTTACTGGATTTTGTTTCAAGATCAGTTTTAAGCTTAGATATTTCAGATATTAAAACATTATGCTTCTCAACAGCAGCTTTCAGATCAACAAGCATATATTCAAACATTTTAACTTTTTCTTAAGAACTGTAATCCATAAAATTTTGTACCTTATACATCATTGTAGGGTTCCAGTTCTCCAAGCTGCTAAAAGCTTCAGCTTCAGCCAGATCCTGTTTGAAGTTGTTTGTTGATGGGACATCAGTGTTGGCCATCAGACAGTGATCGTCTTCTTCATCAGATGATGAATCAGACTCCTCCCAGTCACAAGTCTCTGCCATGAGTCCCTTTTGCCGGTTGGAAACCACTGAGTTTTCCAACTTCCTCAGCTTAGCCATAGCCATAAGGTACTTAACCCTATAGCCATCATCCCTGTTTGTCTTGTGTGGTTTGGATGACTGACCAACAGCTTTTGACACACAGTCAGTAGCTATATGGCCAGGTTTGCCACATTTGAAGCACTCAGCTTTGGTCTTATCAAATGCCTTCTTTTTAACAGCATTTGAGCTTCCCTGCAGCATGTTTCTTCCAAACCTTTTCTTGTTGAACCTTTTGACAAGCATGTCTATCATTTGCTCATCATCCAGTTCAACAAGATCTGCATTGTCTTCCTCATCAGACACTTCCTCCTTATCATCAGCCTGTTGATCAGGTTGAGTGAACACATCACCTATCTGACTTACAGGTTGTCTCACACTGGCCACAAAGCCTGCACCTTTCTTAGACATTTCCAAGGCATTTCTCTTCTGTCGCCTTGACTGCTCATCATTTAGTAAGGATCCATACAGGTTAATGAGATCCATACTTCTGATGGTACCTGAAATCCTTAAGATTGTAGAAAAATAATTCCATTCTTCAGGCAGGATGTCTAAGAATTTGTTTACCAGAGTCAGACTGTCCTTGGTGATCCCAGCAGCTTTGAGATCATTAACAAGAGCAGTAAACCTGGTGTAGGTTTCTGTGAGAGTCTCCTTTGGTTTTGCAAAGAAGAGTTCATACTGTCTAACAAGATTATTAATCCTGTTATCCAGTGTGATTGTGGGTCCATCATAGACGGTACACAAAGTATCCCACATCTCCTTTGCAGTCTTCATCTTCTCAACCTGTTTGAACACATCATCAGGCAGAGAGATGACCAGGTTATTTCTGGCCTTTGCATCAAGAGCCACCAGTCTTTTGTCTTCATCAGACCATTGAGCTTTTGCTTTCTCAAATGTTCTGATTTCAGGAGCAGCTCCTTCAACAGCAGGAGTTATAGTTATAACAGAGGTTGGCACATAGGGACCCTCCATTACAATCTCTGGTAGTTGCACATCCAGATTCTCTAAGTAGAGCATCATTCTGCACTTCCAACCAGAGAAGTTCTGATGATTGAACTTTGGAGGTTTGCCCATTAAGCCATTGTCATAGTATGAGGAATTTGCAGCACTGTTGTCCATGGAAACTTTGGGAGAATGAGAGATCTAGAATGACACAGACTCTAAACTAGGCTCTGATACCAGTTGTAGGTCCCGAAAGGTTTCCCAAGTATATAGTCTTAAGCTGTAGAGGGAGGGGGGGGGGTGAATACAGCAATTTAAAGACTACACACTCTTTTCTCAATGTTTGTATGTATTATCAACAAAAGTTAATTACAAACAATCTTGAATGCGGAAAGGTTCAATCTGAGATGACAGATACAACAGTATGTTAACTAATCTAAGACAGACTTAACTAGTTACAATGAATACACTCACTAGGAATTACTCACTGTGTTTACAAGACTCAGAGAAACAACTTGAATAAGAACAGCTTAGACACCAGACACTGTTTTATTCAAGCAGACTTGCATGCATGAAAGACACACTTGAATGCACGTTCACTCTTGGCTTCAACACTTAGCTTTTTGGCTTACCCTTTCAATCTTTGGAAGTTTCCTTTTATACTCTCTCAGAGGATCTAAGAGAAGTTTCTTTATTGGACGAAAGGAAAAGTGGAAAGTCTTGTTGAAAAGACAATATAACTTTTCTGCACATTCTGAAAAGCAGACATGCCTTCATGTTGCAGAATTTTTGTCTTTTCACTTTGTCTACTGTTGCATAAGCTTTAACTAAATAAGGAATGTCAACTTTGCGTCTTTCTTCCTTTGTCAAGGCCTATTTTGATATAAGAAAAAGGTCTGTCACCCTTTTTCAAATATCCTTTTGTCTTCATGTGACAGAACAGCGTGGGCATGCTGAGCAGTTCTGTTTTCCACTTTGTCTTCGACTTTGTAACTGATCTTCTAGCAAAAAACAATACATGAGGACTTGAAAACATATTCCATAAAGTGTTTAGCCTATTCACAAAGAACAGGTTCTGTTCACAAAGTACAGAACACTTGTAAACTGCCCAAGCTGCTCACCAGTGTAGAGCAGCGTAGACAGTTTATGTTCAATCTGTTCAGCAGACTGAACAGCTTGGACAAACTGTCTTTGTTGCAACACATAGAACAGCTTTGGGCTGATATTGCAAATCATTTTCAGGTTTCAAAAAGGCATATTACAGGCCTTAAATTCAATCTTCAAATGCATCAACAGGTTTGATTGAGAATCTCCCCCTCAGATGCAGAACAGGTTTGACTGAGGCCTTTTTGTGCCTAACAACTAAAAAATAATTTATTTGATTAAGAATAAAAAAGAGTTAAAAAACTAATTGTAGAAATGACCCATATAGTTTGCATCAAAATAAGGGTAATTTAGTCATATTAGAAAAGTTAATAGGTTGAGGGACCAAAATTGCAAACAAACTATGAAAATAAGGACCGTTTCTGCAAAATTAAAAGTTTAGGGAACAAATCCAAATTTCAGGACAAACCACAGGGACCATTTATGTAATTAACTCTAATATAAAAGTAAGAGAGAAAAATATTAAAAGTGGTATTTAAAAAGTAAAATAAAAATTTATGAAATTGTTGTTAATTAAACAAATTTTTATTTTTATTAAAAATTGAGATTGAAATTTTCCGGACGCTAAAAAGCATCCTAAACTATACTTTTGTCCCATTTCAAACTTACTTTCAGGTGGGACATGCCCATATCTCTCACTTTCGCGCTCGCTTGCTGTTTTCAAAAGAAACACACAGTTAGGGTTCGGGTTATGGAATCAGATCTCCTTCCATTGATGGAAATAGCTGAAGAAGACGATTCTCTCATCAAACAGCTTCCAAATCCGAATCAAACCCCATCCAAATCAGCTCTCAATTACTTCACATGCTCGCCTTTCGCACTTCCACCTTTACACACCAGTAAGTTTCTACGAGATTTTTGAAGTTTTCGGTAGCAAAAGTATATTTTCACTTACTTTTCTTGAATGATGTTCAGTTACGTTCTACATTGTCTTAATATTGCTTCAGTTGCTAAGATCGAGAACTGTTTATTTGCTCTTAGCGTTTTTATGTATTTTCTCATATGCTTTACAGTCTAGAGCATTAATATCAATGCGTTTCTCGAAATCTGGTAATCCTGGTTCTATTTCACTTTTTCTGTTCATAATTTTGAGTTATGAACGCAGGAAGAAGCGTAGATATTTGGGAAAAATAGTATCTGATAAATCTCAAAATGAGGGTACTTATAGCTTATAAAGACAATACGAGAACTAAACAAACTATCTAACAAACTAACCAATTTTAGCAACCAACTTAATTGACTTGGCTAACTAGAAACAGATACATATTCCACATCCCCTCCTCAAGTTGGACTTTCTGAAAGACCCAACTTGTGAACCAATGAATCATGCTGAATACGGTTTAAAGCTTTGGTCATGACATCCGCAAGTTGAAGATGAGATGGAAACCATCGTTAATTTTGTCACGAGTAAAGTGACAATCAATATCCAAATGCTTAGTTCGATCATGATAACAAGGATTTGCTACAATATGCTGAGCTGACTTGTTATCACAGAAAAACGTTATGGGCAGGGGAATATACATTCAAATCCTTGAGCAAGTAACTAAGCCAAATCAATTCGCAAGTAGCAGCAGCCATACTACGATACTTAGCTTCTTTGGATGAGCGAGAAACCGTTGGTTGCTTCTTGGTCTTCCAGGAAACTAAAGAATGTCCTAGGAATGATGCCCAATCACGGTGATCTTCAAGTGAGATTGAATAGGATAAAACAAACCTTTTGAAATACTTCCTTTTTAACACTTTAACAAATGCATTGCAAGTTGCAACCTGCATTTGTGGTTCTTTTGGAGCAGAAACAAGTTGACTAAGAGGATGTTTGGATTTGCGTTTGAATAAGTGATGTAACGTTTTGGAAACTAATAATCAGATAATAGCTGTAACAAAAAGTGCTGTCGGAAATGTAGTGTTTGGTTTAGCTTTTGCTGTTTGCTATCATAATTATCAAATTATCAGTTTTTAAAGTGTTTGGATTTGCATTTTAACTTGTAAAATGACCAAACAATTACTTATTAAGCAAATAAACAATATTTTTTAACTTATGAAAAAGTGTGGTAGGATGACTCTAAACACAAATAATCACTTATTAACGAATGCAATCCAAACACTTTAAACCAATTATTTGCGTTATTATAACATAATAAGCTAATAAATTCGTTCATAACACAAAACCAAACACCCTCTAAGATGTTGAATTGCATAAATGTCAGGTTTAGTCAGATATAATAATCTGCCAATCAGCCTTAAAAATGATTCTGGAGATGAAAGGGGATTTCCTTTATCAAGAGAAAGTTTCAAGTTTCGAGGAAGAGGAAATGATGTGGATTTAGCTCCAATTAATCCAGCATCATGAAGTAAATCAGCTATGTATTTCCTCGGATTAAGATAGGTTCCAGCATCTATTCTGCGGATTTCAATTCCCAAAAAATACCTTGCTAGACCTAAATCTTTGATGGTAAATTTGTCATCTGATAGAGAAAATGATATTGTGTTGATAACCAACCCAACAGGCCGAGTAACAGTTCAGCAACAACCCTAGGTTAGTACTATATAGAGAGAGAGGAAGGCAGAGAGAGGTATGTGTGATTTTGTTTCACCAAGTTTTGCTCCATCATCATATTCTCCAATGACTTTGGCAAATCATTGAGTATCTCCTTCATGGAATGAAGGGAGTTTGAAAGATCCTGCATATGATCAGAGATATTTTTGATTTTATCATCTTGTGCATCAATACTTAACTCTAGTCGGCTGATCAATTGGGTTTCCAGATTCTCCATTCGATTTTCCCGGCAATGGAACCAATTGATAGAAACTAAATCACAATAACTAGAAAAGGAAGCTAAGAACAAGAAGAATAGTGCTGGAATTCACAATATTAAAAGAAAACAAATCAATAAGGGAACCCAAAGGATGGTGAACCATACTGCCAAAACTCAGAAGAGGACAAATTCTCTCTGCCCAAGCCTTACAGCCGATTTACCAAACAAAATCACACATACCTCTCTCTGTCTTCCTCTCTCTCTGTGTATAGTACTAACCTAGGGCTTTTACTGGACTGGGCCTGTTGCCTGTTGGGTTGGTTATCAACACAATATCATTTTCTCTATCATCATCCAAGGCAGTCTTTGTGGCTTGTATTACTTCATCACAATTTCCAGTTATGAGCACGTCATCAACATAGACTAGGGCTGCTGTGAATTCACCATTGCAATTCTTAACAAACAGAGAGTAATCATGTTTGTTTAGACTGCACAAAACCTAGACTTATGAGAAATTTCAAAATTCCTGATTCCATTGTTTGAATGATTCCATCGTTTGAATGCCTGTTTTAGACCATACAGGGACCTTTTTAGTTTACAAACTTCATCTGGCAAAGCTTTGTAATATTCTTGAGGAGGATGCATATAGATTTCTTCATCAATATACCCATGTAAAAAAGGCATCGTTGATGTCAAGTTGATGTAGAGGCCAATTTTTAGCTGTAGCAAGTGCTATTAAAACCCATATAGTCAAATCTTACCCATCTTTGGAGATCTACATCATCATCTTTTGGTTTTTGACAGGATCCGTCAATGAAACCTAATTTCAATTTCGCCCCCAGTGCCATCTTGATAATGCGACTCCACCCAAGGAAATTGCTGCCATTAAAGGGTTTATTGGTCAGAGTCATTCCAGGATGATCTGAACCTCCGATGTGTAGCGGATCATTTATGTTGACAGGGTTAATTGTGCCTATGATCCCTTGGGTATTAACGCCGGTAGCCTCCATTGATGGTTATCAATTGATCTCGAAATAGATCAAATCTTCAATTGAGAAGTGGGATCGAATTCTCTGATACCATATGAACGCAGGAAGAAGCGTAGATATTTGGGAAAAATAGTATCTGATAGATCTCGAAATGAGGGTACTTGCAACTTACAAAGACAATGTGAGAACTAAACAAACTATCTAACAAACTAACCAATTTAAGCAACCAACTTAACTGAATTAGCTAAATAGAAACAAATACATATTCCACATGAGTCTTATCTATATTCTATAAAGAAGAATTTACTTGGGGTTTACATTTTTCCATTTCAGGGATCATTTGTTTGTGTAGAAGTATTGTCTTTATGTCTGATTAGTTAATTTACTTATAACCGTTTACATAAAGTAAGTTGAACGACAAATGATTGGGTATGTTGTATTTCTCTGGTGTTCTGTTAGTGGTACAGTTGAAATTTCATGTCACTACGCAATGATGGCAAATGGCATGAAATGGAACACACTTTAAGTTGGTCACCAACGTTAATTTTAGAGATCATAATTTCATTTAAGGAATCAATACACCTTCTGGGATCCAAAACACGGAAAACTGGTTGAGTGTGACTTGGAATAGGTAACCAACCTCAACAACAATTATACATGTCAAACTCAAACCATTGACAATTTTTGGATTCCCAAAATGAGCATTTTAAAGTTTTTTAATCCATCATCTATGTTCCTCATATTATAATATTCTAAATGTACCTTTTTCAAATTTTATTATTTAAATATGGATATTTTTATAGTACAATCCCCAAAATAACCTTAATGGTCTGTTTGGCTTGTAGAATGACATTTGAAAGAGTTGGAATTTCTTTTAAGATGCTTTGGTCATCAGTTGACTCCTTGCTGCCATTCATGATTCATAGAATGAACTAGAATTTAATTAAGTTCCATTAAAATTTATGATTGAAGAAATTTGTCATCTGTAGCTATTTTCTATAGAATTTAGATTCTAATATTTCACAACCTACACCTCTAGCTAACACTAAACATCATGCCACATCTCACCCCCACCCCTGAAACACACTAAGGATCGATAGTTAAATTCTAATTCATTCGATATTCATTCTGCGAGCCAAACACACCATAAGTTAAAGTACATTGCAATTTCATGCTATTCATGATTCAACCAATGGGTGATAGTCATGTGGTAAAGACGATCCCTGTTTGAAGGATATGTTTTGTTTTTATCTTTTTACAAACACAACAATTAAATAATATGTTCATTCACATTGCAGAAAGTATGAAACATGGTGGCAGTTCATCTTCCGGAGCTAGCAACAACAAAGAGAACATAAATTCAAACAATGTAGAAGTGTCAAAATTGGGTATGGAACCCATGCCGATGAAGAGGAGAAAAAAAGGGGATGGATACAATTTGCGGAAAAGCTTAGCATGGAATCGAGCTTTCTTCACCGATGAAGGTTTTTCTACTCCCCTTTTATTTGATATTACATTTAAAACATGATTAATTGGTTGAAATTTTTTATTTTTCGGCTTTTATGAGTTGATACAAGTAACATACACTTTCTTCATTATAGGCATTTTGGACCCTCTTGAGCTGACCTTGATTACCGGTACCAATGCTAACATGTGTGGAGGAGGATTGCCTACAATAAGTGTAGAAGGAAATAGCTCCATTTCTTCTAATTCAAGATGTATAAATGAACCCAATGATACAGAAGCCTCTAAAGAAGTTCTGCATAAAAAGTTAGACAAGAAGATATGTACATCAAAGGAAAACAGAGAGAAGGCAGGTTATTCAGAACGAGATCATGATTCTATACCTCTTCATAAAGTATGTTTACATTCTATTCCATGTTGGGACTCTTATGTAGTACTATTATCATCTATATTCTGTTGTATTTAGCATAGATGTGTTGTTTGTGATTTTTTGGCATATAATCTATGCAGGTTACACAAAAAATTCTCCCAATTGATCGTACAAATAGAGCTGGGTCCAATGTTGGTGGCTGTGCAGTGCCTTCAGCTCCATCATTATATCCTTTTTTTGTGCTGAAGTAGGATAGGAATTTGACTTTCAATAAAATGATTTTGTTTGAAGTTTGGTTTTTGAGCTCAAGTAGGATATGAATTTGATTTTCAGTAAAATGCTTTGGTCAAACTTTGGTTTTTGATGTTTTTTTGGTTATGACTTGTGAGCCTTAACTCACGTACATTGAAAAGGCCAGCAAATACAACCACTTTGAAAGCAGCAAACAAAGATTCTAAGCTTCCTAAACTGCCTATCTCAAAGCCAGGATCTTGTTTTTCTGCAACGACTATGTCAGCAAGCCAATTGAAGCATACTCTGATTCCTAAGCCAAGTAAGCATTAATTTATCTTGAAGGGAAAATTTATCATCTGGTCTAATACTAATCTATTGCTTGCATGAAGTTGTTTTTCATTTCTCCTTTTCTTCCTGCAGCCATAAATGTGAAGAAGAATAATGTGTTGAAAAGCTCCGTAAAACATGTGCATGGTTCTCACAGTAAATCAAAAACGGATTCAGGCTACTACGGTTTACCAGTCAAAGAGCGGGGTCAAAAAACCGTAAGAAATATGGTAAGAACGTTGGTGCTTTTTTAACCTTTGCTGCCCCAGAAGTAATTTTGGGAGTGTATTTGAAGCTTGCAACATGATTCACCTAACTTTTGCAGACAAACTCATCTTCAAAAACAACTTCATCAACCATATCACGAGAAGTACTGGTTTACAAAGCTAATAGTGGGTCCGAAATGGTTCCAAATAGATTGCAGTTACATGAAGTTCAAGAGGGATATGCCCCTCTTGCAAGTAAAAATCTAGTTCAGCATCCTGCAACACATTTGGTAAACACCAAACTTCTTGAACCTATATCATTTATGTGGGTGTTTGGATGTGCATTCTGAATTTGGTTATGTGATATTAAAAGTAATAATTAGATCATCAATGAAGTGTTTGACAAACTCTAATTATATAAAGAATTAATAGATTACATGACTAAGGCCCTGTTTGTTTACCTCTTAATGGAACAATTAAGAAGTCATTTTACCTTTAAGTGACTTCTTAATGATTCCATTAAGAAGCAAACATATAACCCCTAAATATAAGAGTGAGGTCCTAAACTTATTATTGAAAATTGATTAATCAAATACCTGGAATTAGAATCGGATTACCCAAATTAAAAAACTGACTATCGATGACATGAAATCACAATAATCAGATATCAAGTTGAAAACGCAAATCCAAACATCCCCTTAGTACAACTTTTTGAGCTTTTTGGTTTCTCAATGCTATACAGCATTTATGATATCGAGTACTCTGGACTTGAGTTCACTAGACATACGTCTACCCATGAGTCCATGACTAACAAGGATATACATACTCTTTCTACTTATTTTGTATAGAACAATCCATTCCCTGCAACTACTAGTCCAGGACCCTGCCATATTCAAAGAGCTACCAGTGGCTTGATGATGTCAGATAAATTGCTTCCATGTGAAAGTAAACATAGCCATACTGGTGCGTATCCCCCAAAGACCAAATATGCAAAACCATCAGGACTGAGACTGCCATCACCATCGCTACGATTTTTTGACCAGGTATTTTTGCTTCATTTTATATTTAATCAGATGCAAGATATATCCATCCTTAAGTTATCTAAAATGCAAAATATATCCATCCTTAAGTTATCTAAATTACATCTTCCCTTATGATGATTTCAGAAAGCAGATCCGGAGTCGGGTTCCTTGCAGCCGGCAAAAGTTCAACAATATAATATTAATATGGGTTCTAATGGAAAAAACAGTGAGCTGAAGCCACCAGTTGCACCAGCAAACATCCCCGGAAACGTATGTTCTGCACCATCCCCTCTTGGTATATATAATTATTTGGGGAACACTATTGGAGGTGTGACAGGTTCTGAGCTGGATGTACCCAAAGTCATTGAGCAAGAGAGAAAGATCCTTGGACATGAGGATGATATGGAAATGGAGAGGAATGCAAGGAATGGTGATGTGGAGAAGAAGCTGAGTTATCCCATTGAGAAATTGGGTGAAGAGAATGGTGGCAGCATTCATTTGGCTGGAAACGTAGGATGTGATAATAACATTGGTGTAGGGACTTGTCAACTGATGCACCGAGGTCACAATGAGAGAGTTACTGTTCCTGGAATGGAAGACAATATTGTGCTTTATAACGAGGAAGACATAGTGCCCAGTTATACTGCTATCTCAGCGTCAGCATCTGGGCAATCTATTCAGCATCAACGACATAATATTTTGACTGCATTTGATGGTAGTACAAATTTTATGCAGGTTCTTGCTCAAACATCAAGAGAGCAAGCTGATACTGAAAACTCTGATGCTCATAATGTGAATCCTGAGTCTCATTTGGATGCTAATAGCCTTGACACAGAAGACCAGGCCAGTGAAGTGTTTGTGGAATCCAGGAAGGATGCATTTGGAAAAATAGAAGATGACATTGGAGGCACAAAGTGGGATAGTCCTTGTTTGGAAAGTACTTCTGTTGTGCTGCAAAGTAAAAATACAGGGCAAGGAAATGATTTTGCAAATCTAGTAAATGATGTTTACATAAGTTCACCTGTTAAAGACGATGCTGGATGTTATTCAGGCAGTCCTTGGAGCAAGAAGGGAAGACTTAGCATTATGTTTCAAAATGGAGGAAATGTCGATGCCATGGAGTTAAAACGTACAATTACTAGAATGGACTCCTCCCATATTCCATTTCGAGGCATGATTAATGAGCAAGGAAATGGTGATGCTGAAATACAAGTGGAATTTCGAGAACATCCTTTGATTGATGGTTACAACCATGCTAATCTCTCCAATCCCAGACCGGAGGTTGACCTCATTAGTGGGACTGCATCTATGGACGATGATGCATTTTTAAAAGCAGAAGCAGTACTTGAGGTTGCTCAATGTGCCAGCACTTCTTATCCAGAGAGTTTGGAAAAAGTGGGAGTGCCTACGACTCAAATGGAAACTAAAATCCATGAAGAAAATCAGAAGAGTCAAGAAATGAGAATGTTTATTATGAACATGTCAGGGAAGAGCATAGAGGAGGCCAATCCAATTATTCAAGGGTCCACAGGTGGGCTGGCTACTTATAATCATTTTCAAAGTGAAAATCAGACACTTGAAATCTCAGGTACCATTAGTAACTTTCCTGAAATGCATCTAGAAGACGAACAAGTGCGGTTATCAGATGATGATACCTTAGTTCGATCCTGCTGCAGTTTAACAGCAATACTACAGGATCCTTCTATAGGAAATGTTGATCATAGTGATAGATTTGTAGAACAGTCAGAGTTCTCTGATTCTGACATCAAACTAGAACAGGATTCCATAAGTATTCATCAATTTCTCTCCAATACAGTCAATGTTCAGCAGGAGAGTGTCTGTAAGGTGGTTAATAATGTTGTAGACCGGAGTGATGTTTTTGAATGCGATCCAAAACCATCCGATATCATTGTTCGTTGTCCACATGTAGGAGAAGAAGTTGGTTTGGATCGGAACAATGATGTTCAAACAATTGTTGAGCATGGAACTTTAGGTCCCACTGTGATGGATTCTATAGCTGAGCATAATGAAAAATACTACAGTGATGGGCAATGTACATATAATACAGAGTGTGGCAATCTATCTGATATCTCAGTATTGGAAACATCATGTCAAGATGAGCTGGTAGATGTGAACACAACTTGTATGGAATCTTGTTCCGCAGGGGTAAAGTCATGTTCATTTCAAAGAAAGGTTGCTAATTCTATACCAGAAGAAATGCCAACACTGTTTGGGGTGTCTTTTGTCATTGGACAGGGTTCGGCAACAAACGAGCGGGTTTTTATGAAGGCCAGTTTATCCCCTGAAAAGATTGCTGATCTGGAGACACTGACCAGTGCCTCAGATAGTATCATTGGTGTTCCAGAACGAAGTATTAGTCATGGAAGTGACCTACAGGATTCAAATGGTGGTGCCCAGATTTTGCCAATAGTGCAAGGAAACGCTTCTGATTTAAATGGACAGTCCAATTATGTTATGGAGTTCAGTGGCCAGGATCCCTTAGAGTTTAATTTAAAATTTTCAGGGAGCCAACATCCAACCACAGGTGGGAAATCCCCAAGTACAATATTGTGTTCAGTCAGTGGGGAGTTACACTCAGTTTCTGATAGAGACAAGACCTTGCAAACAAGTGCATTTAGCTTAGGAGATGAGGGGTCAAAGATGAGCCTTAGAAAAGAACTTGAAACTGAAGTTCTACTAAAGGGTCCAATGGTGGCTGAATTCCTCCATGAGTTGGACAGTGAGAGTAACTTTAGTAATAACAAAGATGCAACAGCATTGACGTAAGTTTAAGCAACTTTTACTTTCTGTCTTTTGATCGTTTCGACTCATTGACTTGTTTATACGTTTGTATCATCTTAATTATGGCATTATGCATCTTTAACACTGACGGCAATCGGCAAACTATTAAACTTAATTTTGCTCTGTGGGCAGCAACAAATCAAATAACATCAAAAGGCAAGAAAATTCTTTGATTATACATCCGCCAAATGCTGTTCCTTTCTCTGACGAATGGTTGGCTGCTATTGAAGCTGCTGGAGAGGTATTATACATTCATCTAGTAAAATAATGCAAATGAACCTCATAGAAAGAGCTTATAATTACTTTTGGTTTTGCAAATCATATTATCACCAAATAGATTCTACAAAGAGGTGCTCTATGTCATTTGGCTCATCTCTAACCTCCCTGTGATCGACCTTTTTTGTTTATCTACAAAGTGATGTAAGTTTAGATTGATTAGCTTATAGATTTCATCAAGCAGAATATAGAATCTCTCTTAGAATTCTTCATCTAGCAAGCTTGTTATTGAACATACTTGTGACTTTAGAAAACTATTGTTTGAACATAGAAAGTCACTCAATGGTCCAAAGCTACAAAGTGTTGGCAAAGTCAACTGCTTGACTCTTACATGCTTAGATACTGCATATGCTGTTAGTTAATTCATGTTTGTTCATCACATGTTAAGGTGTTCTATCTTGAATTATCTCAAGGGGCAAGGAAGAGGTATCCTTTATTTAGGGACGCTACATAGTAGATGCATTCATAAAGGTGGAATCAAACAAAGTTTTGTGTTTATTGGACATAGATGAGTATTGTTGTTGTTAGCGATAACATCATTTCCTAGAAATGCAAGATAGCTCAGAAGTTTCTTGTTCTAATGTAGAATCTGAACAACTAAACCATAAGTGAGTTGGGTTCTTTGAATGACAGAGTGACACTGACAAGACTATCTTAAGAATTAAGATAAGTAGTTTGCGATTAATACAACCAAGAACCTCAGAGTTGAGGATTTTCTTGTTCTAATTTTTCATTTTGGTAAAGTGAAACACCAGACCAACATATAATAACATTTATATTAAATACCACCCAAGATCACAATTGATACCACCAAAAATACGTTAAATTTTGAATTTCTATACCAAGTATATATACAGTTTTTGTTTCCTACACAATACTTACACAAAATACAATTCCTTTTTAGCAAATTATACTTCAAATAGTTAAAGGTTCTAAACCTTGATTACATGGTATACAAAAGGAAAACTACCCATACCCGACATATATAAAATAGAATAAAGATTCTTGAGCTTTTATATAAGGTGTAAACTAAGCTTTTGAGGAATATGAGAATATCAGAACTGACTTGCTCTATCAACAGTTCCTGAAACCATTAACTGTTAGGGTTTTTCTCGTAACACACACACAAACAACATAAAACAATAAAGAAATTAACACGACGATATTATGTGGTTCTGTTGATAATCTCACCTACGTCCACGGGGGCAACTAGGGTTTTCTTTTATTGAGGTGATAACGAATGATTACAAGTACATAAGTAAATATTGAACATAATTAGGTTAAAGTGTTAAACCCATTTTAATTAACATATGGGCCGTGTGCATTGTAAACATTAATACTAGAATTCTCCAATATACAAGCAATGAAATATAGGCCACCAAAATCGAGCCACCAAAATGTTAGGGTAAAAGTAGCGATAAAGAGGAAACTTTGAGAGATAGGAGAAAACAACTTCTGGATTACCAGAAGCAGATCACACTAGATTATAAACTCAAATAATTCCAAATTACAAAAGAGTGCCTCAAAGATAAATAAAAGCCATAATGGTCATTGCCACATGTAAACTAGGAATATGCTAAAGTAAAAATTTCCAATAGAAAACACACGTCACATTACTCCTTCCTTAATTGATTTCTTTTTGTCCTAAAAAAGGAAGTGTGACGAACTCATCGAAGTCTGGAAAACGTAGTCACATTTCCCACATAGCCTCTTGAGTCGTTTGCCCATTCCATTGCACTAAAATGTTCATCGTGGCTCGACTTCCCCGCTTGACCAACTTCGTGTCTTGTACCTTGGAGGGCTGTATACAAAAACGAGCATCATCGGAATAGGTATCACCTTATACGGCGATCCGCTGGCGAGTTTAATGACCGGGTGAATCTGTGACTCATCCTGTAAGTCCAACCAATATGCAACTTTACCAACTTTCTCAACTATCAAGAATGGACCAAAATACTTGGGAGTTAGCTTGGAGTGCTTGTGCACTCTTAAAGTATTCTGTATGTATGGTTGCAACTTGAGGTAACCCATGAACCGACTTCAAACTCTCTTTCAGTTTGGTGTTTATCGGCTTGCTGCTTCATTCGGAGCCTTTTGTAGAGACTGTTTCAACAACTTCACTGCCGCCTCCCTATCGTGCATGAATTACTAACCTCCTTTTCTATCGCGCCTTTAGGGATTTGCAAAGGTGGGGGAAATCTAGTGTAGTCAAAGGCGCTGGGCTAGGCGACGAGGCGAGGTGTTTTTTAGTGAGTCGCCTAGTTGGGGAAAGTCCATGCGCAATTAGCTAGGCGGTGGGCTTAATCGGTTAGGCGCTGAGGCCCTAAGGCGTGAGGTGTGAGGCGACGACGTTAGTCAATGTATGGTTTTTTTTCTTTGTTTTTTTTTTCTCTCTAAATTTCTAAAACACTGGGTTGCTTGGTTGTCAATTAGGAAACATTAAATATAATAGGAAACAAGGAAAATATGAATATATCAAGGATTAGTATAGAGTAAAAATTACCTAAACCTCTCTCTCTCGTCTCTTTTCTACGATTACTCTTTTGTTCTTCCTCTGCGGCTTTGTCCTACACTACATGCCACATCACGAGGGTTGTAAGTGTGCAACAAAATCAAAAGGTAATCTTGCATGGTTAGTAATCCAACTTTCTAGTTCTTTATCAACCTTGCATTTAACCTAGTTCGTAGTGTGCAACACAATAAGTCTGCTATCAAGTATTAAAAAGGTATAAAGGTATCAGTTCTAGTTCTTTATCATTAGAAATGATACCTTTATAGGTATAGGATTAAAAAAAGGTACAATCACTATTAGACATAGTTTATAGAGTAGAAGGGCTAGAATGTAATTAGTCTAAACTAGATAGTAATCATTGTAATTAGTTCCTCTATATATACTTGCATTGTAATCAGTGTTTCACACATCAATATACATTAGATTACAAAGTCTATTGTGGTATCAGAGCCAGGTTACGATCCTGGGACCTGTGGGTTATGGGCCCACGGAAATTGATCCCGATTACCGCCTGTTTGACTGCGGTTAGTGTTGTAGTTTCCACGGCCACGGCTATTTCCACGTCCACGACCACGATAATTACCAGACCTGTGTGTATAGTTAGCCTGTGCAAGAGGAGTAACAATAGGTTGTACCTGAAGACCAAGCTGAGAGAGAGCATGCTGAAGAGCTTGGGGCTGATCAGGAGATGGAGTAGTACCAGAAGTAGATGAGGTGCGATGATTACCAGCAGTAGTAGTAGACAGGAAGGCCTGAGAGGGCGGTATGACCGGAGCAGGTTTCTGGATCATGTAATCATGGTCTAATAACAACGCAAAAAGTTCAGCAAAAGTTATTGGAGACTGGCGTCCAATAAGGGATGATTTCAGACCATTGTATTCTTCTCGAAGACCCGAGATAACCACATAAACCAGATCTTTTTCTTTTGTCGGTTCACCAATGTTGGCGAGAGCAGTAGAATATTCCTGAGCCCTAGTCAAATAGGCTGTAGCAGTTTCATCAGGTTGCATCCGAAGCTTGAGCAGTTGATTTTTAAGGGTGTATTCCCGAGAAGAAGTATGTGGGGCATATGCACGTTCAAGAGACAACCACAAATCTCGAGAGGTGGTGCCTTGAACGTGCTGAAAAGAGGCCTCAGAGATGGTGGAAATAATAAGCATACGTACATGGGCGTCGTTGGAGATCCAGGCTGTGTAACTAGGGTTTAATTGTGGCAATGGTACTGTGGTACCATCTTTGTCAGACGAAGAGAGGATAGTCGGAGGAGGGCAGAGAAGTGTGCCATCCACGTATCCAAACAGGTTGTTTGTAACAAGAAACGGGTGAAACATAGTTTTCCAGTAGCCATAATTGGTTGGGGAGAGAGTAAAGGCAAACTTGTGTGAGTTATAGCTGGTTTTCTCGGCCGAAGTGAGGGCTGTAATAGAAGCCATTGTAGGCGGCAGCAGCTATGTCAGCGGCAGAAGGCAGGGTGGCGGCAGAAAGCAGCTATGTCAGCGGCAGCAACTATGTCAGCAGCAGGTTTGCGGCTGCAGTAGGGTAAGGTTGCAGACTGTTGTTGGCGGCAGCGGCAGGTTGGCGGCAGAACAGAGAGAGAGGGCAGCGGTGGTGGGAGAGGCAGTGTGCTGCGGCGGTTGTTTGTAGTGAGGCAGAGGGTAGGCGGCGGCAGCAGGGAGGAGCAGCCGCAGGCTAGGGTTTTTTTTAGGAGAGGCGCCTAGGGTTTAAGAGGAGAGGCGGCTAGGGTTTTTGAGGATGAGACCTAGGTTTTGTTGAACGTCGTCATCGACGTGTTGTCGAAACCGGTCTTACCTTACTAGCTGCCTCTAATGTTCCTCAACGTTTCTGGCATTTTGCCTTTGATACAGCTGTCTATCTCATCAATCGCATGCCATCTAGAACAAACTCTAATATCTCACCTTTTGAATTTTTATTCAAACGTCCCCCAGATTTTTCCTTTCTTCGAGTCTGTGGGTGTCAGTGTTTTCCACATCTCCGTCCATACAACAAACACAAAATGGACTTCCGTTCTACTCCGTGTGTTTTCCTTGGCTACAGTCCAATCCATCATGGCTACCGTTGCCTGGACCCACAGTCTGAGCGCCTTTACATAGCCCGACATGTTCGTTTCAATGAACACCTTTTTCCCTTTCACCAACCTTCCACCCCTCCTTCACCTTCTACATCAGACCCATACATCTCATCCTATCCTCAACCTGACCCCACTCCCTTCACTCCTCCCACTACTGATACACCTACCACTACTTCTCCTGATACACCTACCCCCACTCCTCCCACTACGGATACACTTGCACCTACCGATACACCTACACCCACTCCCCTTCGCACCTATCATCGTCGCTCTAGCACTACCCAACCATCCCACCCTCTTATTGATACCCATCACCCTCCTCCCAATCCACAACCCACTAACACTGCCCCCTCTCGTCCTCGGCCACCTAATCTACGTCCCAACCCTAAACAAACCAAACCCCACAATATCTCCTATTTCCACACCAACTATACAAACACCGAACCACCTTACTTCTCCATTGCCAACAAGGATCCTCAGTGGCGTCGTGCTATGTCCGACGAGTATTCGGCTCTACTCAGAAATTGTACTTGGTCTTTGGTTCCTCCTTTGCAAATGGGTCTATAAATTGAAACGTGACCCAACTGGCGCGATACAGCGCTACAAGGCTCGTCTTGTTGCTAAAGGTTACAGTCAGGAAGAAGGTGTGGATTATATTGTGACATTCATTCCAGTGGTCAAATCCACTACTATCCGGGTTGTCTTATCTCTGGCCGTCACACAGAATTGGCCCCTCCGACAGCTTGATGTGCAGAATGCCTTCCTTCACGGTGATCTCACCGAAACAGTCTACATGACTCAACCTTCTGGTTTTGTGGATCCTACCAAACCTAATCATGTGTGTCTTCTTCACAAAGCTTTATATGGGTTAAAACAGGCTCCTCGAGCATGGTTTCATCGCCTCTCTTCAGCTCTTCAGGCTCTTGGTTTTCGAGGCTCACGGACTGACCCATCACTGTTTATCTATTCTCACCAAGGCACGCTTTTATACAGGATGACATTATTCTCACAGGCAACAATTCTCAAGCCATTGATACTGTAGTTCGCCGTCTTAGTCAGAGTTTTCCTCTTCAGGATATGGGTCCTCTCTCATACTTTCTTGGTGTTGAAGTTATTCGCAGCAGCCCAGACTTGACTCTCTCACAGAAAAAGTATATTCTGGAGCTCTTACAGCGTGCAGGTCTGTCGAATGCGAAACCGGTTCCGTCCCCCATGACTACTAATGCGCACCTTGCTCTAGGTGACAGTGCGCCCTTCAATTAAGTATCGTCAAATTGTGGGGGCTCTTTCAGTATGTCACACTTTCTCGTCCAGACATTGCTTACGCTGTTAACAAGGTTTGTCAGTTCATGCACTCTCCCACAGACAATCAGTGGTCCGCAGTCAAGCGCATACTTCGTTATTTGTTAGGTACCGTTGACTATGGTTTACGACTTGAGTGCAAGTCTGGTATGCTTCTTCATGCATATTCTGACTCCACCTTCACCATACTGACTGGATTCTCCGATGCTGACTGGGCTGGTTGTCCCGATGATCGTCGATCCATGGGGGGATATGCTATCCATCTCGGGTCAAACCTTGTTTCATGGTCTGCACGAAAACAAAAGACTGTTTCTCGCTCCTCTACGGAATCTGAATACAAGGCTCTTGCTGACACCGTTGTTGAACTTACCTGGCTTCAGGCCTTACTACGTGAGCTTCATGTTCCCCTTCAGACAGTGCCTACTCTATGCTGTGATAATGTTGGTGCTATATACCTTTCTGCTAATCCTGTCTTCCATGCCCGAACAAAGCATGTTGAAATCGACTTCCATTTTGTCAGAGAAAAGGTTGCCCGGCGACAACTCTCCATACGGTTCATATCTACAGATGATCAGATTGCTGATGTTTTCACAAAGCCACTCTCGTCTACACGCTTTCTTCTTCTTAGATCCAAGCTACAGGTCGTTCCCCGGCCTTAGCTTGCGGGGGGATATTAGACATAGTTTATAGAGTAGAAGGGCTAGAATGTAATTAGTCTAAACTAGATAGTAATCATTGTAATTAGTTCCTCTATATATACTTGCATTGTAATCAGTGTTTCACACATCAATATACATTAGATTACAAAGTCTATTGATCACTAATGTTTATGTTCATTTAAGACTACTTTTTGTTGGGTTTTTAATCATTAAGAACTATATTAATCTTAATGTACGATATAATGTTTATAATTATAAAATTATCCTTTGATTTATGTTTTTATGTTAATATGTCATATACACTAGCTTGAAAATATTACTAGTAGACTTACTGAGGCCCTCACTTTTTTGCGCCTCTCGCTTTAATCCCTAATCAACGTTGGTCGCCTCACATGCGCTTTTTTCCTTTAACTACCTTGGGGAAATCCATATAAGGCTTGGAAAGGTGACTTTTCTATCGACGAGTGGAAGGTGGTATCGTACCACCATTTGGCTAGTGCCACCCACTTGACCCACGTATGAGGCCTCTCCATCACCATACACCTTAAGTAACCCTCCAAGCACCGATTAGCCACCTTTGTCTGACTTGGTTTTAAAAAGCGCGAGGTGCATTGTTGCGAAAAGGTTTTGGAGCTTAATGTGTGAGGCGCGATGTGAGGCGCGCGTATCACGTACACGAGGCACACTTGTTTTGGTATCATAATTTGTATATAATAACCCATTAATATTACTTTAACAACTGAAATTGTAAAACACCAAAATCTAGAAAATATACACAATCTTCACAACAAATTTGAATTACTTAAATAATTAATAAGGAGACGCTTGCAACAGCCTGTGTTGCACGGCCGCGCAGGGCCTCGCGCCTCACTGAGCCTCAGGCGCGCTTTTTAAAACATAGGTGTCTGGCCATCCGATTGAGGATGGTAGGCCGTTGAAAGGTTGGCTGCTACCCCTTGCAATGCTAGAAATTTCTTCCAAAACGAACTTAAAAATATTGGGTTACGATCAGATATTATAGAAGATGGACAACCATGTTACTTGTACACGTTGTCTAGGAATACTTGGGCGACCTCCTTAGACGAATATGGTTTACCGTGCACCATGAAGTGACCGTACTTTGTTAACCTATCCACTACCACAAATATAGTAGCTCTACACTTGACCTTTTGGTAACCCACCTATGAAGTCCTTTGATATGTAAGAAAAAATGGTGTCGGGCATGGGTAACGGTTGTAAGAGCCCGAGTGACGCCACATTTTCATGCTTCGCTCACATGCATACGTCACAATTTCTCACGAGTTGTCTAATCCCTTTCGATATCCCCTTCCAATAGAACATTCCCTTAATTCGTTGAACTGTTGCATTAACTCCAGAATGACCTCCTAATGGAGACTCATGGCAAATATAATAATTTCTACCCACATAGCTACCTATGATCATGCGATTTTTCCTTGAGAGCCATTTCCCATCCCAAGTTATTTTTGGTAGGTGAATTCCTCTCGCAATATGCTTCTTGATTGCTTGTAATTGAATATCACCTTCCTGACTTGAAATTAGCTTTTCCAATAACAGTGGCTCAATCTAGGAAATAGCCATGGTGAACAACGTAACTCCTTACACCCGTGACAACGCATCGGCGACTGCATTTTCCTACCCCTTTTTGTATTCAATTGTGTAGTCGTACCCTAATAATTTCGCCAACCACTTGTGTTGTAACAATGTTGTTACTTTCTGTGTCAAGAGATGTTTGTGGCTGTTTTGGTCTGTACGAATAATGAATGACCTTGTAATGAGATAGTTTTGCCATTGTTGCACCGCCATTAGAATTGCAAGAAGTTATTTTTCGTCGACTGACAACGTTTGTTGTTTTGGTGAGGGGGCCTTGCTTAAAAAAGAAACCGGGTGTCGCTCCTGCATTAAAATCGCGTCAAGCCCATAGGCGGAAGCATCGGTCTCGACTACAAAATGTTTAGAGAAGTCGGGAAGTGCTAGGACTGGAGCCGACAACAACGCCGATTTGAGCTCTTCAAACGCGTGTTGTGCCTTGCTTCCCCATTTGATGGCGTCTTTCTTTAAAAGATTCGTCAATGGTTTGGCTATTATCCCGAATGATCGTATGAAACGCCGATAGTACCCTGCAAGGCCTAAAATGCCCCGTAATTGTTTCACGGTTTTTGAGCGTGGCCACTCTTGAACTGCCTCTATCTTAGACGGGTCGTTCTCACCCCATCCCTCGATATAATGTAAGTATTCGACTGCCCATCCACCAAATACACATTTTGATTCCTTGGCAAACAAACGATGCTCCTTCATAATCGTGAGTACGTGACGTAAATGATGCTCGTGTTGTTCTATGTCGCGGCTCTAAACAAGTATATCATCGAAAAACACGAGTGCCCTTTTCCGTAATAGTGACTGAAATACATGATTTTATCAAAGCTTGAGAAGTTGCTGGTGCGTTCGTAAGGCCGAACAACATTAATAGGAACTCATAATGTTCCTCGTGAGTTCGAAAGGCTGTTTCATGGATGTCCTTTGGGAGCCATTCGCACATGATGGTACCCGGAACGCAAATCGAATTTAGAGAACCAACTTGCTCCACCCAATTCATCTAATAATTCTTCGATCAAGGGAATTGGGAACTTGTCTTTTATGGTCGAGTTGTTTAGGCGGCGGTAGTCCATGCACACGCGCCATTGACCGTCTTTTTCACTAGGACTACGGGGGCGGCGAAAGAGCTTTGGCTATTACGTATGATCGCGGTCTCAAATAACTAGTGAGTGGTTCTTTCGATTATGTCTTTTTGCACGGTGGTGTACCGGTATGGACGCTGACTAATGGGTGTAGTGCCTTCCTTTAAGATTATTCGGTGGTCAAAAGGCCTCTCGGGTGGTAAAGATTTTGGAAGTTGGAACACCTCTTGAAAATCACGTACAAGTTTATGCCTTTGGAGTGTGACCCCTCTTGAACTTTGGCTTTTGTCACATTAGAATGGTGCATGGGTTTTGGTTAAAGGGTGGTTAGTTGTAGACTATACAATTGGAGAGATCCATCCTTGCTATGTTTCTGCCGTAGAGAATCTACCTTTTCCTTGGAACAAATAGACACTTTATTGGTTTGAATTCCTTTCAACTCACAATGTTTCCCACCCACCTGAAATCGCATGGTATTTTTTGGAAGTTCCACAAATTGTCTTGTAAGGGTGAACGCCATTGTACACCCAAAATCATATCATAACCCTCCAATTGGATAAGCAAAACCTCTGCGGTAAACCAGTGACCTTTCATCGTCCACTGGAAATCACAACACATTTGGTTGCATTGCAATTGTTTTTCGCCAGCCACACTACCGTTAAGAGATGGAATATATTTTACCGAGAATTGCAATTTCCGCGCTAACTTGACATCGATGAAATTATGTGTAGACCCTGAGGATATGAAGTTGATCGCTCCTCGGATCGCATGGTGGAATAAGATGGTAACCCAGTAAGTGCATGGATTGATAATTGCGGTTCCTTTTGTTCCTGTCCTTCCTTGGATATTCTCCTCGTACGCTTCATCTTTGTCCTCCACCTTGATGATAAACAATTAGTTACGGGGGTATGTATGACCCGGTACAAATATTTTGGTGCCCTATAATCATTCTCGTGTTGCCCGTTTAAGTTTTAACTCCTTGTGAGCCGCCTCGAAACCTTAGCCCTTGTTTTTGTTGTACTTGCACAAATTGGACGGACATTGGGAGTCGGTAAAAGGGGCAGCTTAGCTGCATTAACGAGAGGTGTAACTCAACCCGTTTCACTACTGTATTTTGGGTGGGTTGCTCCCCCTTTAGCAGTCTTCAGTTTGTTTTCCAAGGTGGTGTTGTAAACCCGTATGCCTCGTGTGGGGAACAAGGTTTAAACAATTTCACCAATCTCCGGGTTTCTGGTTTGAGACCTTCTAAATATAAACTAACAGCTTGGGTTTCACTCAAAGTTACCTTGTTTAGGAGAGCATCAAAAGCAGTGTTGTAATCATAGAGGTCATCATCTTTTGTAAGAGAAGCGATATCTTCCATTGGGTCTTCGAACATTGCATTGGAGAACCGACTGGTAATAGCTCGCACATAATCTTCCCAGGGAAGCTCAGCGACCGTAGCCCCTCGAGTTTTCATGAAGGCACGAGCCATTGAATACCATCTCCTTCAATGTGAATAACAGCGTATCGTAGTTTCATGTTCTCTGGTGTCTTGTTGATGGCAAAATGTGCTCCCACCTGTAGATCCATGCTTCCACATCAACCCCTGAGAACCGGGGAAACTTCCCCTTACCGATATGCATGGGACAATTTGTTTTGGGGTCGGTAAAGTTGCTGGTGAAGGAGCCGCCGCTAGAGGGGCTTCCTGAACGTGATTGGTTTTGGCATGCTTAAGCAGTTATTCTTCTTGTTTTATTGATTGTTAGTGTTGCTTCAGTTATGGTTAATCACACAAACACACAATCGCAAATAAACGACACAAGTACTTACGTGTTTGGGTCTAAACTGACCTCGTCCACGGGGACAACTAGGGTTTATATTCAGTGATAATGAATTACAAGTACAAGACTTTAATATATAGAGATAGGATTAGACTAATGTTTTATCTAATCACCGATGTGGGATGATAAATAAAACTATTTATCAATGTGGGACAAAATATTCCAAGGTCTACTGCCTTCCTTCCCACGAAGCCTACATATAAACTCAAGAATCTCCCACTTGGAGACTTTGAAACTCGAACAACTGCACTCCAAAAGTTTGCCTTTTTGTACTTTCGTATAAACCCCAACTGATCTGTAAAGCTCACAGATCTCCCTAGTTGCCACCACCAGCCATCCAACTCATTCTACTGTAATCATCAGTGAATAAAAGAAAATACTTACTTCCACCCAGGGATTCATCTCTCATCGGCCCACAAAGATGTACTAGTTCAAGAATATGAGCGACATGCCTTGACTTTCCTACTGCAAAAGTATTCTTTGTTTGCTTGCCAAGAACACAACCTTCACAAACATTCATGGACGAGACAGCTGAAGGCAGATTGACGACCATTTCCTTAGATTTTTGCAACTGCAACCCTGTAGTGTTCAAATGTCCATATGTGAGATGCCATAAGTCACTCTCTGTTCATCATGACGGCATTTGTAGTAAAATCAAGCAGGAACATTCGATTTGGAGACATGTGAAATCAACTGAATAAGCTGTCCAACACTTAACAAATTGTGAGCCAAATATGGAGCATAATGAACATCTTTAATATACCTTTCTTATTATCAACAAACACTTGTTCCTCGTCCTTCAATCTGCAGTTGTTTGTCATCACCAAGTCTCACAAGCGACCTGACCGATTCGTCTTGAATTTTGACTGTCACCAGTAATGTGATGTGAACAACCACTGTCCACATACCATACATCAGTTCCACCTTTATCCGCATTTGCTCCAGCCATAAATAAGTAGCCTTGTTGCTCTTTATCTTCCTCAACATAGTTGGCTTCTTCGTGTTTAGACCAACAATATTTTTCAGTATGACCATTTTTGTTGCAGAACATGCAATGCAAGAAACTATTTCTACCACGGCCTCTACCGCGACCTCGAAATCCTGCTCTACCTCTTCCTCTGAAAGTACGGTTTGAGAGTGATCTGAAAAGCTTTCTCTTCTTCCTTAACAGTACTTCGATTGATCCTTGCTTCATGTGCATGCAAAGATCCCATTAGTTCATCAAAGGAAGAAATTGACAGATCCTTTAACTCTTCAATTGCAGCCACGACATGATCAAATTTAGGTGCTAGGCTTCGAAGCACCTTTGCTACTACAACTTCATCAGTTACCTTTCCCCGTAAGATCTCATTTGACTTGCAATAAAAGAAACTCTTGCCAAATATTCTTGCACCGATTCACTTCCTTTCATGATTGAAGTTTCAAACTCCCTACAAAGGGATTGTAATTTGACAGTAATTACCTTTGAAGCTCCTTGATACTTGGTCTTTAGAATTGTCCATGCTTGGTTTGCAGTTGAGGTTGCGGATATTGGTGAAAAAATTGATTCATCCACTGCTTATTAGATGAAAAAAAGGGCATTTGCATCATGTTTCTGATTCTCCTTTTTTCGAGCATCGTTGTCACTTGTTTCTGTAACACCAGACACCACGTAATCCCACAAATCTTGTGACTTGAATAATGTTTGCATCTTGATGCTCCAGAACTCATATGAGTCCCCTTTGAACATCAGAATTTGTGGTTGATATACATTCACTGAATTTGACCCTAATGCCATTTTTTTTTGGAACCTGGCTCTGATACCAGAATTGTTGGGGATAAAACTGGAATATTGGACACTAGAAAATCTCACACTTCATTTTTATTAAAAGAAAACCATAGCATAATATATAGGCTTACAAGGATAAAACAGAGACAACTTATTTGAAGACTAGGAAATGTAACAGCAAAAACATTTACTTCAACGTACACCAAGTCACCAAGTTATGACTTATGAATCAACATGACTTCCAACACCCACTGCCTTGAGGATCCACTGACTTTGCGTCTGAAAACATCATTTTCGATCTCAACTTGTTCTTTCTGATTTGAGTTTTCTGAATCTCTGCTCTTACAATGTCCAGCTTCGTTGAATGTAGCATGTTTACTCCTGAATACCTGTTTTCTGTCGAAATCCCTAACCTATGCTGTCACCTCCGTATCCAATGAACGTATATTTATTGGTTTTAGCGTCCAGTTTGTCACCATCTTTCTTCAAATCATAGGCATTGCATCCAAAAACTTTTAAGTGCTCATATTTCACAGCTTCTTTCCATTCCTTTGGTATCTTGAAATCTAATGGTACGGATGGCCCTCAGTTGATAAGATAGGCGGCAGTGTTAACTACCCAGAATGTCTTTAGAAGCCCACCATTAAGTCTCATGCTTCTGGCTCTCTTATTCAGCGTTTTTGTTCATTCTTTTTGCAACTCCGTTCTGTTAAGGAGTGCGAGGAACAATCTATATTATACGAATGCCATGCTGAGAACAATAAGTAAACTCTGTGCTAATATATTCTTCTTCATTATCCGATTTCAAGCACTTTACTTTCAAATTAGTTTCCAATTAACAACAGTTTTCCATTTCTAAAAAGCATGGAAAACTTCAAATTTATTTTTAAGAAAGTAGACCTATATCTTGCGTGCTGTTGCGTGATCGATGAAGGTCATGTAGAAGTTAGAAGCTTTCCTACGAGCATCTTCATCCCCTTTTCGCTCATATGGCCAAACCGTTGATGCCACAGAGTTGACGACTTTATCCCATTCGTTACCACACTAACTCTATCTTCGGGAATGTCAACCATGTAAAGAGTGCCTCTCTTTATACCTCTGGCGATAACAAGACTTCCTTTTACTACCTTCCAATGACCTCCACCAAACGTAAGATCATATCCCTGATCTTTAAGTGGAGCCCAATAAAATCTTTAAATCAATGTTCGTAGATTCCGCAATAAAATCTTTAAATCAATGTCACCCAATCCTGTGATATCCAGAGAATCGTTATTAAGGAGACGAACATTACCGAAATTACCTGTTCGTAGATTCTTCATCACCTTTGTGCTAAACGTAGCATGAAAAGATGCGTCTGAATCCATTATCCACGACTCTATAGAATTCTCAACACAACATATGAGAGCCTCATCGGAATCCTCTGCATTCACTTCCTTCCTTTCTGATGGTTTAGGGTTTAGGGCATTGGTTCTTGAAGTGACCAGTCTCTTTGCAATTTCACCGGGTTATACTCTTCCTCGATTTCGATCTACCTCTACTGTTTCCCCGTTCTTTCCTTCTACGTCGTCCTTTAGTACTCAGTAAAGAGTGCTCCCAGTGTTTTAATAGCGACCGCGACTGCGAATAGCGTAGCTATGCGGTGCCATGCCGCTAAATGATGAATAGCGGTTGCGGTTATTTATATTTATTTTTTTATAGCTGTTATCTATATATATATATGGTAAGTATATTAGGTTAAATATTAAAGGGTACGTGAAAGGCACACGGAATTGTTTCATTTGCATGAAGGCGCACTCGTGAGGCTCCTCGAAAACTTAACGTTCAAGCATCCACCGTCGCCGGCCATTCTCCCACCGTCGTCGGCCAACCTCCACTGTCGCCGGCCATCAGAAACCTCTGGCGACTTCCATCAATCAGCATTTCAGTACCTTTATACCTCTAAAGGTTTTCTTTATGATTTTTTTCATCACAGTTACCATTACTGATTTTGCTACAAAAATACATACTAGTTATTAGTTATTATTGATTATTATTTCAGTTCATGATTTCTTATTTGACTGATATATTACATCTTTAATGGTTTTTATCTGATTTTTTTCTTTTTTTTCATCACAGTAACTTAATGTTACATTACTGAGTTTGCAACAAAAATACATATTAGTTATTAGTTATTTATTATTAATTATTAGGTCCGTAAGTCGGTTCATGATTTCTTCTTTTACTGATTTTACATCTTTAAAAGGTTTTATTCTGATTTTTATTTTTTATTTTTTTATCACAGTATCCTAAGGTTATATTACTGATTTTTCTACAACATACATATTATTAATTATTAGTTCAGTTTATGATTTCTTATTTTAGGGTTTAGGGTTGGCAATAGTTATTAGTTTAGTGATGAACTTATGATTTCTTATTATTGTTAATGCATCTAAGATTGTTTTTAGAAATTAGCATCTTAAGTTTTGTTTATTTAGTATAAAGATATTTTGTAAACTTAGTCACTAAGTAAACTTAACCATGAAGAAAATTTAGTGGTTAAGAAAGTTCTACTATCAGGTAGACTTAACCTTTAAGGAAACTTACCTCCTAAGTAGCTTAGCAAACAAGAGTACTTAGAAGTTAAGTAAAACAATCATGTTAAGTTATGTAAGCCTATAAATAGGCATATAAGGTTCAAAAGTTAGACATATCAAAAACCTTTCAATTCTATTGTAACTCTCTCTTTCATTATCAATATATAATCTTCCAAAGTGTTGATTTATATCTAATCTCAAAACATTAACAGTTATTACTTATTAGTTAGTTATATTTTAATATTTTTATAGAAATGGTTAGAGAAAAAGAAGTAGATCAAGGACGGACATATGGTACATTGATTGTGTTGAGTGGAGTGACTTTAATTCACTTGTATAGTTAGTTGTATTTCCTTTTATTTTTCATCATTGTAATCGTAGCCTATAAATGTAACCTCTCCATTGTAATCAATTCATTCAATAAAAGATTTCTCTCTAAATTCTTCTAAATTCCTAACAAACTGGTATCAGGCCTGGTTCTGATTGACACGCTTCTGTGGACCTGACATTCGTTTCTTTTTCTTCCTTCAATTCTTAAATCATCGATTGATTATGAAATTGAACTCAGCGATCAATTTTTCTTGCAATTGAATTGATGGCGTTCAATTCTAGGTGGAGCAATTGAGAAATTAGTGATCGATTCTTGCAATTAATCTGTCAGCGTTCAATTCTAAGGTGGAGCAATTGAGATATTAGTGATCGATTCTTGCAATTAATCTGTCAGCGTTCAATTCTAAGGTGGAGTGATTGAAATTAGTGATCAATTTTGGACAACGGTGTTTCAATTGAAGAAGTCGGTTTTTTTTTTTTTTTTTTTTTTTTTTGCAATTGAAATCAGCGCACAAGTCTGGGCAAGTCGATTTTGGTGACTGCGAATTTTGTAATCGAAATTGATTCTGGAATTAATTTTGGCGATTAAGGTGTACGGTCAATTTGGCAATTGGAATTGCAAATTGAGCCTGGTGGTACGTTCTGGACGATTAATTTGGGTTTGGGAGTCTCAGTTCTTAAATCAATCGATTTCAATTCTTCTTGAGTCTACTTCCAGTTTCTTGTAATTTCCGTGAGCCAAGATTCTGTCAAGACTTTAAGAAAATGCCTTCACAAATCAAGATTGGTAAATTCACCGGGAAGAACAACTTGAGTTTGTGGCGGCTCAAGATGCGAGCGTTACTGAAACGGGATGGATTGTGGACACCTCTCGCTGGTCCAAGGCCAGAAACAATGGACAGAAATGACTTCGATCAGCAAGATGAGAAGGCACATTCGACAATTTTATTGTCATTATCGGATGAGGTTCTTTATGAAGTTGCTGATGAAGAAAGTGCGGCTGGATTGTGGTTGAAACTTGAGTCATTGTGCATGACTAAGTCTTTGACGAACAAGCTTTTGTTTAAGCAACGGTTGTTGCGCTTCGTATGAAGGAAGGGATGGCGTTGAAGGAACATCTTGACGAGTTAAACTCCATTCTTATGGATTTAAAGAATGTCGAGGTCAAGATTGAAGATGAGGATGCTGCCCTCATTTTGCTGGTTTCGTTGCCTCCGTCGTACGAAAATTTTGTGAACTCGTTTGTTGTCGGAAGGGACACGATCACACCGGAAGAAGTGATATCAAACCTGCATTCGAGAGAGTTGCGCCATAAAGCTTCCGGAAATGGAACCGAAAGCCAATCGGTTGGCTTGTCGGTGGTGAATGGAGATAGAGACCGAGGTAGAGAAAGAGGCCGAGAGAAAGAAAAAGGAAATGGAAAGGAAAAGGTCGATCTAGATCAAGGGGTAGAGGTTCGAAACCTGGCCCGAAAGACGTTTGTCACAAGTGTGGTGACACTGGACATTGATCCAATGTCCGAAACGCAACGAAAAAGGTTCCTCCGCTGTTGCTGATGACGATTCTGGTTCAGAGGCTGATTTAGTGCTTTCGGTGGTTGCTGGATGTAAAAGTTAGCAAGATGAATGGTTTCTTGACTCTGGTTGTTCATTTCATATGACACCGAATAAAGGCTGGTTTGACACTTACGAAGAGGTTGAGACAGGAAGTGTTTTGATGGGAAACAATGTTCCATGTAAGGTTGCTGGAATTGGCTCAATAAGTGTCAAGATGCACGATGGAGTGGTGAGAATTTTGGGTGATGTCCGTGATTTGAAAAAGAATCTAGTGTCCTTGGGAGCTTTGGATTCTAAAGGCTTCAAATACAGCTGTGAAAATAGAGTTCTACGGGTTTCAAAAGGTGCTCTAGTAGTGATGAAAGGAGTCAAGAAAGGCACGTTATACGTTCTTACGTTCTTGAAGGAAGAACGGTTGTAGGGACAGCAGCACCGGCCTTAAGTGCTGAGAAAACCGAGGCTGATTTGACACGGTTGTGGCATATGCGATTAGGGCATGTAGGTGAGAAAGGCATGGTAATACTCAGCAAGAGGGGGCTTCTTGGAGGCCATAAAGTTGCTGAACTTGGCCTATGTGAACATTGTATTTTTGGTAAACAGAAGAGAGTGAGTTTTTCATAGGCGGTGCATACAACCAAATCCACCTTGGATTATTTACACGCTGATTGTTGGGGTCCGTCGCAAGTTCCTTCGATTGATGGTGCCCGATATTTTCTCTCAATTATCGACGACTACTCTAGGATAACATGGGTGTTTGTCATGAAACATAAGAGTGAGGCATTTGGTAAGTTCAAAGATTGGAAGGCTCTTGTTGAGAATCAAGTTGGGAGAAAGGTGAAAAGGTTGCGAACCGACAATGGTTTAGAGTTTTGCTCTAACGAATTTGATCAATTTTGCAAGGATGAAGGGATTACAAGGCACCGGACGGTTAGACACACTCGCAGCAAAATGGAGTGGCCGAGAGGATGAATAGAACGTTGCTAGACAATAGACTTTGTAATCTAGTGTGTATTGATATGTAAAACACTGAATACAATGCGGGTATATATAGAGAAACTAAATACAATGATTACTATCTAGTTTAGACTAATTACATTCTAGCCCTTCTACTCTATAAACTATGTCTAATATCCCCCCGCAAGCTAAGGCCGGGGAACGACCTGTAGCTTGGATCTAAGAAGAAGAAAGCGTGTAAAAGAGAGTGGCTTTGTGAAGACATCAGCAATCTGATCATCTGTAGATATGAACTGTATGGAGAGTTGTCGCCGAGCAACCTTTTCTCTGACAAAATGGAAGTCGATTTCAACATGCTTTGTTCGGGCATGGAAGACAGGATTAGCAGAAAGGTATATAGCACCAACATTATCACACCATAGAGTAGGCACTGTCTTAAGAGGAACATGAAGCTCACGTAGTAAGGCCTGAAGCCATGTAAGTTCAGCAACAGTGTCAGCAAGAGCCTTGTATTCAGATTCCGTAGAGGAGCGAGAAACAGTCTTTTGTTTCCGTGCAGACCATGAAACAAGGTTTGACCCGAGATAGATAGCATATCCCCCCGTGGATCGACGATCATCGGGACAACCAGCCCAGTCAGCATCGGAGAATCCAGTCAGTGTGGTGAAAGTAGAGTCAGAATATGCATGAAGAAGCATACCAGACTTGCATTCGAGTCGTAACCCATAGTCAACAGTACCTAACAAATAACGAAGTATGCGCTTGACTGCGGACCACTGATTGTCTGTGGGAGAGTGCATGAACTGACAAACCTTGTTAACAGCGTAAGCAATGTCTGGACGAGAAAGTGTGACATACTGAAGGGCCCCCACAATCTGACGATACTTAATTGGATCGGTGAAGGGCGCACTGTCACCTAGGGCAAGGTGCGCATTAGTAGTCATGGGGGATGGAACCGGTTTCGCATTCGATAGACCTGCACGCTGTAGGAGCTCCAGAATATACTTTTTCTGTGAGAGAATTAAGTCCGGGCTGCTGCGAATAACTTCAACACCAAGAAAGTATGAAAGAGGACCCATATCCTGAAGAGGGAAACTCTGACTAAGACGGCGAACTACAATATCAATGGCGTGAGAATTGTTGCCTGTGAGAATAATGTCATCCACGTAGACCAGCATGTATAAAAGCGTGCCTTGGTGAGAATAGATAAACAGTGATGGGTCAGTCCGTGAGCCTCGAAAACCAATAGCCTGAAGAGCGGAAGAGAGACGATGAAACCATGCTCGAGGAGCCTGTTTTAACCCATATAAAGCTTTGTGAAGAAGGCACACATGATTAGGTTTGGTAGGATCCACAAAACCGGAGGGCTGAGTCATGTAGACCGTTTCGATGAGATCACCGTGAAGAAAGGCATTCTGCACGTCAAGTTGTCGGAGGGGCCAATTCTGTGTGACGGCCAGAGATAAGACAACCCGGATAGTGGTGGATTTGACCACTGGACTGAATGTCTCAATATAATCCACACCTTCTTCCTGACTGTAACCTTTAGCAACAAGACGAGCCTTATAACGCTGTATCGCACCAGTTGGGTCACGTTTCAATTTATAGACCCATTTGCAATCAACTACATTAGCACCAGGGACAGGAGGAACCAAAAACCAAGTACCATTTCTGAGTAGAGCCGAATACTCGTCGGACATAGCACGACGCCACTGAGGATCCTTGTTGGCAATGGAGAAGTAAGGTGGTTCGGTGTTTGTATAGGTGGTGTGGAAGGAAGAGATATTGTGAGGTTTGGTTTGTTTAGGATTGGGACGTAGATTAGGTGGACGAGGACGAGAGGGGGCAGTGGTAGTGGGTTGTGGAGTAGGAGAAGGGTGATGAATATCAGTAGAAGGGTGGGATGGTTGGGTAGTGGTAGAGCGACGATGATATGTGCGAAGAGGAGTGGGTGTAGGTGTATCGGTAGTGGGAGGAGTGGAGATAGGTGTAGTAGTAGTGGAAGGGGTGGGGATAGGTGTATCGGGAGATGTAGTGGTAGGTGTATCGGTAGGTGTATCAGTAGTGGGAGAAGTGAAGGGAGCGGGGTCAGGTTGGGGATAGGATGAGATGTATGGATCTGAGGTAGATGGTGAAGGAGGGGTGGAAGGTTGGTGAAAGGGAAAAAGATGTTCATTGAAACGAACATGTCGAGCTATGTAAAGGCGCTCAGACTGTGGGTCCAGGCAACGGTAGCCATGATGGATTGGACTGTAGCCAAGGAAAACACACGGAGTAGAGCGGAAGTCCATTTTGTGTTTGTTGTATGGACGGAGATGTGGAAAACACTGACACCCAAAGACTCGAAGAAAGGAAAAATCTGGGGGACGTTTGAATAAAAATTCAAAAGGTGAGATATTGGAGTTTGTTCTAGACGGCATGCGATTGATGAGATAGACAGCTGTATCAAAGGCAAAATGCCAGAAACGTTGAGGAACATTAGAGGCGGCTAGTAAGGTAAGACCGGTTTCGACAACATGTCGATGACGTCGTTCAACAAAGCCATTTTGCTCACTGGTATGAGGACACGAGAGACGATGAAGAATGCCGAGAGAGGAGAAGAATTGAGAGAGATTCCGAAACTCCCCTCCCCAATCGGTTTGAACAGTTTTTAGTTTTGTTTGGAATTGACGTTCAGCCATGACAAGGAAACTTTTAAAAGTAGCATACACATCAGACTTGTGTTTTAACGGAAAAATCCACATGAAACGTGAGTAATGATCAACACATAATAGAAAGTAAGTGTGACCATCAAATGAGGTAACAGGAGCGGGGCCCCAAACATCACAAAAAACTAACTCCAAAACACTCGAACTTTTATAAATAGAAGGTAACAAATGTAGCTTAGAGGATTTCCCAACAGAACAGGAATTACAAAAAGAACTACTAGAGGACTCATTATTTAAAGGTAAACGATACTTAGAAACCATAGAAAGAAACAGTTGTTGATGAGGATGGCCGAGTCGGTGATGCCAGATAGTGGAGGAAGCACGAGTAGTGGAGAATCCGACCTTGGGGATAGGTTGATTTTTAGGGAGATGAAAGGAGTAGAGACCACCGTTACTTGGACCAGTGAGGAGGATGGTGTGTGTAGACTTGTCCTTCACAACAAAGAAAGTGGAGTGAAATTCAAAAAACACATCATTATCAAGACAAAATTGTTGAACAGAAAGTAAGTTTTGTTTAGTATCAGGCACATGGAGAATGTTTTTAAGGCTAAAAGTTTTGTTAGGAGAGTAATATTTGGTGGAACCTATATGAAGAATGGGTAAGCCCTCACCATTGCCAACATGAAGATTATCAGTGCCAGAGTATGCCTCAGAGTGATCGAAACTAGATAGATCTGGTGAAACATGGTGATTGGAACCTGTATCTGGAATCCAAGAGGTGGACATGTTGGAGCGCATATCTGTAAAGTTAGCTGACGGAGGCTGCCGAGACCGAATAGTAGAGGGATCACGATTCGGACACTGAGAGGGAATGTGGCCAATGCCACACCTGTTGCAAGTTCCAAATACCGTGTTTTGAGTAGAGGCCCACAGAAATTGATCCCGATTACCGCCTGTTTGACTGCGGTTAGTGTTGTAGCTCCCACGGCCACGGCTATTTCCACGTCCACGACCACGATAATTACCAGACCTGTGAGTATAGTTAGCCTGGACAAGAGGAGTAACAATAGGTTGTACCTGAAGACCGAGCTGAGAGAGAGCATGCTGAAGAGCTTGGAGCTGATCAGGAGATGGAGTAGTGCCAGAAGTAGATGAGGTGCGAATATTACCAGTACCAGTAGTAGTAGACAGGAAGGCCTGAGAGGGTGGTATGACTGGAGCAGGTTTCTGGATCATGTAATCATGGTCTGACAACAGCGCAAAAAGTTCAGCAAAAGAAATTGGAGACTGGCGTCCAATAAGGGATGACTTCAAACCATTGTATTCGTCTCTAAGACCTGAAATAACCACGTAAACCAGATCTTTTTCTTTTGGCGGTTCACCAATGTTGGCTAGAGCAGTACAATATTCCTGAGCCCTAGTCAAATAGGCTGTAGCAGTTTCATCAGGTTGCATCTGAAGCTTGAGCAGTTGGTTTTTAAGGGTGTATTCCCGGGATGAAGTGTGTGGGGCATATGCACGTTCAAGAGACAACCACAAATCGCGAGAGGTGGTGCCTTGAACATGCTGAAAAGAGGCTTCAGAGATGGTGGAAATAATAAGCATACGTACATGAGCGTCATTGGAGATCCAGGGTGTGTAACTGGGGTTTAATTGTGGCAGTGGTACTGTGGTACCATCTTTGTCAGACGAAGAGGTAATAGTCGGAGGCGGGCAGAGAAGTGTGCCATCCACGTATCCAAACAGGTTGTTTGTAACAAGAAACGGGTGAAGCATAGTTTTCCAATAACCATAATTGGTTGGAGAAAGAGTAAAGGCAAACTTGTGTGAGTTGTGGCTAGTTTTCTCGGTCGAAGTGAGGGCTGTAATTTCAGCCATTGTAGGCGGCTGCAGATGGAAACTCTGGTGGCAGAAGGATGTCTCGGTAGAAGATGCAGCAGCGGCGGCAGAGAGGGTGCAGTAGCAGCGGCGGCAGAGAGGGTGCAGCAGCAGCAGGTTTCAGGCGGCAGTGAGGGAGACAGCAGTGGCGGCAGTGAGGATGCAGCAGCGGCAGTAAGGGGGCAGCAGCGGCGGCAGTGAGGAAGGCAGCAGCTGTGGCTGCGGCGATGAAGGGAGGCAGCAGCTGTGGCTGCGGCGGCTGTGAGAGGAGGCGGCTAGGGTTGCAGGGGAGGCGCCTAGGGTTTAGGATAGGAGGCGGCTAGGGTTTAGAGTATGAGACCTAGGGTTGTATTCCCAGGCTCTGATACCACAATAGACTTTGTAATCTAGTGTGTATTGATATGTAAAACACTGAATACAATGCGGGTATATATAGAGAAACTAAATACAATGATTACTATCTAGTTTAGACTAATTACATTCTAGCCCTTCTACTCTATAAACTATGTCTAATACTAGAAAGGGTTAGATGTGTGTTGTCAAATGCGGGGCTGACTAGAGGTTTTTGGGCAGAAGCATTAAACACGATCTGCTATTCGTCCAGCAACGGCAATTGACTGCAAAACCCCCATTGAGTTGTGGGCCGGTAAACCGGCAGATTACACCGAGCTACGGGTGTTTGGTTGTCCTTGCTACTATCATGTGAGTGAAGGAAAAATAGAGCCAAGGTCGAAAAGGGGGCTGTTTATGGGTTACGAGTCTGGAATTAAAGGTTATCGAATCTGGTCGGTTGATGATAAGAAGGTTCTTCTAAGTCGTGATGTAATATTTGATGAGAAAAATATGATGGGCGACTCTCGTCATTCGTTGACTCCAAAAGACCAAGAGGAAAGTGTCTCGGAAGAGGTGGAGTATGATTTAGATGATGATGCTGATGAAGGTGGACCTGCTGCTGGACAACCCGTATCTACTGCTGGACAGCCTAGTAGTTTGACTAAAACAGGCTCAGTTGAACAGTCTCAATCTATGGAATTTCGGTCCATAGCATTAGACAAGCCCCGGAGACAAGTTAATAGACCAAATCGATATGGCTTTGATGATATGGTAGCATATGCTCTTCAAGTTGCTGAAGAGATGGTGGAGCTTAATTAGCCATCCAATTTTAAAGAAGCAATAACATCTAAGGAGGCGGATGTTTGGATAGGAGCCATGGGTGAAGAGATGGAGTCCCTTCACAAGAATAGGACATGGGAGTTGGTAAAACTTCCTAAAGGTAGAAGAGTGGTGACCTGCAAATGGATTTTCAAGCGAAAATTGGGGCTGCCAGAATCAGAAACAGTGAGATATAAAGCTCGGTTAGTGGCTAGAGGCTATAGTCAAGAACATGGGATTGATTACAACGAAATATTCTCACCGGTGGTGCGTCATACATCCATTAGAGTGTTGTTGGCTCTAGTGGCTCAACAAAATCTGGAGTTGGAACAATTAGATGTTATAAGAGCGTTTTTGCATGGGGATCTTGAGGAAGAAATATATATGAATCAACTGGAGGGGTTTGTGGTTCATGGAAAAGAAGATCATGTTTGCAAGCTTAAGAAATTGTTGTATGGATTGAAGCAATCCCCAAGGCAATGGTATAAGCGATTTGACAGCTTTATGGTGAGTCATGACTTCAATCGGAGTCCTTATGATTGCTGCATATATCATAAGAAGGTAGCTGATGGTTCGCACTATATTTGCTTCTTTATGTCGACGACATGCAGGTGGCAGCTCGAGACAAGGCAGATATTGTTAAGTTGAAGCAATTACTAAATTCTGAGTTTGATATGAAAGACTTAGGAGCTGTTCAAAAGATTCTTGGGATGGAAATTGTCCGAGACAGATCTGAGCATAAGCTTTTCTTGTCACAGAAAAGTTATATTTTGAAGATTCTATCTCGGTTTGGCATGGCTTCGGCAAAGCCATTGAATACTCCTTCGTCCGCAAATTTCAGAATTTCAACAGAATTGGCTCCTCAAACAGAGGCTGAAGTTGAATACATGAGCAAAGTCCCGTATTCAAGTGCTGTGGGAAGTCTTGTGTACGTTATGGTGTGCACTAGGCCGGACATAGCTCATGCTATAAGTGTTGTTTCTCGCTACATGGCATGTCCTGGAAAGGAGCATTGGGTTGCCGTTAAGAGAATTTTTCGATACCTTAAGGGTTCGGCGGATGTGGGTCTCATTTACGGAGGAAATAGAGACTGTTTTGTGGCTGGATTTTCTGATTCAGAATATGCAGCTGATATAGATACTCGAAGGTCGTTAACAGGATATGTATTCACTGTTGGAGAAGGTATAGTGAGTTGGAAAGCTACATTGCAGCCTTTAGTCGCGTTGTCCACAACAGAGGCGGAGTATATGGCGCTCACAGAGGCTGCAAAGGAGGGTATCTGGCTGAAAGGCTTGCTTGGAGACCTTGGATTTCATCAAGATCAGTGCTGCTGTGTTTTGTGACAGCCTTAGTGCGATTTGTCTCGCGAAAGATCAAGTGCATCACGAGAGAACGAAACATATAGATGTTCGTTATCACTTTATACGTTCGGAAAGGAGAGTTAAAGTGAAGAAGGTGAAGACGGAAGACAACCCAGCACATGCGCTAACTAAACCCGTGCCATTACACAAATTTAGACATTGTTTAGATCTCCTAAACATAGATAGATGGAAATAGAATTTTCTGTTTTTGACTTTAGTAGAATTAAAGTCAAGGTGGAGATTTGTTGAGTGGAGTGACTTTAATTCACTTGTATAGTTAGTTGCATTTCCTTCTATTTTTCATCATTGTAATCGTAGCATATAAATAAGGGCTAACCTCTCCATTGTAATCAATTCATTCAATAAAAGATTTCTCTCTAAATTCTCCTAAATTCCTAACAGATTGAAGGAACCAAGAATTTGGTTCAATGCAATTTTTGTGGTTTTGTATCAAAAGGCGGAATCACTCGACACAAACATCATCTTGCTTTGGATTCAGCGAACGTAGCAAAATGCAAAAAGTACCAAATGATGTAAAACAATTATTTAAAGAAAGTTTTGAGAAGAAAAAGCTCATGAAAGATTCAGTGAGTAACATACCTCACGTTGATGATGTTGTTGATTTAGAAGAAGAAGAAGAAGAAGTTAGTGAGATTTCTGAAAGAAAGAGACCAACTGTTTCCACTACCTCAGCGGCGCCGTCGACAAAGAAAGGACCGCTGGATATGTTATTCAAGTCATCGAGTCAATCGGAAAAGAAAGGGGTCACTTAGTTGGAACTCCACAATACAATGAAGTTCAAAAGAGACTAAGACTTGATGCGGTTCAAAAGTTCTCTGGTTGGATGTATGATGCGGGTCTTCCATCCAATGCCGTGAAATATGATAGTTTAGGGCCCGCACTTGAAGCATTTGCTCGACATGGTTGCGGTATAAAGCCCCCTAGCTATCATGAGGTACGAGTTCCAATGCTAAGGCTTGAGATGGAACATACCAGAAAAATTTTGGTAGATAATGAAGTTGAGAAGACAACCCACGAATGTTTTGATGGCTGATGGATTGAGGGCGATTGCGGTTACTACATACATTTACAACCGCACATTGTTATTGAACATGATGAGATTGTTCACTGGACAAAAAGATATGGTTAGGCCCGCAAAGACCCGATTTGCCACCGCTTTCATAACACTGAATTGCTTTAGGACTCACAAGAAGAATCTAAGAAAGATGTTCACTTCCGAATCATGGACAAAAAGCAAATTTTCGAAGGAGGCGGGAGGCAGGCAAACAACAAATACCATATTGTTGCCATCTTTTTGGAGCAATATAGATATTGCCGTGATAATGGGTTTGCCTTTGTTGGGTGTGCTTCGTTTAGTTGATGGAGAGAGAAAGCCTCCCATGGGATATATATATATATATATATATATATATATATATATATATATATATATATATATATATATATATATATATATATATATATATATATATATATATATATATATATATATATATGAAGCGATGGATAGGGCAAAGGAGATGATTGCCGCCTCTTTCAAGAACAAATTGGATAAGTATGAACAAATCTTCACCATCATTGATACGAGATGGAATTGCCAATTACATCGACCTTTGCACACGGCCGGACATTTCTTGAATCCATCTATTTTTTATAACAATCCGCATATAGAAGAGGATTCTGAGGTGATGGAAGGGTTGATGTCATGCATCCGTTAGTTGTCATTGACCGAAGACGAGGTGATGAAGATTCATGTTGAGCTTCCTTTATATAGGACTGCACGAGGGATTTTTGGAGACCCGGCAGCGAAGCAAATGAGAGTAAAACATGCACCAGGTATTATACATATATCTATAAACTATAATTTTTAAGATCTATAATATCGTTTAACCATCAATCTTACTTAGTATTCTTTGATTGTTAATAAATTAGCCGAGTGGTGGAAACAATATGGATCACCAAGAAAATTTGCGGTGAAGGTGCTGAGTCTTACATGTAGTTCATCCGGTTGTGAACGTAATTGGAGTGTATTTGAACATGTACGTAACTAAGATTTTGTATTATAAAAAGTAAAAACATACTATAATTTATACTATTCATAGTTTAATACGTGTTAATAGTTATTATATTTTACTTGCAGCTTCATTCTAAGAAAAGAAATCGGTTAGAGCAACAAAAGTTGAATGATTTGGTATTTATAAAGTATAATCAGGCTTTGAGAAGGAGGTACAATTGCCGTGATACAATTGACCCAATCATCTTGGATGACACCAATGTTCAAGATCCCAATGAGTGGTTGATGGAAATTTTGGAAGAAGATGCTCCGGTGTTTGAGGGTGAAGACTTGACGGGGGGAAATGTTGCGGCTGCTAGCGGGGCGAATGAGGCGCCATATTCGACAAGGAGTGGGAACAACAGGGGTGTTGGCACATCAACCTCTAGGTCTAAAGGAAAAAGTCATTTAGTAGACGAGCAAAGTGAAGAAAGTGAAGAAGAGAATGATGTTGGAGCTTATAAAGATTATGTGTCGTCGGACGGAGAAGATGAGCCTGACTATGAAGAATTAGATGATCTATGATTGGCTTCTAATACTTTTAACTTTTAAGACTTTATTTTGAAGTTAAAATGGCTTTTCGTAGTTTTAAAACTTTATTTTGAAGTTAAAATGTTAAATACATTGAATAGTATAACGTAAGATATATATATTTTGGTTTTAATGCTATATCCTCTAAAAATGAAATAGCGGGCGCTATCGCTATGTCGCATATAGGTAGCTCGTCGCTATTGTCCGCTATTCGCAATCAACAACTATGAGTGCTCCTTCTGATATCCTCACTGAGGATTAAATCACGAATCCCCTCAAACGTCAACTTAGATTTCCCGGATGAACTGCTGATTGCTGTAACTGTTCGTGACCAACTATCCGGTAACGAGGATTCCAAAAGCAGGGCTTGCACGTCTTCGTCAAACTCAATATCAACTGACAGCAGACGAGATATGATAGTATTGAAGTCATTGATGTGTGAGACAACATATCCACCCTCCTTTAATCTGGTGTTCACAAGGTGTCTGAGTAGAAAGACTTTGTTAGAGGCAGATGATTGTTCATACATATTAGACACGATCGTCCTCAAACTCTTCGCGGTCGTCTCATTAGAATGTTAAATGCAACACTCTTTGTTAGGAATTTCAGATTCAAGCTATGAACAATTTCAAGAACTCAGAAAATCAGAAAACCTACAAAATGCGAATCAAGAAAATATTCAAATTTCACTCTAACAAATTTGGGTTGAATGACTACAATTTGAATTGTTGTTCTCATTAACCCATATGCCTTATTTATACTAATTCTATAGAAATCTAACAGCTTTCAACCAAAACAGAAAAATACAAAAAACATTCAACTAATTCAAGTCATTATCCTAACACTTTTTGGCTAGGGTAAACCTAATGGCTGCTAGTGCTTTCTGTCAAGGGTTGCCCACTAATCGTCCTTCATCTCGTCAGGTTTTCTAAAAGATCTTCGACTTGCATCTTCCACCATGCAAAATCTTTTCCGTCAAACTTCTCAGTCTTATAATTCCTGTCTTCAGCTATTATCCCGAGCTATTCAAACACAGCATATGCGGCGGCCGAAACTTAACGGCAGTTCTATTGAACACTAGCAGTAACAATCCAAGAAACAACCACAAACCAGACAGCGATTAGGGTTTTCTGCACGAAACAAAGGAATTCGAACCACTAGGGTTTTTGCAAAACGATAGCAACAAATGTACTAGGGTTTATCTGCAAAAAAGCAGACATCGGTGATTAAAAAAAACAGAAATTGCTGCATAAGTTCTCGACTAGAAAAGGAAACAGCAGCGTCGGTGGGCTGCAAAAAGCTACATGCTTTTGGATACTGGCGGCAGCAGGTGGTGAACAGCAGCAGCGCCAAAAAATAAGGACAGCAATAGCAGATCGATCAAGCCCTCAAAAAACAGAAATAAAATCCAAAAAAGGACAGCAGATCGGGTCGGCGCAGGTGAGTAGCGGTGGTGGCTGGTCAGCAGCAGCAGAAAGGGCTGCTAGGGTTTTGGATTTGACGGCTGGGGTTTGACAGCTAGGATTTGGCGGCGGCTGCTAGGTTTGCAATCTGATTAACGAAACAAAAATAACCTGGCTTTGATACCACTTATTAGGGTTAAGCACACAAACACACAATCCGAAACAAACGACACAAGTGTTTACGTGGTTTGGACTAAACTGACCTACTACGTCCGCAGGGGCAACTAGGGTTTATATTTAGTGATAATGAATTACCAGTACAATGCTTTAATATATAGAGATTGGATTGTACTAATGTTCTATCTAATCACCAATGTGTGATGATAAATAAAACTATCTATCAATGTGGGACAAAAGATTCCAAGGCCTGCTGCCTTCCCACGAAGCCTACATATAAACTCAACAGCTTCATCAATGCCGCTAGGGTTGCTTGAATATCTGTGATGGCCTTGTTGTGATATTTAATGGATTTATCGATCTCTTGATTGTGCGTCGACATGGTGGAATCCGATAGGGTTCGGCGTGGCTCTGATACCCTTCTTAGGGTAAAAGTAGCGATAGAGAGGAAATTTGAGAGATAGGAGAAAACCACTCCTAAAGTAGATCACATTAGATTATAAACTCAAATAATTTCAAATTACAAAAGAGTACCTCAAAGATGAATAAAAGCCATAATGGTCCTTGCCACATGTAAACTAGGAACAATGTTGTAGAAATCGCTAGGCGGGAGTCGGCCGGCCGACTGGGGACTAGGGAGTAGTCGGCCTAGGTGGGGAGTAGTCGTGGAGTAGTCGGATTGAGATTTTTTATATGTAAATTTTGGAATTATACATACAACATATTTATAAATACTCAAATATAAATATAATTAATCTTAACATCCAAAAATATGTTTTATAAGACAACCATAATTGTTAATATCTTCAAATACACATACTTCAAAATTCAAATATAGAATTCTAGTTCATTAATATTATAATTAGAATATCAGATGGATGCTCCTTGATCTTCTTGACCATATCATCTGTTTTTATTAAAAAACTTTTTTACAAATTTGACTTTTGACCCGCCTAGGACCGCCTAGCACCCGCCTAGCGCCCGCCTAGCCCGATTCCCCCTAAACCAGTCCGGCGAGTCGTAGTGGTACTCCTCCGATCAGCGCGTAGGCGGCCGCCTAGGCCGATTTTTACAACACTGACTAGGAATATGCTAAAATAAAAATTGCCAATGAGGAAACACACGTAACACAAAACTTGACGATGATCAATTTTCAAAAGCAAAGATACTTCAAGCTCATGCTTAATAATCAGTCCATAGCTTATAGAGTTATAGTAAACCTGCTACATTAATGTGATTACTAAAATGCAAATGATAGCAATGAACTTTCCAACAATGTCGGATTTTGAGGATCTTTTGCAACACATTCAAAATCACATAAAAAATTGTCAAAGTCAAGATTTCTATTTTCTTATTTCATTGCTATGATCAAATTTCACATATTGAAGTCTCAATAAAGTAACTTTGACTTTTGAGAGTCAAACTATCAGACTTTGCCAAATTCAATATATAAGATTAAAAGACATCATTTGCAATAAAGAGTTACCAGAATTGATGGATGTTACGCAAGAACTCCAACTAAAGTGTGTTTTGTGTGTTTATGGTTGAAGCCGTTCACACCCTTACACATAACAGTGATTTCTTCAATTTGCAGAAATGGTAATAAACTTCATTAAACATACCTTTAACCACGTTGCACTAAACCCCTTTCACTTTTACCAAGTTATGCGCAAACTTCAACTATTTTTTACTTTAAACAAGTCAAACTTTGACCTCAATTAATTCTTTACTTTAAATTTCATTTTTATCATTCTCTTCTTACAATCTCATAATAACAACCAACTTTGAACTTTACTTCTTGTTTAATACATATTTGCAAGCCTAACTTGTATTTTAACTACTCAAATAATAACTTCACTTAATTTTATAAGGTTGAGACCATATTCCAATTTATAACATTTATAACCAAAAACGTAATTAGATAATACCTATTAATCTCATGGGTATTACTTAAAGGGAACCAACATAGCATTTTGCATATCCCCCATGAATTCATGGACAGAAATTCACTCATGGAAATGGTCAACACCATATGGAGTGCACATATCACCATACCCGTTAAACATGGGCAGTTGGCAAGAGGTTGAACCTCCACTTAAAATAACAACTCCAATAATTAAGTTTTTGTGAAGACCACCCCTTACGGGGCAGTTCTCACCAGTCTAGGTCCCACATCATGCAATACGATATCAATCAAACTAAGATAGAGTAATTATAATGCGGAAAATTAAATTACAGTACAAGCTATTAAGATTTAAGTTTAATACAGTTACGGTTTTCAAATTAAACTTATAAAGGGCACAAATCTAATCTAATTAATATCATCATATTATCAAAATAAATCTACCCAGATCACCATAATATCGTCATCCAATTAGTACCAAAATGGGGTTGCTGAGTAGAGGTCTATGAAACTTCTGTCTTGAGCGTGTAAGACCTAAGAACTAGGTCCGACAGGTGACTTTCCTTTGCCTTTTCCTGTAAAAAAAATATGAAGTAGCAACCATAAGCAACGCTTAGTGAGTTTATCAACATGCGTGTCAAGCGGAGTCATAAATCTTAGCGTGATATGTCTTGGCTGCCGCTACAGCCCTCATGATTGAGATATAGTATCATAAGATCGGATGATGTTCAAGCCACACTCACGCTTAAATCGTGGGGATCAGCCACATACTGGGCTAGCTACCAGTAAGTCAATATGGCGGAACATCGGAGGTCATTACCAAGTTCATAGGAACTGGTGAAATAGCCGGGTCTAGAACAATAGACCATAAGGGCTAGTCAAGCTGAATCAATCTATCAAATGTCTGATCAATGATGTAAGCATATGTCTTAGAAGTCATGATAGCAATGAATCATAAAGCAAAGTGTGAAGCAATATTAAATGCAATATGAAAAGATAATCAAATAGCTATCATGATCCACTGGGCAACACCCATCCATGGTGTGCACAGGTCTCAATCCAGCTGATAAATGAATGTCAATAAATCTATCAGCAACAATATATCTCAATCGGATCTATGCATGTTCAATCTGAATATCTATAACTCACTGTTCTGGGTCTTGGTCAAACAGATATAAGAATCTGCCACCTGAGTTATCTCAGGATTTTATCTTTGTCAATCTGTAATCTGTAAATCAATTCTCTGACCCGCTTTAAATCTTTTAAAACCTTTGTCTTTATGTTCAGAATTTCACTGAACCTGTCCAGAATTATCATATCATATCATATCAATATCATATCATTATCATCATCTCTTTAGTCGTTAAAATCTTTATTTTATCTGATTTTAGGAATAAATCTTAGGCTTGGAACAAAATCAGATTCGAACAGCATCAAATTTAGACAGATTCGAAATTTAGGCAACAGATTCGAATAAGTATAGATTCGAATGGCTTAGATTCAAATGAGCATATTTCGAGTTTAGGATATTAGATTCGAAACACACACATATTAGATTCTAGGGGATAGATTCGAAACTAGCTCTTTAGATTCTAGGGGGAATAGATTCGAAATCAACAGATTCTAAACTAGGGAAGATAGATTCGAAGTCAATAGGTTCGAATCTAGCTAATCAGATTCGAGAACAACAATTTCGAGTCTATTCTAGGTATTTTCGAGTTTGTTCTATGCATTTTCGAATCTGTTCTTAACATTCTCGAATCTGTTCATATTTTACAACTCTAAAACATGAATTTCTAAGGCATAAATCACAAATATGATCAATATTAAGCCTATGTTCGATTAAATTATACTTATTCTAGTTAAACTTCATAAAAATAGCTTTAAATTTCATAAAACTTAACAGTTTCGAAAATACCGAATATATATAAAAACGTAAAAATATAAAATCTTACCTCAATTCGTATGAATTCACGCAGGAAATGGTATGTTCGTGTAGTATTCTCCGAGATCTTTCTAACGGTATATATATCTTGATAATCGGACGGTCGATTTGGAAGAAATTTTAGAGAGAAGGTAGAGAGAGAGTAGAGAGAGAAAGTTAGAGAGAGAGTAGAGTAGAGAGAGAATCTGAATTTTGTTATTTTGAAATAATTCTCGTTTATATACTTCATCTAGTTACATTTGCTAGCTAACCCACTTTCATTTTTGTATATTATATCTCTTTTATTTAATTCTCTTTAATAATTTATTAATTCATAAATATAAATATTTATATAATTTAATTAAATATTTCATTACTTAATTAAATTATAATTCAAATAATGTAACATTATTACATTATCGGCTCAAAATATTACTGAATTTACGACTAGATCAAAAGTTAGGTTGTTACAGAATGGGCTCCACCACGCACAAACTTCGTCCCCGAAGTTAGCTATGTTCGAACAGACTTGGATAAGTAGCTTTCATGACATCTCTGGATTCCCAAGACTGATGCGAACCTTTGTGGTGTTTCCACTGGACGAGCACCATCTGTATCTCTTTATTCCGAAGCTTTTTGGTCTTCGAGTCCAGTATACGTTCTGGCTCTTCAACCACGCGAAGCTTCTCATCAACCTGCAGGTTAACATGTGGTATCTGAACTTCCCTTTCGTCAGCTAAACTCTTTCTCAGATGACTGACATGAAATACAGGATATATTCCAGCTAAGTCAGCCGGTAGTTCAAGACGATAAGATTGATTTCCAATCTTTTCCACAATCTTGAACGGACCAATAAATCTCGGAGCTAGCTTGTTTCTCTTTATGAATCTCACCACATTCTTCATTGGGGATACTTTCAACATCACCCAATCGTTAACCGCAAAGCTTATTGATCTATGTCGATTATCATAATATGACTTCTGCCTGCTTTGAGCTTCGAGTATGTTCCTTCTGACGAGTTGAATCTTTTCGTGAGTCAACTGTAGAAGGGCAGGTCCTGCTATTGGCGATTCGCCTGTTTCGCGCCAACAGGTAGGAGTTCTGCACTTTCTTCCGTATAAAGCTTCAAAAGGAGCCATCTTGATCGTAGAATGATAACTGTTATTATATGAGAATTCGACCAACGGCAAGTGGTCATCCCAGTTACCACCCAGATCAAGAACGCAGGCACGAAGCATATCTTCAAGAGTAAGGATAGTACGCTCACTCTGACCATCTGCACTTGGATGATAAGCAGTACTCATAGAAATCCGAGTACCCATCCCATCTTGTAGTGCTTGCCAGAATCTGGATGTGAAACGACTATCACGATCTGATACGATAGATTTCGGCACACCATGACGTGAAATTATTTCAGTGATGTATATCTGTGCCAATCTATCGAGGGAATATGTTTCTTTCATCGGAATGAAATGTGCTGATTTCGTTAAACGATCAACGACTACCCAGATAGAGTCGTGCTGTCTTTTGGTCTTTGGCAGCTTCGTGATGAAATCCATAGTTATATGCTCCCACTTCCATTCAGGAACAGGTAGTGGTTGCATATCCCCAAAGGGTTTCTGATGTTCTGCCTTAACCATCTGACAAACTCTGCAGCTTTCAACACACTTACCGATGTCTTTCTTCATTCCTGGCCACCAATAGTCAGCTTTCAGATCAAAGTACATCTTTGAGCTGCCAGGATGAACAGATAATTTGGACTTGTGAGCTTCAGATAGAAGAGTGCTGCGAATTGAACCATACTTAGGAACCCAGATTCGGTTTCCCTTGAGACAGTGAAGTCCCAAATGGTTCAGAGTCAGAAATTGTAGTTGCCCTTTTAGATTTTCAGAATCTATGTTCTCTTCTTTCAGCGCTTCAGTTTGAGCAATTCTGATGTCTTCAATAAGATCAGAAGAGAATATTACAGGAGTTAGAGCATAACAACACTTTTCTGGATATACTTTTCTACTCAACGCATCCGCGACAACATTTGCTTTGCCGGGATGATATAAGATCTCGCAGTCATAATCCTTGATAAGCTCCAAGGATCGACGCTGTTTCATGTTCAGATCTTTTTGAGTGAAAAGGTATTTGAGACTCTTATGATCGGTGTAGAGCTGACACCGAGTCCCATATAGATAGTGACGCCAGATTTTTAAAGCAAAGGTAACGGCAGCCAACTCAAGATCATGAGTTGGTGCACTTTTCTCGTAGTCTTTTAATTGCCTTGAAGCATAGGCAATGACTTTTCCCCTTTGCATTAGAACACATCCTAAGCCAGTACCAGATGCGTCGCTGTAAACGACAAAATCATCATTGCCTTCTGGCAAGGCTAGGATCGGCGCTTGAATCAACTTTTGCTTCAGAATATCGAATGCCTCTTGCTGTTTATCGGTCCAAACGAAAGGAGTATTCTTTCGTGTTAGCATTGTAAGCGGTACAGCAATCTTTGAGAAGTCCTTTATGAATCGCCGATAATAACCGGCCAATCCAAGGAAACTTCGTATTTCTGAGGCATTACGAGGCGTTTGCCATTTCTGAACGGCCTCGACTTTTGAAGGATCAACGGAAATTCCTTCGCCAGAAACAACATGGCCAAGGAACTGGATCTATAAGAATCAAGATAGAAATTCAAATTCTGAGGTGAATCAAAGAATAGTTAAGGAAACAGCTCAAGACGTATATATATTAGAGATTATACCTGTCTGAGCCAGAATTCGCACTTAGAAAACTTTGCGTAGAGTCTTTCTTTTCTCAACAACTCTAGCAACTGTCGTAAATGAATAGAATGATCAGCCTCCGTTTTGGAGTAAATCAGAATATCGTCTATGAACACGATAACTGATTTATCCAACATTGGTCTGCACACGCGATTCATGAGATCCATGAACGCCGCTGGTGCATTCGTTAAGCCGAACGGCATTACGAGAAATTCGTAATGACCGTATCTTGTTCGGAAGGCTGTTTTCGGGATATCCTCATCTCTGACTTTTAATTGATGATACCCAGAACGGAGATCGATTTTCGAGAAATAGCTGGCTCCTTGTAGCTGATCAAATAGATCATCAATTCTGGGCAGAGGATACTTATTCTTTATGGTAACCTTGTTCAACTCGCGGTAGTCGATGCACATACGGAAAGTTCCGTCTTTCTTTTTAACAAATAGAACAGGTGCACCCCACGGAGAAGAACTTGGTCGGATAAACCCCTTCTCTAACAGCTCTTGCAGTTGTTTTGACATTTCCTGCATTTCTGCAGGTGCAAGTCTGTAAGGAGCTTTGGCAATAGGAGCCGCACCAGGAACCAAGTCAATACTGAACTCGACTTGACGTTCCGGTGGCACTCCTGAAATATCGTCGGGAAATACGTCTGGGAACTCACAGACGATAGGAATATCAGATAATGATTTCTTTTGGGCTTCAGAGATAGATTCAGATGAAACATAGCATACGTAGGATTCATGACCCTTAGATAAGTACTTATGCGCTTTTTCAACAGATATGAAGCAGTGATCACCTTTTCGCTTCTCGCCCTTGATCTCAAGCACTCGGCCGTCTGAAGACTTGATTCTAATGATTCGTCGGTTGCAGATAATTGTAGCCTCGTTGTTCATTAGCCAATCCATGCCGATGATGACGTCAAACTCTTTCAAGGGAATCGGGATAAGGTCCAGGTTGAACACGATATTATCAACAAGCAGAGTACAATTACGGTAAACAGAATCAGCCATAACATAACTGTTACTGGCTGTCTCAATGTCAAGTACAACAGGAAGCTTTGATGGGGATTTAAGTAATCTTGTTGCAAAAGAAGTCGATATGAAGGAACGACTAGCGCCAGAATCAAATAATACACGAGCAGGTATCGTATTTAACAGAAACGTACCGGTGACTACGTCAGGTGTTTCTCTCGCCTCTTCAGCCGTTATTTGGAACGCACGTGTCCTTGCAGTTGGTGTTGCAGCAGAACTTTTAACTGTCGACCCTCCAGCTGATGACTGTGGCTGATAACGTGGTCCGCTACGACACTGATACATGAAGTGCCCTCTCTTTCCACATTTCGCACATCCACGTCCCTGCTGTGGACATTCTTCACTACTATGACCGATCATGTTACACGCGAAGCAAGTAACGTCATCCGGATTACATAGTCCCATGTGAGACTTTCTGCATCTCTTGCAGAATCGCGGCTCGTTTGTCAGTGAGTAGGCTTGCGCTTTCGGTTGTGAACTATGCTGATAGGATTGCTGAGACTGAGATTTATTTGGCTTAAAGAATCTGCCAAATCGCTGTTTCTTTGGAGGAGACGGATTCATCGGGTTAGTAGACGGAGCGTATAGCTGATCGCCGTACTCTAAGTAACCTCGCTCGATTTGTCTAGCCGCTTCTACCATTTCCAAGTAACTCTTGTATTTGATCGCGCTCATGGGATGTCTGTATCTAGGATTGAGTCCTACACGAAATCTATTCATCTTTCTTTCCTCGGTAGCTACTTGGTAGGAAGAGTAGCCGCATAGTCTTGAGAATTCGTGCTCGTATTCGTCAACTGTCTTCGTTCCCTGAGTCAACTGCATCAACTGTACCTCCATCTTATCTCGTTGGTCAATCGGGCAGTATTTCGCATTGAACATTTCAAGAAACTGCTCCCATTCTAAAGTCTGAATCACCTCCTCACCATAGATACTTCGCTGGGTTTTCCACCAGGCACGTGCAGCTCCCACAAATAGTGCAGACGCATAGCTTACTTTCTTAGAATCTAAACAGTCAGAGATTCTAAAAATTTCTTCCGTATGACTGATCCAATCCATCGCCTGAATTGGATTCACTGTTCCTTCAAAATTCAATGCACCGCTAGCTTTAAAATCCTTAAATTTGCAGCCTTTTGGCTGAGCAGTTTGGATTTCAGGATTAGATTTATCAGAATCAGATTCATTGGTCTGGACTTGCTTTTCTTTTCTCTTATTTTTCTTTTCTTCACGTCTTTTAGCTTCGGCCTCATCTCTGGCCTGAAACTGTTCTTGCATTATTTTGTTCTGTTGTTCTGAGTGTTGGGCTAGAAGTTGTTGCATCATTTCAAACATCTGTTGTGGGTTCATGTTGCTGAGAATATCACCTGATCCTGATCCTGACATCTTCTACTGAAAATTAAAATCAATTAACTATCAGTTTATAGACTTAGATCTATGTACCCTTTTTCCCATCCTAATAGTCTGTACATCCTATCTCAGTTCAAACCACCTAAATGATTGATACATATGTATTGCTTCAGTTTGAGACCAAGTATACTCACGTAATACTTGATTCACTCAAACTAGTGCTCTGATACCATCCTGTGAAGACCACCCCTTACGGGGCAGTTCTCACCAGTCTAGGTCCCACATCATGCAATACGATATCAATCAAACTAAGATAGAGTAATTATAATGCGGAAAATTAAATTACAGTACAAGCTATTAAGATTTAAGTTTAATACAGATTAAGTTTTTAAATTAAACTTATAAAGGGCACAAATCTAATCTAATTAATATCATCATATTATCAAAATAAATCTACCCAGATCACCATAATATCGTCATCCAATTAGTACCAAAATGGGGTTGCTGAGTAGAGGTCTATGAAACTTCTGTCTTGAGCGTGTAAGACCTAAGAACTAGGTCCGGCAGGTGACTTTCCTTTGCCTTTTCCTGTAAAAAAAATCTGAAGTAGCAACCATAAGCAACGCTTAGTGAGTTTATAGATTTTCAATATCAACATGCGTGTCAAGCGGAGTCATTAATCTTAGCGTGATATGTCTTGGCTGCCGCTACAGCCCTCATGATTGAGATATAGTATCATAAGATCGGATGATGTTCAAGCCACACTCACGCTTAAATCGTGGGGATCAGCCACATACTGGGCTAGCTACCAGTAAGTCAATATGGCGGAACATCGGAGGTCATTACCAAGTTCATAAGAACTGGTGAAATAGCCGGGTCTAGAACAATAGACCATAAGGGCTAGTCAAGCTGAATCAATCTATCAAATGTCTGATCAATGATGTAAGCATATGTCTTAGAGTCATGATAGCAATGAATCATAAAGCAAAGTGTGAAGCAATATTAAATGCAATATGAAAAGATAATCAAATAGCTATCATGATTCACTGGGCAACACCCATCCATGGTGTGCACAGGTCTCAATCCAGCTGATAAATGAATGTCAATAAATCTATCAGCAACAATATATCTCAATCGGATCTATGCATGTTCAATCTGAATATCTATAACTCACTGTTCTGGGTCTTGGTCAAACAGATATAAGAATCTGCCACCTGAGTTATCTCAGGATTTTATCTTTGTCAATCTGTAATCTGTAAATCAATTCTCTGACCCGCTTTAAATCTTTTAAAACCTTTGTCTTTATGTTCAGAATTTCACTGAACCTGTCCAGAATTATCATATCATATCATATCAATATCATATCATTATCATCATCTCTTTAGTCGTTAAAATCTTTATTTTATCTGATTTTAGGAATAAATCTTAGGCTTGGAACAAAATCAGATTCGAACAGCATCAAATTTAGACAGATTCGAAATTTAGGCAACAGATTCGAATAAGTATAGATTCGAATGGCTTAGATTCAAATGAGCATATTTCGAGTTTAGGATATTAGATTCGAAACACACACATATTAGATTCTAGGGGATAGATTCGAAACTAGCTCTTTAGATTCTAGGGGGAATAGATTCGAAATCAACAGATTCTAAACTAGGGAAGATAGATTCGAAGTCAATAGGTTCGAATCTAGCTAATCAGATTCGAGAACAACAATTTCGAGTCTATTCTAGGTATTTTCGAGTTTGTTCTATGCATTTTCGAATCTGTTCTTAACATTCTCGAATCTGTTCATATTTTACAACTCTAAAACATGAATTTCTAAGGCATAAATCACAAATATGATCAATATTAAGCCTATGTTCGATTAAATTATACTTATTCTAGTTAAACTTCATAAAAATAGCTTTAAATTTCATAAAACTTAACAGTTTCGAAAATACCGAATATATATAAAAACGTAAAAATATAAAATCTTACCTCAATTCGTATGAATTCACGCAGGAAATGGTATGTTCGTGTAGTATTCTCCGAGATCTTTCTAACGGTATATATATCTTGATAATTGGACGGTCGATTTGGAAGAAATTTTAGAGAGAAGGTAGAGAGAGAGTAGAGAGAGAAAGTTAGAGAGAGAGTAGAGTAGAGAGAGAATCTGAATTTTGTTATTTTGAAATAATTCTCGTTTATATACTTCATCTAGTTACATTTGCTAGCTAACCCACTTTCATTTTTGTATATTATATCTCTTTTATTTAATTCTCTTTAATAATTTATTAATTCATAAATATTAAATATTTATATAATTTAATTAAATATTTCATTACTTAATTAAATTATAATTCAAATAATGTAACATTATTACATTATCGGCTCAAAATATTACTGAATTTACGACTAGATCAAAAGTTAGGTTGTTACAGTTTTGCTGTAAGATAGGAGCTTTTCCTGGAAGATATCACGCACATTTTTGTTATTATGCAACTATCAAATGTATATGAGGGAGTGCAATGTGATACACCATATTTTCAGAATCTTACTTTACTACTAGTATCAAAAGTATGAAAGTAAATTGCTAGTAGAAGTGATTTCAGACAGCTTTTTAACATGAACAGAAACCCTAGTAAGTGCAAGTGAATGCATGCCACTCAATTGCATGGTTGTCTTTCAGCGTACAGTTTAGCATTGTCACTCCTATTAGTAGTTATAACGCTGTCATAGTTATAAAGTTCCATTATGTATTTGCAGGAAATCCTTACCATGAAGTGTGGTGCGGTACAACATTCACCCGTTGACAAATCTCTTCCTGAACCTAGCCCTTGGTCTCCGGTATGACTTCGTAATCCTAACAATCATTCTTCATTTGCTAAAGTAGCATATTAGCATCATAGAACACAACATTTTGACATGGTTTTTTATGTCAAAAAAGTCGTACATACTTTCACACTTTTTGTAGGACTTTGGTCACCATAGTAATGTATATATATTTAGGCACCAAAGTAATACACAGCACGAATACCTTCCAAATATCAAACATGACACCCAAGTATCAATGTTGTTCCAATTATGCCAAATTTTGCCAAACATTTTTGTCGAAAAATTGTAAAATGACATCTAACTACTAATTAGATACAAAATAAAACATTACAATATTAATGTGAATGTGTAATCATCAAATTGAGTTTTTTTTGTAGTCTGATAAAATAGTTATCACACATTAAAATAATTGTGTTCTTTTATTATTTTATTGTATAAACATGAGGTTATTTTTGTCTTTTTACAAATTTTCAAGAAATTTTTTTTGTTGGAATTGTTATCAATGAAGCTAAGTCGATACTTGTTAGCATTTAATGATGTTTGGATATTAAGGTAGCCTTAGGTGACATTTGGATTGCAGAATTTCAGAGAAGCTCGAGGAATTTTCATTTAAATCAGTTGGCATGTTTGGAAACAAAAAGGATGAGAATTTCCTTTTACTTAGGCTCCATTTGGTTCGCAAAATGTTTATTCCTGGAATGGAATCTGTCTGAATCCAAATACTGTAGCGTGTTTGGTTGGCAGGAAATGAATGGAATTCAGATTCAATTCATTTGTTGTTTTCTGGTTGGTTTATAAATTTGTCAATTGAATTGGAGTATGATTGTCACAAATGACCAAAAAAAGTATGGTGAATGTGTATAATGTAAGGGTAGGTTAAGATGTAATATGTTTGATAGTTGAATATGTCGATGGTAGGAAGTGAGGTTGGGGTATAGATAAGGTATGGTATGGTGGATATATAATGGTGAAAATTTATGTGCTAATTTTGTTGGATGAGTAGATTGGTGGTAGGGTAGGGTGAGAAAAGATGATGTAAATTTGATGTGTGGGTAGATTGGTGGTAGGGTAAGGTGGTTGGGGTATGGGCGGGACGGGTCGGTGAGATGAGTTGAGGTGGGATAGGGTATGGTAGAATAGGATATGATAGGGTGGGTGTATGTATATAAGGGTGAGAAAAGATGTAAATTTAATGTGTTGGTAGATTGGTGGTAGGGTGATGTGGTTAGGGTATAGGCAGGGTGGGGTAGGATGATTGTAATATAAGTGTGGAAAGAGATGTGGTAAGTTCGATGAGATGGGTGGGGTGGGGTTGGGTGAGGTAAGGGTGGGATTGGTGAGGTAGGGGTGGGGTGGGGTAGGGGGTGGGATTGGTGATGGTAGGGTGGGTCGGGTGGATAAGGTATATGTAGGGTAGGTGGGGTTGAGTTGGTTGAGATGGGTAGGGTGGGTTGGGGTGGGGTAGATGAGGTATATATAGGGTAGGTGGGGTTGAGTTGGGTTAGGTGGATATGGTAGATATCGGGAAATGTTTATGAACGAAAAATAAATTCCATCAATATTACCAATGGAATCCACATTCCTGGATGAATGATAATTCTTTTAAAATATGGAATCATCATTCCAATCCTTCTAACTACCAAACAAGACACCACAATGGAAAATCACCAAACGCCCCCTTGACATTTCACAGTACTTTCAAATAAGGATTTCACCGTCCTCGTTTCCCTTGTTATTTGATTATCCTATTATACATTGTAGAATCCAAACCAAACGTTGATATTACCCCAACCCTCGCCCTCACCCTTACACCCTCACCCACACAGCCCCACCCTACTTACACCCACCGACCCCACCCCATCCTACCTTTATTTGGTGGCTTATGTACACATCGATTTACTTATGGGTTCCGAATTTAGGTAGATTTACGACCCTCAAATGCCCCTTCTTAATCTTTTTTTTTTTTTTTTTGTTTTTTTTATGTGAAAAGGTTCCCAAACTTATTTTTAAACTGAAAGATTAGACCTAAACATTCATCTTGAAGTAAACCAGTGTTGTAAAAATCTGCATAAGCGACCAACTAGGCGGCGCCTAGGCGCTGATAAGAGGAGTACCGCTACGACTCGCCTGTGATCGTCTAGCCGGAATCGGGCTAGGCGGGGACTAGGCAGTCCTAGGCGGGTCAAAAGTCAACTTTTTAATTTGTTTCTTATTAAAAACAGATAATATGGTCAAGAAGATTTAGAAGCATCCATCTAATATTCTAATTATAATATTAATGAACTAGAATTCTATATTTAAACTTTAAAGCATGTGTATTTGAAGATTTTAACAATTATGGTTGTCTTATAAAACATATTTTTTGATGTTATGATTAATTATATTTATATTTGAGTATTTATAATTATGTTGTATGTGTAATTCTAAAATTTACAAATAAATAATCTCAATCCGACTACTCCCCGCCTAGGCCAACTACTCCCTAGTCCCCAGTCGGCCAGCCGTCTCCCGTCGAGCGATTTCTACAACATTGAGTAAAACGTCCTAACATATCTATTATAAATGAGAAACACTCGATTCTTCTATTTTACAACAATAAAAGCACATTTAGATACTTAATCGATGGTTTAGGGACTTTTCACTTCAAAAAAGATGTTTAAGGGACATAGTCATTGCTAACAAATTGCTGTGGACTAAACTGCAAAAAAAATGGAAGTACCGAAGTACACTATGACAAAAACCCTTTCGCAGATTATTGAAGCGCTTCATTGTCTTTGAATTGTTTAGTCACTTGAAATCTCAAATTTTGTCTTTAATACGTTGGAGTTCCTCGTCTAGAAGAATAAAGAAAACTGAACACTAAGGTTGTGTTTGCTATTTTAAGAGGTAAATGTCTGATTAAGAGGTGGACTTAAGATCTGAAATCTGAAGTCTGAAAATCACATCTGAAATTAAGATTTGACACGTCTGAAATTAAGAGCTGGTCTTAAATGTTTAATTTGATTAAATTGATTTTAATATTTTAGTTAAATAAAATATCAAATTACGTCAACCTCTTAAATTAAGACTTCAGACGGCAGCTTAATTTCAGACGTGGTTTTCAGACGTTTTAACCTCTTAAGTATGAAATGTAACAAACAGTCTGTTTTGAATTAAGATCTGAAATCCACTTACCTCTGAAATATATTAAACAATCTATTTTCAATTTAGACCTGAAATTAAGACTTCCGAGGTTTTTAAGAGGTAATTAAGTCTAAACAAACACACCCTAAATTATGTAGCTTTGCTTGCCATGACTTATATGAATTAAGGCACATTTCATCTAAAGTCTCTTTATTTTCTTCAATGAATATATCTCTGATGTTGCTTACATTCTCACCACCTTTTTATCACTTCCTAATTCTCACAGGTGAAAAGGAAAGCCAGTCAGATTGGACCATACGACTGTACAAAGTACACAAATGTCTTGCCGCCGAATTCACATTGATCAGTTTAATTGGTTTGTTGCATTTTTAATCTTCTTTGATAATTTTGCTGATCTATACTAGAAATGTCTGCCACATAGTTTTTAGTCAACATGCTTTTTTGCTCATCAAATGCATCAATAAATGTTGTTTTGCATTCCACCAGCATGGGCTGCACTCACCTTGGTCAACATTTTCCTTTTTGGATGTAGCATGAATCACTTTCCTTTCCTTTTCTTTTACTTGGATAAAGAACCTTTTGTTAAACGCATCAATCAGCCAACCATATCATTACAAACAGGTCATTCTTTGATTTGAGTAGAATATGTTCCTTTAGGGTGTATTTGGTATGGTGGAATCACAAGGAATGAAAAGAAGGAAAATTTACATTGTTCTAAAAAAATGGATTCCATTACCATTAGCAATTCATAGTGTTCATTCAACTCTGTTTTGGTTGAGATTCAAGGAAAATAAACTTTTATTGTTCATTTAATTTGATTCTCATTGCTATCAAGTATCAACTTAAGAATTTAATGAATAAATATGAAATATATGAGTGACATGATTATTCAAAGCATCTACTTTTTCTTGTTTTTCACTTCTTGCAATAACACCATACCAAATACATTCTTATGTGTATAGTTATTGAAGGGCATGATTAAATATTTGTTAAACAGTAATACATTTTAATTATTATGTGGTGCAAAAGTGTCCGATCATGTGGCGCAAACTGCAAAGTATCCTTCTATCATCTGGTGCAAAGTATCCTCTGTACAATACAATTATATCAACTACATTGAAGAAATTTTGCAACTCAAGTAATAACTTAAGAGGATGATAGTGAAGAATTTCCTTTGCAGCTCACTTCTTTTGATCTGACTTCTTTCTCTTGCTCCTTTTTCCTTTCTTGCTCTCTATAAGAGTTGCTAATTTCACGAAAATACCACATCAACATATAATAGACGTGGAATTTACATTGAATTACATATTTATATTACACACCCTACAACAAATATGTCATTTGTTCACATCATTTTTACACGCTTTTTAAAAGTGTGTAAAAATTTAGTAAATATTCTACACTTACAAATGTGTTTAAATTTATTGCAATAATAAGCGTGAAAATATATACTAAATCATCCTAATTACCACATTTAAAATCATGAAGAAAAAAGTTCACATGTATATGTGTGGACAAATTTTAGTTTTTTCACACTTGAAAGTGTAGAGATAAATTTATCACACTCAATTTTGCCACGTTTCCTCTTATGCTGACATATTAAACGTGACAAATTAATTTTCATACTTTTAAGCGTGGACAAATTATTAGTTTGTCCACATTTATATCTGCAAACTTTTTTTAAAACACATATTTGAGTATAAAAACTCCACACTTGTAATTGTAACTAATTTTTACATTCTTATAAGTGCGAATAAACATAAAACTTTACGCACTTGCTAAAAGCGTGTAAAAACGTGTACAATTGGCATTTTTTTGTAGTGACATAAGGTATCTCTTGAAATAGACTACAATCTCTCTTGAAAATGGCACGTGTATCCTACTTCAGAACAACAAAATCTCTTTGTGTGGCCACCCACACGTGGCCTTAAGAACCATTACCTGTCTGCGAACTTTATTTTCGACCTTAGATGAACTTACAGAGCCATGTGGCCATGTTTCGTGGCGGTTAGACCCTGCTTCAGATTAACTCTAAAAATTCGTATCAATACTCCATTTAATCCATATTAATATTGCTTTACGTATTAGGGATATAAACCTCCATTTAATTTCTACTTCATATTCATAATTCTAACATATAGCACATGCTTACCTCCAAGAATTGATGACTATGTAGATGATGGTGAAGGACAAGTTGATAAGTCAGCTTGTGCTTCTTGCTTTGATTCCTTCTCCTTGCTTTTTTCTATCATCTCTTACACCCTTATGGTTATGTCCGCTTGTTTCGCGAAATGGAATTTACATGAATTGATATTTAAAATTATTGTATATATTATGTGTATGGCTTGAGTTATGAAATGACTTTTAAAGTTGTCAAAAGGTATAATATGAAGAATCTTAATTCAATTACAAATCGTAATTTATGATGAATTCTTTAATCCATAAAATTTGATCGAATGCGAATAACATTTTATTCATTATATTTGAAATCTAAAAGTTTAAACATATTATAAATAAATTTTGATTCCTTCAAATTTCATTGTGAGCCAAATGGACCTATAGCCTTTGACATGATGAAAGAAAACAAAACAGTACACATTATATGTTCAAGATGTGGTTATTCGAATGTTACTCGACTACAACTTAACTCAAGTTAAACCAATATAACAACCATCATAATTTATGGAAATGATATAATTAATAATTTAATTCCATTTTCACCTCAATTCTTTATTACTGATTTGGTTTTTTAAAAAGATTGTTGCGAGACTCTCATACCAGATTTTATGTGGAGGTTGGTCTTTGAATGATTTTATGATGTTGGTTTTTGAATGCTCACTTTAAAATGACGTTGAATTACACCGGTGATATATTCATGCATGGTGATGGTGAAATTATATTGATGACAATTAAATTGGTGGTAAAGTTTACGTCAATTTAATTGTTGTAGACTAAGTTGTAAGAGCTTGTTGGATACGTTAGATTCTATGCATATGTTGCTAATATGTATGAGTTTTATATTATTTGTGTTTTTAATTAGAGGTGCACGAAAAATCTGGTTATCCGATTTTGATCCGAAACCGAACCAAACCGGTTTCCCTCTAACCGGTTTTTTTTGTAACCAGACCGGTTATTATCTTAACCGGTTTTTCAACCGGTTGTAAGGATTTTTGGGTGACCGGTATAAAAACCGGATAAAAAACTGGTTTTTTTGTAACCGGATAAAAAACCGGAAAAAAACCGATTTTAGTGCAGTTCGAATTTATAGCCGTTTGAGGCTTATAGCCGTTTTTTGGACCGCTTTTGGACCTTTTTTGGTTCCAAAAATTACACTTTTGCCACCCAATTTTGTATAAATAGGTAGGAGATGTTTTTGGTTGATTACCTTTAATTCCAAACTCTCTTATTTGATATTTTCGGTATTCATTAACTCTCTCGTTTGATATTTTCGGTATTCTCCAACTCTCGTAATCTCGAAAATTCCAAGCAATAATTTTCTTTCATCTCAAATGGCTACTAATACTCCCGAAAAGACGGGACAATCTTCCGTCGGTGGAATTCTTGAAGTTGTACGGGTGCTCGAGAATAAACGTAACAAAGAAATTTGGGATCATTATGATTTGTGTGAAATGTCAAATGGTTCGAGAAAAGCTCGTTGCAAACTTTGTCAAAAGTTTTTTGCGGCCGAAGCCCGAAGGAAACACGACGTTGAAAAATCATATTACGAAAGCATGCAAGACACTTCGGATGAGAGCTGATCCTAGTCAACCGAACGTTACCTGTGACACCCTCTTGTTTTGATAGTACAATTGTAATCACCAGGATCAACAAACAACCCAATGTTTAACATGATAATTGAAATTGAATACTTAAGATAGAATTAAGCAAATCCACACTAAAGCAATAGAATACATGTCTACAGTGATTAAGTCTAACTATTACAACACCATAATTGTTTAAAAGTCAAGTAATCCCAGCCCAAAGCTATTACATTCAAGTACCAATAGCTTCTAAATCTCCGGGATATTGAATTGATATGCTTAAGTAGAAGGTCCTGCTACACTTTTGCCTTTGCCTGAAAACATGGTGAGTCAACTGTATGCTAAAAGCTTAGTGAGATAACAGATTATGCAAACAACAAATATTTCTTTACAAGCAATGCTTAACCATGGGCAGTGTAAGCCCCATGTATGTGAAATCAGGCAGTGTAAGCCTCAATGTATGTGTAAAGCATGCATTGCTAGCATGGGGTTGGCAGTTCAAATGCTGATCGGGGATGTGCCGAACCTGACGGGATAACGAGTGGGATGATCAGTCCCCGACAGTGGCCTGCTTCAGCCCCAGTCCAGGTCGCATCAGATTGTGAAGTAATGATCATGCAGTGCAAGCATGATGTAAATAGATGCACTTTCAAATGAACGCTGGCTACATGTGTGTTACATGTCAAGTACGAGTGTGCATCATAACAACAAATCATGTACGAGTGCCAAATGATGTATATGAACAATGTGAACATGCCATTGAATATATAAACATGAATGCAAAAACAATAAATGTTAGAATGACAATCTGTTACTCACAATGATTGGTATAGTGTATCGTGTCTCTGAATCAATGTGTGTTTTGATAACACCACAATGATCTGTAAAGTAAGTGTAATAGTGATTTTGTGTCAGTAATTGCATAAAACTTGTACTCTGAAAATTAAGTGTAATTGGGTCTGATTTTGGACCTCATCCGAATTCGGATGGTCCGAAATGCAGGTGGTCCGAACTTGGGTAAAGCTCCGAAATTGGTGGATCCGAAATGGGTGATCCGAATTAGCAGGGTCCGAAATGGGGTGGTCCGAAGTAGGTGATGGTCCGAATTAGGCTAGGTCCGAAATTGGGACATTGGTCCGAAATGGTTGAACAGGGCCCGAATTCGGACCATCCGAATTCGGTCCATACTGATCCGAGTTCATACTTTAGAAATTTTTTTTCCAACATTTTCCAGAAATTATATTTTGACCATTTTTGCATGTTTCAGTAACTAAAGTTGTAAATATGAACTTAAATGTACTATATCAACTTATAACATGCCTTAATGTACCAAAAATCTAACATTTGTATCCATTTTTCTACAAGTCTTCGAAGAACACACACACTAAAACACACACTTACTTCAAAATCATACTTAGGGTGCGAATCTGATTCTGAAAATTGGTATACTACAATATCATCAATCGATTTTACCATTGCAACAAAAATATACGACATGCATTAACATTCAAGATCAAATCCTATGATTCGGATTTCACAAAAACCGAACGAAAAACCATCAAAAATTGCAAGTTTGGATGAATGTTACCTCAAATCGTTTGTTGCAATGCTTATAGTTCCTTATTTGCTATCTGAATCCAACTTTTGCACTTGAAATTTTATGATTTCTTGTGTTCCTTGGATTGAAGCCGTGGGGTAGAGAGAGAGAGAGAGAGAGTGAGAGACGATTTTAGAGAGAGAGAGAGAGAGAGTAGAGAGAGAATGAGTTTTGAAAATGAAAGGTTTTCCCTTCTTTTATTCCTATTTTGACCCACTTGCATAATACACCCCTCATCTTCGTATTTTCTTATTTAACCGATATTATGATTAAAATTAACTTAAATTGATATAACATTTCATTAGTACAATAATTGAGTCCTTAAAATCGTAAATTACAAATAATTAAAATTTGGGATGTTACATTACCCCGCAAGGTGGCGTTTTTATTTACGATAATGATAAATTACGGGAAGCGTTTACAAAATTCGTGATTACGAAATCGTTGCCGTTCGATCACTTTGACGATGAAGCTTTCACGACGATGATTCAACAATTGATGCAACCACGTTATACGCAAGTAAGTCGTACTACCCTTCGTCGTGATGCTTTAAAAATGTGGTGTGTTGCGAGGGAAAAAATGATTTTGGGTTTTCAAGAACATAATTATAGTGTTTCGTTAACTTGCGACGTTTGGAGCTCTCCTCACAACACCGGAAATTCTTTTTTAGCCGTTACGGCACATTGATGCAAAAAATTGGCAAATGATGAAAAGAACGATCACGTATGATATTTTCGGCGAACCACGTACCGGTGCAAATTTATTTGCACTTTTGAAACGTGTGATTTGCCTTTATAAATTAGAAGGAAAAGTTTTTTTGATGTCTTTTGATAATGCGTCGAATAATACAAACGCGGTTCCGTGATTAAAATTGTTATTAAATCCTATTTTAGATGGCGTTTTTTTTCATACTCGTTGTGTTGCACATATTATTAATTTATCCGTGCAAGCCGGGTTGGTGGTTATTGAACCGATTAGATTAGAATTTAAAGTGATGATAAAATCGGTTTCTTGTAGTAATAGCCAAAGACTAAATGCATATAGGCGTTATTGTAAATCGGTTAATAAAAAAGCTTTAAGTGCGAATTTAGATGTTCCAACTCGTTGGAACTCGACATGGATGATGATGCACTCCGCGTTAAGGCAAAGGAAAACGTTGCAACCGTTTCACAATCGCATATACGAGAAGGGTCATGTTCCAAGTATTTATCCGGGTTCGAGTTGGGAAATGATTGCGAAAATAACCGATTTGTTAAAAGTTTTTAAAGACGCAGCAACTTATTTATCCGGTATATATTATCCTGCTAGTCCTTTGGTTCTAAATCAAATTTATTTATTAGCTTCCAAACTAAATGATTTTGAATTTGAAGGCCAAGTATTTGACAATATTGGCAAAGCAATGAAAGAAAAACTTTCGAAATATTTTAAGGAAACCCCACCGGTTTTTACTTGTGCCGCCGCTTTAAACCCGACGGTAAATGTTGGTGGCGTTAAAACATTAACTAAAAGTATTGCATTTGCTTTTGGTTTACATGAAGATTTAACCGGGCCCAAGTTTATCTAAAACCAAATAAACTGTTTTAACAAATGTTTTCGGGAGTTATTCGATATTTATTTACGTAAATATGGTGCGAGTAATATAATACAAGAACAAATGAGGAGAGGGGAATCATCTAGTAGAAGAACCGGTATATCTCTTTTTAACACATTTTTAAATTCGCAATCGAAACGAGCACGTACTAACACCCCGAGTAGCGAGTTAGGAAACTATATTGCTAGTGATGTTATTTCAACTATGACATATGAAGAGTTTGAAAACCTTGATCTTTTGGCTTGGTGGAAAGAAAAGGAATCGATATATCTGATTCTAGCCGCCATGACCCGTGATTTAGTAACCGTCCAAGCTTCCACGGTAGCTTCGGAATCCGCTTTTTCTGTTAGTGGCAGGGTTATATCGCATCGGAGGTCGAGACTAAGTCCGGAGTCGGTAGAATGTTGTATATGTTTGAAGGATTATTTGGATGGAGCGGCTCGAGTGCAACACGTAATGACATTAGAAGATTCAATCGACGTCGAGTTGGAAACAAATATACACAACGAAAAAGTTGAACTTGGAATATCACCTCCAAACGAATAGGATAACGAAGACGACGACGATTGTGAACCCGAATACCAAAATTTGGGTGAATAAAAGAAAAGAAAACACAACATTGTGAATTATTAGTTGTCGTAGTTTGAATTATTAGTTGTCGTTATTTGAATTATAAGTTGTCGTAATTTGAATTTTTAAACTTTTTTTGTATTTTATAATCAAATATAATATAAAAATATATTTGATTGGAGTAAAATATGTGTTTAACTTAATTTATAAATTATAATAATCATATAATTTTAATTATAAATTTGTTAACTCTTAATCTCTTTACTTATAACTTCAACCCAAAATAAAAAAATTTAGCCCAAAACAAAAATAAATTTTAGCCCAAGAAGAGGAAAAAAGAGCCCAAAATATAAAAGAATAGCCCAAAACCGGTTAGAAAAAAGCCCAAAACAAAAAAAAAGAATTCTAAAAAATCGGTTTTCGAAAAAAACCGGTTTTTTAATATCCTAAACCGGTTGTAGCGGTTATGTTTACCTCGGTCCAAAACCGGTTAGAAACCGGACCGGTTTTAAAAATAACCGGTTTTTTTTAAAGCAAAAAAACCGGACTGGTTTTTATCCGATCCGGTTCGGTTACAAACCGGCTTTGTGTGCACCTCTATTTTTAATGAATGATGATGTGTCTAGTGAGCTTTTTTTATAAGATTAAATGTTACGATGAATTTAAAGATGGTGAGATTTTTAGACGTATCGGAGTGCTTGTTGGTTTTTTGTAGATGGCGTTGTTGATCTTTTCTTTGATGGTTCTTGGAATTTGATGTTGATGGTTTATTGTTTTTTTTATGGTGATGAGTTTTTTGATATTTGGTGGATATATTTTGCGATTCAGAAGTACTCCGTACTTTAACAGAACTTAATCTGTTATTCAGAAGTAAGACTTTAACATATTAGAGAGAAGCACAAAATATTTTCTTTTTATCATCTCAACAAAGCTTGTTATTTTTTGGAGGCCAATGATCTATTATATACAAAGGTGATGGGTGAGAGTTGTACATAACCACCTTTGTTAGAGTTATTTTATTTGTGATTAAGTTGTTGGTTAATTTGGTAATAGTTAGAATCTTATTTTATTTTCTTGTATTTTAATTCAAATTTATAAGGGGTTTATTATGTATTACCTCATAGGTGGCTTTAGTATTTAAACCTCTTTTAAGGTTTTTGCAAGACAACGACACTGTATGTGTGTGAGATTGAGTGTGTTTCTTGCATTCTCTCACAAGTTTCAACTAGCTAGTTGAATACCCGTGCGTTGCTTTGGTCATGTGCGACGGAATTAATATTTTTAAGTAAATAATGACACATAAAAATATATATTTTATTTAAGAAAACTATACATTATTTACGGGAAAAAATTACTTATATTTTAGTCGTGAATATTTATTATTACACATAATTATGAGGTCGATACATATATATAGTTTAATACATGTGAGTTGATCGAAAGACTAAGTATGCGTTAAAAGATCGTGTATCAGAATTAAGTATACAGGAAAAAAATAATAATAATAACTTATGATGAAATGAAACCCCATCATTTTCTCATCTAATAACACACAAACATGTAGTTTCAAAGTATTACTCAGAATATAGTCTAACATAATTTTATAATAAAATTTATTCAGACTAATAAAAATGTTAACAAACAAAAACAGTTATAACAAAAAAATTAACAAATCTTAATTAAGAAATTGAACAACTTTAAACGGTAATGACACATCTCATTGTCTAGAAATTTATTTAAAACGTTGTGCATATATTGTTGATTATCGGTTCATTACACACAGAGATCTTCATTGTTTTTCATGATATACTGAAAAAATATTAAAACATGTGTTAATTTTAAAACTCTAATATATAAACAATACAAAATAATGAGAAGCTTATAATGTAAAAAAAGTATATCGATGCAACGTTTTTTCTAACGTTTGAATGATGTTTTGCTCTTTGAAGTCGTCATCATTTCTTTAGGCTTTGATTTTTTACTCGTATCGTCATCCTCTTCACTCTCATGCTGAAATAACACATGACTAAATGAATATAAAAATATACAAAAATACCAATTTAATATGTAAAATAAATTATAAAATATACTTCCAAATATTATATTTTCATTTGACTTGAACCATGATTTACACTTTGATGATATAAAATATGGTTTAACCTTATTTGTAGTCTGAAATAAGGTACGCAAAATATAAGTTAAAATAATATTTGAAGCAATGCATTTAATATAAAACTCAAACAGTTACACTTAAAATGATATTCGTAACATTATAACATAACATTAACAAAAAAATAAAAAAAAAGTACCATATCATTTGTCTATCATGTCTTTTCTCATAAAACTGCATAACAAACATTTTGTATGATAAAAATACATTTTGAAAATTAGAAATAATGTATCTTCAAATATTACCACACATACTAGATCTATTTTCCTCGTAAACAGACACCATGAATTACCTCTGTAAAAAATGTATAATATAATCATTAATTGTTTGAAATCTGTAAGCACTTGTGTTAACTTACATATTAGGTACAAAGAATGGTAACCTGTAATTTTCTCTTCTCATTAATTGTATTTCTTTTTTGCAGAAAGTAGGTAGAGCATAAGTTTTAAAAATCAATAAAAACGGTTAAGATCTCATTTTACTCGTTATTAACATATTGTAGTATAATATATATTGATGACAACTTGTTATAAAAGTTGTTTCTTGGAAGATGGTTGGTTAGGGTGTTTGATCTGAGTGTGATGTGAAGATAAATTTTCAACTGTTTGGATGTGGTTATCGATTATAAGCTACTTTGTTGATTATATTTATTGTTTTTTAGTATTACCTTGAAATTTTTATAGTAATCAGTGATGTATAACAGTTTCAGTCTTAGGTTTTTGATCCTCAATGATCGAATATCTATAGATCTCTTTTAGTCGTTCCCAACCTCTCAACCTTCTGAATCATAAATCTACAAGGAGAATGTTGTTGTTGACGTGTTGCAATGTGACAATTGTTATGCATCTCAGACATTTAAAAGTATTGTTGTATATGAAGAAGAATTGAATTGGATTACAATTACATCTCCTTATGAGATTCAGATCCTTTAGTCATGTTATCTTATAATTGATTATATTTTGATCTATGTTTCGATATAAATGTTAACACAATTTCAAAAATTTTCAAGACAACATACTTTTTGGATTCTAAACAGTATGTATACTACTAAAATTTGTTATTTTAACTATTATTATTTTGTATCCATTTAGGTTATTATAATTTAAATTATTAATGTTTAAACGTTTATGATTTTTATTATGAATATTGTAGTCATATATATATTTTTAGATTTTAAGTACTATCTTTTTTATGAAAAGACGTCATTAATTTTTAAATGTCACAAGAAAAAACTAGCATAAATAATTAATGAGCATATGTTATATATTTCATGAGAAAAATGCCAAGAAATGTAACATTAAATAAAGTTTTTGTCATGAAAGTTACCATGATTTTTTTTAGACTGTGAAAGAATCACAAAATTTATTTTTTGCCAACAAAGAGAATAATTCTAATTTTTAGGCCGACAAATGATCATAAATTTTTTATATTTGCTAGCAAAGGATCATGATATTCAAAATTTACCTTATTAAATGGTTGTTGATACCATTTTTTGTCAAAATTAAATTTTATAATCTTTTATATTGGTGAAAAAACTTTTATGTTACCTTTATAGTCAAAAATCAAAATTTATGTTACATTTCTTATCAATTTTTCTTATTATAATAATGAAAATACTAAAATACAATAATCGAAAACCGTACTTATCATTATTTTATTCAATCTATTGAATTATTAAAATTAAGCTAGGTTGGTTTTCTAGCTATCTAACCCCCTACTTTAATTATATACTTTAATCATTAATAACTACTAAGTTTAGCTTATAATCATTGTTTGATCAAGTTAAATATCTTTTTAGTCGTGATTATTTAAACTGGTATTCTAACTTTTAGTTAAGTAGTTTACTAATTAGAATCCAATCAGTAGTCAAAAAAATATAATACTAATGTATGTATATTAAGTCTTAATGAACTATTTAATTTAACTTAACTAATAAGCGGGCATTAAATAAATAACTAGTAACGTACCCGCACAAAGCTGCGGCGTCAACATGACATTGTCGGATGGTACGTTATGTTACGTTTAAATGTGAACGTCAAATTGTCATTTATGGAAAATCTACCATTTATGATTTATTTAAGTAATTTGATTAATACTTAACAAAAAAGATGAGATTGAGTTGATTATAAAAATGAATTACTAAAATCAAGAAAAATTAGAAAATATTCATCGTTATGCACGATCCACTTTGAACAAATCAATAATAACATTGTTTTCATTTTTTTGCATTTTGCAACCAAAGACAATAGTATCAAGAGTTTTTAATTTATGTCTACTACATACATCAAACTCTTATAATCTTGTCTTATTTTATGGGGACTACAACGTTTGACAGTCTCATACTTTTACATTTTATCGAATAAGAAGTCAAATACCAGTCTATGCAAATATCAAAAAACGACAGCAAAATATTGTCTTTGAAAACTATATCAAACGTCATCTATAGGGGTGTTCACAAAAAACCGAATCCGAGCATCTGAAATAAAAATCCGATCCGAAACTATCCGAAAATCAGAAATCTGAAATTTCGAATTTGGATTCGGATTGTAAAATTCAAGATTTTCAGATATTCGGATAATCCGATATCCGAAAATCCAAAAAAAATATTTTTTATATCTTTAGGATTGAGTGTTTATTATTATTCTAATGTATATTTTTGAGTTTTATCTTGATATTATAGATCTATTAACTAATATTTAATATATTTTAGTTTTTTTAATCATTTTTTAGCCGTTTTGAATAAAAATTATTCCGGATAAATTTAGTATGTGATATATTTATCTTTAATAAGTATTTGGGTATATGAATTTGTATTTTAAATATTTAAATATTTGATTTAATTTTATAAAAAATATGAATTTTCAGATATGCGAATAATCCGATATCGGAATCCGAAATTTCGAAGATTCGGATGGCAAAATTCACTATCCGAAATTTCGGATATCCGGTTTTGAACACCCATCTAACACCTAAATGACCAAACAAGTGATACATGCATCCAACATTAGGAAAATATATATAACTCATAGCAACCAAAAAAAAGTGAAAGCAAGATATATGAAGCAATCGATCAGCTATTCAAAATTCTTGCAGCTAAAGATTTAGTTGTATTTTGACTTTTTAAAAAAGTAGTATAAAACTTGTTATCAAAACCCATAAATCGAATGCCCACTGTCTACAAATATGTATAATATTAACAAATGTAAAAAACGAATTTTTGTGTCAACCATGTCTCAGGAATTCCATAAAAAGAAACTACTGGAAAATAAATTGACAAAGAATGACACATTAAAAAAAAACATTTACCTGACGATTTTTATTGACACAATTCCAAAAACCAAGTATGAGTTGTTCTCATATGCGATAAACTGGTTAATTTTTTACAAGGTTAGTATATTATTCTGTTTTTATTAATTTTGTTCTCAATTAAACCGTATTCACATCTTTATTTTTCCGCCAAAAATAAAAGGAAAAATCTAAATATGCCTCCCTACCCTTTCAACATTTCTTGTCTGTTTCTTATCGTCGAGACTCGAGAGATGTGTGATATTGAGTTTCTAATCTCTGGACTTGATGGTTATTTTATCACGTTTTACCGAACGAATTGTATGAAAGGATGAGACCACCATCCATCAAAAAACACCATGCTCCATAAAAATTATTATTTTTGAATAAAAAACATTAAATATACTATTATTGGAGAAGAGAGAGTTGTTCCATTTGACCATAGATATGATGAAATCTAGATAGCTATACTTGTATTTGACCACATATAAGATGAAATCTAGATGGCTATACAAACTACGATGATCGTATTGTTGTGTGTGTTCTATTATTTGCATACCTACCGTAATATCGATATTAGTTATCGTGCTTCCCTTGTATACGAACCTTCACAATCCTGCGTTTTCGGTCGAGGAATTTTACGTTCCAGCTTTTATTAAAACAGCCAACAATGCCACAATCGACGCTATATCCTTTAACATCAAGCTTCAAAACCAAAACCCCGCAGTTGGCCTTTATTACGATAATCCGTTTAATCTTACCATCTCATACACCTCTAAACAAACCAATGATACATTTACATGGGAGTATACGGTTCCCAAGCTTTACCAAGGTAACGACAAATCAAGATGGTTGATTGACGAAATCCAGATGCTTGCTGGGCCGAATGTAACCGGATGGAACCGAACAACCGTGGCTGAAAAGGCGTGGATCCCTTCTCTGTGGGCCACAATGACGCTGTTGCAACCGTTGAAGCTTTTCAAAGTAGGATTCAAGTTGGTTGGGAATCACCATGGAAATGTGTTGGTGGAGAGAGCTTTGGTACCCATTGACCCAAACACCGGCCAACTGTTCACCAATGGTGCCGTTATGACTTATGACGAGTGCGGCATCGGGGATGGATTGGAGTCGTGCACAAGTGGGTCGTTGGTTGTTTCTACCGCCATAACTACCATCGTCTTCGTGTGATTTATTAATTTTCCGATCCTCATGATATGAAAGGAGCTTTTTGTAAATGAGCTGATGCATTTGAAGAAGACGAGGGAGAAGAGGAATGGGCATTCTGTGCTTGTTCCCACTTCCCAACCATAATTTTAAAAGTTCAAAAGTTTTCTTCAGGCTGTAATAACTGAAGACTGAAGAGTCTGCACGACTTTCAATAATTAAAATTAGTCCATTTATTGTGCAACATAGACTTGTACATAATGCATTAAACATTTGTATGTCTTAAAATTCAAGAATATGTTTTATCATATTGTACTTTATGCATTATCACTTGTAAGCATCTAAATGCTTTATTAGTAGTACAGATAGGTCACTAAAATATTTAATCAATTTCAGGTTATGGTTTAGATTAATTTAATATGACACTAATAATAACATACAATTGCTATAAATCATAGATATATATATGTGTGCATAGTTAATTAAATTGTTATAATAAAATATTAACTTAAGATTTGGTCTAAGCAAACAACAATTGTAATAAATCTTAATCAATTTATTTAAGTTATTTAGTACGTGATATATGCGAGTTATTACTAAAATTTTAAAACAACTTTTTTATGGTAATAATTGACTTTATAAAAAGTTTAATTACTAATTTAAAATAATTAATCATAAAATTAGATTTTAAATCTATTGATACTATTAAAAGAATAACTAAATGTCACATGACATTCTCTCATTTAATTTGCCACATGTCGCTCTCTTCTTTTGCCACGTCATTTACGGATTTTATTTTTGAATTTTAAAGCAAATCAAATCTATGTAAATCTAATATGGATTAATTTAATAACTAACTAACTAAAATTAAGCAAACTTTATTGTTCATATAATTATTATATTATACACATATATATAAATATCAATTTCTAAAATTAACTCATGTAATACACGGACATTAACCTAGTTATACAATGTACACATGTTTAATTGATTTTTGATTGGTTTGGGTGCGGGTCAGGTCGGATCCATGACATGGTTCCCCCCTTTTCTTCTTCCTTCTTTCTCGGCCACACCTACATGCACACACAACTCACACACTATCTCTTCGCTATCACTCTTCTCTCTGTCCTCACTGACCGGCCGACGACCATCGCCTGTCGCCGCCGCTCTTCGTTGCAGGTGAACACTATCAACGCGTTTCTCGTCCCTCTTCGGTCTCCCTCTCACTCATTCACTCACTCTGTCGCTCTTCCTTTCAATCGAAGATAGCGGTTTCGGCCTAACCGTAGCGTCTCCGCCACCACTTCTCGACCTCCTTATGCACACCCTCACTCTCCCTCGACACTCAATCGTCTCTCTCTCCCCCACGGTCGCCGCTGTTAGTGCATCGCCGCCACCACGGAACTAAAGCCACCACCGCCGACCTTATCTCAGGTATATTTCTTATCTTCTTTTTTACTTTCGATTTGATTTAGATTTTTACATATTTAACATATCAAAATCATTAAACAAAAGCATGTGAAATTGAAAAGAGTACCTTGCCTAGATGAAAAACATGAATGACCGCTTGGTTTGTTTCTTATCTTCTCGAACGACACTTTGAACAACCGATTAGGGTTAATGGTTTCAAAATCTGTTTTGCGTTTTAGTCGATACGTGATTTTATTAGGCAACACATGATTGTAATAGATTTATTAAGTTTGATAAAAAAAATTAATTAGATGCAATATAAAAGGATCTTGTGTTTTTTGATTTGTTGGTTAGGATTCATAATCTTAACATAACAACTTTTCTAACAACTGAGCGTCATCAACACAGATTATATATTTACGTGTTTATCTACAGTTGGGAGGGGGTTTATGGCTGATCTATACAAGACCAGTAAGACGTTACGGTCATAGAAGGGGAGGGGGTTTATGGCTGATCTATACAAGACCAGTAAGACATTACGGTTACACAAGAAGGTGCAGGGTGGTCGGTGATACCTGGCTGGTCGGTAACACTCATAGAAGAGATGGAGAATAGAAGAGGAATTCAGCAAACAACACACTTAATTTTATTTCTCAAAAGAGGAGTGAGCAGAGAGATCTCCTTACAATAGCTTGGTTCACTCAACAAGGTACAATTACAAATGAAAGACTTCACTTCCTTTTATAGACCAAGGAAGCTTATCTAGGAAGATTACATTGGATAAGGGAAATCTAAAACAACCGATCAAAACCACACATTAGAAACGGATAAGATAAGATAGAATCTGCCACGTAGGCAAAGCAATTATTCAACCTTATGATGTAAGCGCTTACGTCATCTCCACCGAGAATCCGGATGTGATGGATTGTCTTCATATGGATCATAGTGGGGTCCATCTGGATTATCTTCGTCTTGAAGATTCCATGGAGCTTAATGCACAGTGAAATTTAAATCTCCATAGTCCGAATCTGAATCTGACCTTTGCTCATCATTTTTGTTTATCCAATGCTCAAATGCCTCGATCCATTTTGATGATACAGGATGGTCTAAAGACCAACAGTTTCCTGCAACCATTATGTCCAGTGGTATAGATCCTGGGCATACTCCATTTATCTGCGCCATATATTCTCTCATGAACATGTAAAGTTGACTATCGGCGTAGACAAGATTTATATCATGACCGTCATGGATGACAACTTTCGGAGAATGGGATACCAACGCTTGACCCTGCTGTGCTATAGTTGGTGACATAAATTTAGCAGGTCTTTTGAAGACAATGGTAGCATATGTTTTTGAGCATTCAGACAGTAATTCTACCCACTCATCTGGTGTTTGGAACCATAGCAGCATAGAGAATAAAATCTTTGCACTCTCGGGAGCCTGTCCTTTCTGGCAATGAAAGATGTAGGCCATCAGCTTGAGCATGTGAAAAGATAATCCTATGACATATGTTTCGAATAGGTACCAAAAGAAACAGAGGGCTTCTTTGGGTAGGCTGTACAGGTCATGGATGTAGAAAATGCTAAGAAATGGGTAGTCTGGATGAAACATCAATCCTTTGATAACCGCTCCAAGATTTCTCAGTAAAACAGTTAGAAAGGTTTCGTAATTTAGGGTAGCCCTTTCCTTGAACGTGAGCTCAACAATGATTTCAGTAATTTGCTCTGGGAGATCAGATATTTGGAGTTGATCTAGTTGTGCGGTTATGGACGATGATCCTTCTTCTTGTGGCATGTCATGGGGTTGCTCTTTCTGTTCCGCCATTGGTTGGATACTGAAAACTGGTATGATACTTGGGGATATCTTGCCAACTTCGTTCAGTCCATTGTTGTATTTATACTCCTTCGGGGGTCTGGATAGGAAGTCTGCGAGGACGTTGTCTTTTCCTTTGATGTGCTTAGCAGTAAACTTCCACTGTGAGAACCAATTAGACCACCTCAAAAGTTGTGCCTGTGGAAGCATCTTTCGTTTGAACTGGAGCATCCGCGGAAATGATGACATATCCATCTCTACTTGGAACTCGTGCCCTATCAAGTGGAACTGGAAATTTTCTATTCCTCTCTTGACAACGAGAATTTCTTTGAACGTAGAGTGGTAATGCTTCTCTGAATCTTTGAACGTGCCACTTTTATAGCCACACACTTCTCTGGCATTATTCTCGTTGAGGACGATTAAGACAGCTGCCCAATGTTCGTCGCTTGCGTCTGTCTGAAGGATTCTCTTTTCTGACGAAGTGGGAATCTTCAGAGGGGTATCTTGTCAGCTAGCTGCTTTATAGCCTTGACAGCTAGAGTCTGTTCTAAAGACCACTGTGAGGGATTCTTTTTCAACATGTGGAATAGGTGTTTTGTATGATCAGATAATTTTGGTAAAAAATCTGCCATATAATTCACTAATCCAAGAAACTGTTGAATCTGCTTTTGGCTTGTTAGTGTGTCTTGGAACTTATGAAGTTCTTGCAAAACATGTGGCTGAGGTTGATACTTGCCATCTGATATCTTCATTCCAAGGAAATTAATTGTAGTAACACCAATTTCCATTTTCTTTTCTGATAGCATAATACCATACTTGGTTACCAAAGCATGAAACTTTGATAGCAGCTCCACATGTGAGTCGTTGTCTTTTGAAAACAACAGAATATCATCAATGTAAACCAGAACGTTAGATAATATTGGCTCAAAATTTTTTACCATAGCTTTCTGAAAAGCAGACGATGCGTTTTTTAAACCAAACGGCATAACCTTCCACTGGTAATGATGATCAGGGATGCAGAAGGTTGTCTTTGGCCTATCTTCAGGACGAATACCTAATTGCCAAAATCCAGACTTAAGATCAAACTTGGACAGGACTTTAGCGTTTGCTAATGACTGAAACAGTGCCTTCTTCATTGGGAGAGGAAACTTGTCATCTGCCAAAGAATGGTTGAGCGGTTGATAGTTGATGACTAGTCTTAGCTTTTCTCTGACTTGTTCACTACGCTTGTTTACGTAGAATGCTTCACACGCCCATGGGGAGTTCGTAGGCTCAATAATTCCTTGGTCAACAAGTTGACCGCATTCTTCAATTGCAAGCTGATAATGATCTGGATTCATACCTGGGTGGCTTGATTTTGTGGGGTTAATATCCTCATTCTGTTTGAACGGTAGCGAAACAAAGAATGATTCGTTAAGCCATAAAAGTGATGAATGCTTTTTCAGGAACTCTGTGTGTGTAGAAGCGCATGAGGTTTGGACAATCTGTTGCTTCAAGGATTCTAGGGTAGGGGTAACCATCATATGGAGTTTAGGGATTGTACTCCATGGATTCATGAAACTTTTGTAGCTTAATCCTTGAGGTGTCCAGTTCAGATTTGGTAGCTTTGAAAGCAAATCAAATCCGATGAGCATATCCTTGCCATGAGAGTTGGATCCTAGCAGCTTGTGTTTGATCACGCATTTGGGGAAAAGACGTATGTATACCGGGATACTGATCTTGTCAATCAGAAACTTTTCTCCATTAGCAGCTAAGAAGGTTTGCTCGTGTGTTCTCCAATAACTCGTTGGTAAGATCTTTGGATCTAGAATGGAGACTGCTGAACCAGTGTCGAACAGTGCTACGACTGGGATTGGCTTTGCGTATGCTAACGTCAGAAGATGAACTTTGGCAATGGGGACTGGTTGACTTTGTTGTAATGGCAAGACATGAGGTGCAAGACTGACCATAAACAAACCTGTATCAGAATAATCTGATGATTCTGAATCTGTTGAGTCTTCATCTGATGAACTATAGGAATAACGTAATGTACACAACGTTCTGTCATTTGGTTCATCATCAAGAGAGTAGACTGACTCAATATCAGAGATGTCAACTGGCTCTATTTTGTTGAGAGTCTGCAACGATGCCATTGATCTTCTTTTATCTGGACAATTTTTAGCGAAATGTCCTCTCTTGTTACATACGTAACACTTATCTGAATTTCTGCCTCGTTTGAATTTCCTTCTTAGGAACTTCCATTTCTTCTTTGGCCTGAAATTCTTCTTCCTGTGAGAATCAAAAGATTTAGAAAATCTTTTGTAGTGTGATTTCTTCTTTGTATGAGAACAATCACACGATGACTTGTCTTTGCACTTAATCTGTAGATGTTTGTCATCACATGCTTTGCCTAGTCGTCTTCCAGTTTTCTCAAACTCTACCAGGAATTTTTTCTGGTTGCAAAGCTTGGCTAGAGCATTGAGAATGAGTTGATACAACTCACCAAGAGAGGTTTGTGCGACTGTTGCGTTCCTTGATTCAAGAAATCTGTATGCCTCATTTCCAAGTGATTCAGGGAATGAATTCAAGAATACCTGTTTGAGGTTAACATCATCTATTCCTTGAAGATAATAGAATCTTTCAGACATTCTATTGTAGTGCTTTTCAAGATCTTTTTTGAGGAAGGAACAACACTTCATTTTGAGGAATTCTTCTCTTGCGTGTATCGTATGCTCAACTGGATTGCCAATGATTTCTGAGTAGATGACACTCATGAATTCTTCAGAAGATTGAGATTGATGCATCTGTAATTGGCGATACTCTCCAAGACTGAGATACCAGTCACGGAGTCTTCCTTGGAGTCTGGTTGCAAATCGTCTTAAAACCATGTCTATGGTGTAAAACTGAAGTTCTGCAGATATCCAAGTTAGCATTTCCACACTTCTTTCTCTCCATCTTGATGGAGGGATATCATCAAATGTGAACTGCTGTTTAGTATCTGACTTTGGTGGATTCTGTCTCCTGGGTGGCATTTCTTGCGTTTCTGATTCTCCTGAGTCACTGTCACTAACAACATTTTGGACAGTAGATTCAGCTTCGTCATTTCCTGCCATGAACAAATGTTCAAATGCTTCAGAGGGATCGAAATCCTCGTCTGGTTGGGGAGATACTGGCATGACAAAGGATGGTGTTGGTGGAGAATCTTCACAGAGGTTCTTGAGGAATGTTGTAATTGGGTTACCAATTGCAAGAACTTGTGGGTCTTTTGAAGAGGGTGTAGCTTTGTCTTCAGATGACTTCCCGTAAGAAGTACTTGGCTTGTTGTCACACCCTGCTACCTCGGTTGGCAGCGAGACGTGACGAGTGCGGAAGCGTAACCATAATCATAACGAACGACCACTATATGGACGTTTTCAAAAATACATTGATTTAACTCCAAATATAAATATTGTTTTACATAACCAAAATACAGCGAAGTAGTTCTTAAAATACCAAGATTTAAATAAACGATTTAGTTTATCCGGAAGGATGCATGTAAATCTCCGAGTTTGAAAATGATGCGACTCCAAAATGTACGGAAGCCTTGGAATACTTCCGAGGAATGTGCATGTCTTAAATACCTGAAAATACATGCTAAAATACGTCAACAAATTGTTGGTGAGCTCATAGGTTTACGCGAAAAGACCAGTTGTATGGACATTATCAGATGAGTTGAATTTATAAAATCATAAATTTCGTGTATGTATTACATAAACCATCATGCAACCGAAACTTAATTAAAATGAGTTTGCCCTGTGCAGTATTCCCATACGTAATACCGTGTGTTGAATATATATGCACTCGCTGTTAGCCGAACCGAGCTAACCCGAATGGGGGACATGACTCCCAATAGATCTATCCACAATATATTCACGCTTACAAATAAATGCAATTAACGGTTCATGATATAAGGGCTGATGGAACCACATGTAATACATATAAGAAATAAACAGTTTTGATGTCCATATGAAAACGAAGCATGTATTTCCACCCCAATAGATAGTGAAAATAGGGGCTATGAAGACTCACCGAACTTGTGATGGCAAAATATGCGCAAAAATGCAAGTTTGCGTGGTTTGATGGGTGACGAAACCGGAAGTGTTTAACCGAGTCCTAAATGATAATAAGGACTTAATATCGCTAATATATGATAATATGAATATTTATAGATTTTTATGTCTTAAATCACCCAACATTACAAGTTTATAAATAAAATGCGCTTAAAACGTCAAGTTTATATATATAATTTTCCAGCTTTTTCGAAGGTTTTTCGGCCTACTTTGAGGCTGTTTTTGACCAAGCTCTAAAATGTTTTAGACTTTGGTTTTCTAGGACATTAAACTACTATATACAAAGGATTTTTAGAATCAAGAACGGCCATTTTTCGAGTTGTTTAGGTTAGTGAAAAAGCTCGTTAAAAATGCTATGTTGGCCATTTTTGAGCTGTCAAACTTTCGGTTTCCCAAATAATTTCTGGAGGTCTTAAACTTCAAAACAAATCATGAAAATTTGCAGATCTATAGTTAAGACATAGATCTAACTTTTGAGATAAGAATCAACTCATTTCGTTGAGTTATGAATTAGTTATGATTTTTCAAAGTCGATATAAGTTTTCTGCCGAAAATCCGTAGTTTATAAACTTACAACAACTTATGATTCTTGTTGTTTATTCAAAGACTACTTGTATAAAAGCCATAATAGTTATAAAAAACACATATATATCATATGTTTTCATAATATTAACACTTTTATAATGTGTTTACATATTCATAAACATATTTAAGGAAACAACTTAAAATAAAAACTAGAACTTATAAACTTGAGTTTTTATGAAACTTGTTGTTGTAGGTGATTATATATATATGCAAGACTTATATAAACATAAATATAAGATGATATAAGCTAGTATTTACTTACTTTGATGTATTATAGGAATGCAAATGAGTAGAAGTTGAAATTCTTGCAAGACTTTTCACCAAAACTCTTGAAATATTAAAAGAACACAAAGTTGCAAATTTTGGTGTTCTTGACACCTCTTGGCCGGATTTGAGAGAAAGAAAAGAAGAGATTTTTGTGTTGTGAAGGTGTGAAGAATGAGATGAAGTGGTGGTTCTATTTATAGAGGAGAAAAAGGTGGTGAAATGATGATAATAGTGAAAATCTTGGATGAAAGGAAAGAGGAGGATTTGATGGTGAAATGTTGAGTAAAATAATACAAACTTTTGGTCCTTGTGTACCACCTTGTGGCCGGCCTAGAGGGTGTATTTTTGATGTATTTATATTTTTTTTTGTATAAAAGTATTTAGAAATGTATTCTTGTATTTCCCTTTTCTTATAAATTCATGAATACTTTTGGGTGCATTGTTTTAATTAATTGTTTTAGTCTTGCATAATTAAGGTTAAGTAATTGTATTAGTGTATGATTAGTGTCACTAATCATGATTGAATTATGCACTTAGTTGAATTAATCCTTCATGTCGTAAATTGATCGGATTAATTGATTTCCCGATTCATCGCACTGATGAATTTGATTCTAATTGAGTTGAATTTTCTAATAAGCCTTGTTAATCACTTGATTAATTTCTAATTACCACTGATTAGGCTATAATTGACTATTAAATGTTGATTAGGGTTTTGTTGCTAACCTGGTTTAGTGCCGGATGTTACAGTCTCCCCCTGTTAAGGGAATTTCGTCCCAAAATTAGCTTGTGTTCTCCATTTCTTGAGTACTTGAGAACAGGTGAGGGTATTTTTCTCGGAACTGATCTTCACGTTCCCACGTAAATTCAGGACCTCGCTTAGAGTTCCATCTGACTTTTATTATCGGGATCCGACTGTGCTTGAGTTTCTTGACTTCTCGGTCCATTATTTCTACAGGTTGCTCAATGAAGTTCAACTTATCGTCTAACTCCAGCTCGTCCATGGTTTCAACCAGCTCTTTGATGAAGCGAAGTTTATCATTTAGCTGGATCTCTTCCAAGGGGTAACAAGTGTCTCCTCTAACAAACACTTCTACTTATTCGATACATGGAAGGTATTGCGCACGCTGCTAAGCTCTGGTGGTAGCTCTAAACGATAAGCTACTAGTCCAATTTTCTTTAAGACTTTGAATTGTCCAATGTAATGAGGATTCAGTTTCCCTTGTTTCCCAAATCGTACCACACCCTTCCATGGCGAGACTTTCATTAGTACCCTTTCTCCTAATTGGAACTCAAGGGATTTTCTCCTTACGTCTACATAGCTTTTCTGACGATCGTGGACAACTTTTAGTCGTACTATCTTTTTGGTGGTCTCAAGTATGATTTCTGGGCCAATGACTTGACTATCCCTGACTTTGGCCCAGCCAAGGGCGATCGACATTTTTGTCCGTACAGTGCCTCAAACAGAGCAGCTTTAATGCTCAAGTGATTGCTATTGTTGTACGATAATTCCACTAAGGCAATTGAGTATCCCAACACTTCCCAAAATCCATTACACGGGCTCTTAACATAAGTTCTAGGGTTTGAATCGTTCTTTCATTCTGACTATCGGTATGAGGGTGATATGTGGTACTCATGTCCAAGTTTGTACCCAAAGCTTGTTGTAATCGGATGCCAAAAATCTAGATGTAAATCTGCTATCCGTATCCGAAATGATTGAAATAGGCACTCCGTGTCTGGAGACGACTTCCTTGAGGTACGTTTGGAGTAGCTTATTCCTCCTGTTGTTCTCCTTGATTGGTAGGAATGCGCGGATTTTGTTAGGCGGTCGACTATTACCCAAATGGTTTCTGATGTTTTATCTTAACTTTGGAGCATGTTAGGAATTTGTTGACATATGTGGCAATGCCAGCCTTCATGTTAGGCCACCAGTATAGCTCCTTGAGGTCATGATACATATTATCAGATCTCGGGTGGACGGCATATCTTGATTTTTGTCCGTCATCTATAATTGGCTTTCTTACACCACCAAAACAGGGTAACCAGACTCTATTCATGAAGTATCGATTTCCATTAGCCCTTATCCCAAACTATTTATCCATTCCGTGCAGGGCTTCATTTTTCATATTTTCCTCCTTAACAACTTCTACTTGTGCATCATGAACTAAGGGAGGAAGGTTTGGTTGAATGGTTATAACTAGGGCTTTTACTCTTAACGGCTTACCTCGTTCCTTTCGGCTCTGAGCGTCTGCAACCACATTAGTTTTCCTCAGGTGGTAATGATTTTTCACAGTTGCAATCACTTATTAGCTTCATCCAACAACACTACTTCATATCCAACTCTTTCTGGTTCAAGATGTGTTGGAGGCCTTTATGGTCTGTGAGTGTAGTACACTTGTTACCGTACAACTAATGTCTCTAAGTCATAAATATAAAGACTACTGTTCCAAGATCTAGATCATGCGTTATGTAATTCACCTAGTGAACCCTAAGTTTTTATAAAGTATACAAATTTCTTGCTTCTCTTGGATAAAATAAGCGCGCTGCACAGATTGTGCTTTAATAACTGATATAATGTCTCCTGATCCTCGCCCCAATCATACTTAATGTCTTTTCGGGTCAGTTTTGTTAGAGATTCGGTGATCTTTGAGAAATTTTTGATAATTGCCTATAATAAGTGGCAAGTCTTAAGGACTGTCGTATCTCTATGGGGGTTCTAAGAGTTGACCAATTCCTGATAACCTCGATCTTTGCGGGGTCGACTTTGATTCCTTTACTATTGTTCATGTGACCGAGGGATGTCACCTCTCCTAACGAAAAGTCAAATTTAGAAGGCTTAGCATATAGTTGTTCTTTCTACGATAATTCTAGAATCAGTCTTAAATGTTGCTCGTGCTCCTTCTCGTTTTGTAAGTAGGTTAAGATGTCATTTATGAAGACAATTACGAATTTATCTAAATATGGTTTGCACACCCGGTTTATGAGGTCCATGAGTACTGTTGGGATACTCGTTAATCCAACCGACATTAATAGTAATTTATGATGATCGTAACTAAATCTGAAGGCTGTCTTTGGAATATCTTTCTTGCGAACTCTAACCTGATGATAACTAGACCTTAGATCGATCTTCGAATAGGAGCTTAATTTTTGGAGTTTGATCAAACAAGTCATCGATCCTTGGGAGTGGATACCAGTTCTCTATGATTAGCCTATTTAACTTCCAGTAATCGATGCACAATCTGAAGGTTCTATCATTCTTCTTTACGAACAAAGCTGGAGCTTCCCAAAGCGAGGAACTCAGTTTGATAAACCTTAATTTTATCTAAGAGCTCCTACGGTTGGTTGGACGATTCTTACATTATTGATGGGGCTAATCGGCCTGGTGCTCGAGCCACTGGTGCAGCTGCTGATACTAGGCCGATTTTTGAATTTGACTTGTCTCGATGTTGGGAGTTCAGGTATGTGTTCTGGAAAAACTTTGGGGTAACAATAAATAATAAGAATATTTTCGAGCCGCTTTTCCTTTGGCTCCCTCTCTGTCAACACTTTAGGGCCCTAATGCTAGGGATGATGCTTACTTTGGTATTTCTTGTTTTGCCTTGGACAGTAACGACCTTCTTATTGGCTAAAGGTAAATGAACCGTCTTCTTGTTGCACACTATTTCCGCACGATTTTTTTTTTGATAGTCAATCCATGCCTATGACCACGTCAAAACTTCCCAGTTTGACGGACATCAAGTCTATTTCAAAGAGTTGGCCTACTAATTCTAAGGAGCATCCTCGACTTATATTATTCGTCTTAAGCGTCTTAATGTCATCAACTTCAATAGCATAAGTGACACTTAATGGTGTAAGAATGAAATTTATCTGCTTACTGAACTTAGTGGATATAAAGCTCCTATCAGCACCGGTATCAAATAGTAGAAATGCATAAGTGGTATCTAATGGGGTAAGAGGATAAGTCTATGGGTTTGAAATTTCTTAGGCAGATTGTCGTACTACATATCCTTATGCTCCTAGTTATAGATAAAAGTTTTTCATTAAAATGCTGGAAACCTAATCTTTGTATATGATATGGTTGGAATTTTCCGATAAATTCTTAAGCCTTACACACCCTAAGATGTATCAGCTAGTAAAGCCTAGAGAAATACTATAAAAGGGTACTAAGTATGAGATGCCTCCGGGGTTTCCTCGTACTCCAGAGCGTTAAGTCGTTGGGTTAGTTCTGCACTGCGGGCTTTAGGCGGTGTCACAATTCGTTGATTCCATCTTGTTGAATCGCCTGGGTATTCTGGTTGGCCCAAGGTTTATTGGTGGTTTGTATTGCCTCCTGCTTAATCATTGCAAAGAACTCACCGACCTCTTGGTGGAATTTTTTTTTTTTTTTTTCGAAATTGGAGGTCGTGTCTGGCGGCCCTTGCTACCAACAGAGACACCGTTTGTTACGTAGGTTTCTGGGTAAGTGTCGCCACTTGAGAGGAAGATGATGTTCCGCCTTCAAACTGGTTTTGGATCCCTTCCTCGTTTCTCCGTTCTAGGAGAGTGTGGGGCATCCATCCCCACTGTCTTACGTTCACTTATCGTTACAGTTGCAGGCTTGGCTGATGAGTAGGTACCAGGATAGACTCCCGTTGTGCTAGTCACACCCTTTACCTAGGGGTGAACTTCCTTAATGGTCCATTGGGATGACTTCTGAATAGGGTGTAGGGTGGCATATGTGGTGGTGATGGTGGAGCAATTTGTGTTGCAGGGCCACAATTGCCCTCCTTGTGCTTTGACGAGTCCATTACATCGTCATTGATTTAGTCTGGGTGGGTTCCCGATCCAAAGTACACCTCAGTGTCACCTTGGCTTCCTTGTCCCATGGGTGAGAATTCATCCTCTGAATCAAAGAGGATAATAACCGTATTGTTCGACATGTTATTGTCATCAGGGTCCATATATGTGTTCACAGTTCTTGAAAAACTTTAGTTTTTGTAACAGTTATAGTCTAGGTACTAATGCAACCTAGTTCAGTATAACTATGGCTCTGATACCAATCTGTCACACCCTGCTACCTCGGTTGGCAGCGAGACGTGACGAGTGCGGAAGCGTAACCATAATCATAACGAACGACCACTATATGGACGTTTTCAAAAATACATTGATTTAACTCCAAATATAAATATTGTTTTACATAACCAAAATACAGCGAAGTAGTTCTTAAAATACCAAGATTTAAATACACGATTTAGTTTATCCGGAAGGATGCATGTAAATCTCCGAGTTTGAAAATGATGCGACTCCAAAATGTACGGAAGCCTTGGAATACTTCCGAGGAATGTGCATGTCTTAAATACCTGAAAATACATGCTAAAATACGTCAACAAATTGTTGGTGAGCTCATAGGTTTACACGAAAAGACCAGTTGTATGGACATTATCAGATGAGTTGAATTTATAAAATCATAAATTCCGTGTATGTATTACATAAACCATCATGCAACCGAAGCTTAATTAACATGAGTTTGCCCTGTGCAGTATTCCCATACGTAATACTGTGTGTTGAATATATATGCACTCGCTGTTAGCCGAACCGAGCTAACCCGAATGGGGGACATGACTCCCAATAGATCTATCCACAATATATTCACGCTTACAAATAAATGCAATTAACGGTTCATGATATAAGGGCTGATGGAACCACATGTAATACATATAAGAAATAAACAGTTTTGATGTCCATATGAAAACGAAGCATGTATTTCCACCCCAATAGATAGTGAAAATAGGGGCTATGAAGACTCACCGAACTTGTGATGGCAAAATATGCGCAAAAATGCAAGTTTGCGTGGTTTGATGGGTGACGAAACCGGAAGTGTTTAACCGAGTCCTAAATGATAATAAGGACTTAATATCGCTAATATATGATAATATGAATATTTATAGATTTTTATGTCTTAAATCACCCAACATTACAAGTTTATAAATAAAATGCGCTTAAAACGTCAAGTTTATATATATAACTTTCCAGCTTTTTCGAAGGTTTTTCGGCCTACTTTGAGGCTGTTTTTGACCAAGCTCTAAAATGTTTTAGACTTTGGTTTTCTAGGACATTAAACTACTATATACAAAGGATTTTTAGAATCAAGAACGGCCATTTTTCGAGTTGTTTAGGTTAGTGAAAAAGCTCGTTAAAAACGCTATGTTGGCCATTTTTGAGCTGTCAAACTTTCGGTTTCCCAAATAATTTCTGGAGGTCTTAAACTTCAAAACAAATCATGAAAATTTGCAGATCTATAGTTAAGACATAGATCTAACTTTTGAGACAAGAATCAACTCATTTCGTTGAGTTATGAATTAGTTATGATTTTTCAAAGTCGATATAAGTTTTCTGCCGAAAATCCGTAGTTTATAAACTTACAACAACTTATGATTCTTGCTGTTTATTCAAAGACTACTTGTATAAAAGCCATAATAGTTATAAAAAACACATATATATCATATGTTTTCATAATATTAACACTTTTATAATGTGTTTACATATTCATAAACATATGTAAGGAAACAACTTAAAATAAAAACTAGAACTTATAAACTTGAGTTTTTATGAAACTTGTTGTTGTAGGTGATTATATATATATGCAAGACTTATATAAATATAAATATAAGATGATATAAGCTAGTATTTACTTACTTTGATGTATTATAGGAATGCAAATGAGTAGAAGTTGAAATTCTTGCAAGACTTTTCACCAAAACTCTTGAAATATTAAAAGAACACAAAGTTGCAAATTTTGGTGTTCTTGACACCTCTTGGCCGGATTTGAGAGAAAGAAAAGAAGAGATTTTTGTGTTGTGAAGGTGTGAAGAATGAGATGAAGTGGTGGTTCTATTTATAGAGGAGAAAAAGGTGGTGAAATGATGATAATAGTGAAAATCTTGGATGAAAGGAAAGAGGAGGATTTGATGGTGAAATGTTGAGTAAAATAATACAAACTTTTGGTCCTTGTGTACCACCTTGTGGCCGGCCTAGAGGGTGTATTTTTGATGTATTTATATTTTTTTTTTGTATAAAAGTATTTAGAAATGTATTCTTGTATTTCCCTTTTCTTATAAATTCATGAATACTTTTGGGTGCATTGTTTTAATTAATTGTTTTAGTCTTGCATAATTAAGGTTAAGTAATTGTATTAGTGTATGATTAGTGTCACTAATCATGATTGAATTATGCACTTAGTTGAATTAATCCTTCATGTCGTAAATTGATCGGATTAATTGATTTCCCGATTCATCGCACTGATGAATTTGATTCTAATTGAGTTGAATTTTCTAATAAGCCTTGTTAATCACTTGATTAATTTCTAATGACCACTGATTAGGCTATAATTGACTATTAAATGTACATTAGGGTTTTGTTGCTAACCTGGTTTAGTGCCGGATGTTACACTTGTCTTGCAATGCTACAGCTTGTTCCTTTCTTTTTGCCTTTTTATCTGGGTTTGCTCTTTTTCCCATAATGCCAACGATGGTGATCTTTGAGATGAGAGTTGCGGGATTGGCTGTGGGTCAAACGATCTACTGACAAAAGGTGTAGATGGTAGTCTCCAAGGATCATCAGCAAGAGTTACCAATCTCTTTTGTTTATGTTGTTTCTCAAGGTCAAGTAACTGAATCTTGAGAGAGTTCATTTCTGCTTCTTTCTTTAAGAGAGAGGTTGCTGGTGATGAACTTCGTACAATCTGGAGAAGTTCATTATGAAGGTTTTGGATCTTGATTCTTACTTCACTTATCAAGGCATCCAATATTTTCATCTTGGAGGACAATACTTCTTGGTTTTTTGCCATCTTGTTTTGCTGAGACAGGATCTGGGTAAGAACCTTGTTTTGTACAACAACATTTCACTTTGCCAATTCAAGGTCTTTTCAGCAGCACTGACTGCATTCGTGACACCAGCTGAATATATGGTTGTCGGGTTTTTAACATTCCAATCATGTTTCGTTCTTTGTTTTGGATGATTAAAAGAACTTAACGGTGGGAATTTAGTGTTGTATTGTTCTGCCTATCTGGAAGATGAAGGATCTGGCAAAACCATGTTGCATCCATCTATTGGTGGAGGTGGATGAACCTTCTTTTCTTTGTGGATGATTGACAAAGCCTTCTGGTAATATGGAGGGAGATTTGGTGGCGGAGGTTTATTACATGGGTTGGTGGTGGATGGAGGTTTGGTTGACGAGTCTCCATAAATGACGTAATAGTCATATTTACCTGATGGTTCACCAAGTAATCCAACAGAAGGGTCTCCTTCTTCGTATCTTTTCCTTAGTTTCCTTTGAGAGGGTTTCTCTTTCTTAGGCATATCTTCGTCCATGGAAACTTTGTAATGTTCTTCCAAGCAATCTTTACAGTTGCATACATCATACCATATGTGATCTGATGTAGGTAAGGCTGGAGAGACCATATTTACAGTAGGAAAGACCGATGGTGGCTCTGCTGCTTGTGCAGGTGAAAACTTGACTTCCACTTGTCCGTTTTCATGTCTGATAAAATCAGGAGCCATGGTGGTTTGTACCGGTGCTTGATGGATCTGTTCGTAATTTGTTATCCATTTCTCTGGTAAAAGTTTTACCAGTTCTTCTCTGGACAACTGCCTCGGGACATAGGTACATGTTGGAGTCGCCTTTGAATCTATCTCAAGGAGCAAAGCATCTCCTGAGTTGTCTCTTCCTGGAACCATAATGTCTAGTGAGTGATTCTGTACCCTGTATGCCATTTGGTAGTGAAACGTTGCCTGAAACGTATTCACCTGTTGGGTGCCTCCGATCTGGATCTGAGCTTTTAAGGCTGTGAGCAGCGAGGGGTCATTCAACGGCATATTGAAATTTGGGTAGAAAGTGACAAAGGTTGTGTCAGCGTTCAAGGTAGTTTGAATTGTACCAATACAAGCATGTTGATACTCTACAAATCTTGTATCCACTAAAGCTATTCTTGAAAAAGCCGGAAGGCCTTTTCTTCCATGAAAGGTTAGGGCAAGACGGATTGCTCCGAACTGGATATGGGTGTAACCTTGAGCTATACAGTGACGTGGGAGATCTGATGGGAGAGATAGTGTAACTAAGTGTTCTGCTGAAGAGGCTGGGAGTTGGTAAGAATCAAACTTTGAAGTTTGAACAGATTCTTTAACGACTTGATTGGTGGAAGATCCAACCAATTTTTTGACTCGTCTACTGAAAGAATTTGTTCGTCTGGAAAATACACGGTAAGGGTCTACGCCGGGCATTTGGGTTAAGGGTATTTTTGATTCGTCTGAAACATAAGATATTTCATATAACTGATCTATCTTAGATGCAGATGAGGAGCGGAAACTAGATGATGACGGGGAGGAGGAAAACAATTCTGAACTCATAGTTTTGGTTTAATAGAAAAATCTGGCTAAGAAAATAGTAGATCTGAACTTGTTATATAGAAATCTGAATTTCTTTTAGAATCTACCTCAGTTCGAAAGGACTCTACTGCGGTCACCTTTGCCGACTTACAATGTCCACACAGAACTCTTTTGGTACGAACTAACAAGCAATTCAGGAACTAATAAGCAATTCAAGATCTAAACTATGATCTATACTGGACAGTTCTATAATTCAAGACTAAAAGTTCAACAGTTCTCTAATGTGAAGGATCCGTTAATAACGGCAGTCACAGAGCATAACAACGTGAACATTAGTTAGAATAAGAACACGGGTTTAGGCTAGGAACGAAGGGTATAGACTCTGATACCATAGGAGGGGAGGGGGTTTATGGCTGATCTATACAAGACCCCCTATTTTTTTTCTCTGTTGTGATGCAGCCTTAAAATTCTGAATTATAACCACTTATATTGCGCCACTTGGCATTAATTTTCTGAATTATAACCACTCATATTATTCCAAATCAGCCTTAAATTTATAAAATTCTACCAATAATATTGCGCCACATGAGCAGTTTTCTCTCTGCTCCGTTGGCAATATATATAAAATATATTCCATTATCAAATTGATTATTATTCCATTGAGTGCTGATTGTTATTGGGATTATCAAGCTACAATTGGTATCAGCGCCAAAAAGTTGGATTTAAACTGTTTTATTCATCACGTCGTGAACCATATTCTTCATTTTATTGTTCATCAATCCAAGGTAACATTTTTCTTGATTTCTTTTTGATTAATCTATTGCCCATTCTTGGATCATAATCGTTTAGTCTGTGTTATTTTTCTCTAAAAAAATATTTTTGGGTATAATTTTCTTTCTACGTACCGTTTTATTAAAAAAATGTTTTTTTTTGTTCAATGAAAATTAAGTGTTTTGGAGTATTGTTTGGGAAAATTAAACTACTTGTCTCGTAATACAACTAAAAACGTGTTCAAGAAACTAATTTTTGTGGGTTAATTTTGTTTTAAAAACTCGTTTTTTAAAAAAAAATAAGTGCGTAAGTGTGAGTCTCTGATCTTTATTTTTTTTTTAAAGTCTCTTAGTATTTTTATTTTAGTGGTGTTAAAGGTGAGTCTCGGATCTTTGTTTTTTTAAGCCTCTTAGTTTTTTTTTTAACTTTAGGGTATAAGTGTGAAGTCTCGGACCTTCTTTATTTTGTATATCTCTTAGTTTTTGAATTTTAATGATATTAGGAGTGAGAGTCTCACATATTTTATTTTTTAGGTCTCTTAATTTTTATTTTTATTTTTATTTTTATTTTTAGTGATACAAGTGTACAAGTCTCGGACTTCTTGTTTCCAAGCGAAGTCTCGGATGTTTTTTCTTTGGCCTTTACTTTCTATGTCTCTTAGTCTTGTGAGTCTAGGAGTCTTTGAGTTGAATCTACACTTAGTTTATCGTCTAAGTCTCTTAGTTTTGTGAGTCTAGAAGTCCTTGAGTTGAATCTACACTTAGTTTATTTTCTAAGTTTTTAGTCTTGTAAGTCTAAGAGCCTTTGTGTGAATCCAGTGTTTGATTTGAGATATTAATTTCAACCTATGTGTCTTTTAGTTTTATGATCATTATTTCTTCGTTTTTATTTTTATTTATATCAAGTAGATTTTCACTACATACTTTTTCAAGTGTTTTTTCCGATAATTTTTCTTTTTATAGTTAACAAAAGTTCTAATCCAAATTTTATTTCTTGTGCCAACATTTTTATTATTTCGTTTAGTTTGATATTGATGTTTCAATCTTTCTTTTTATTGGGTGTTTTAGACTAATAGTATCGTTAGTTTGTATGAATGATTGATATAATATTGATTTGAAAATTCACATATGGATGAGTCTAGATAATAATGATGTTGGTCTTTAAATGCTCACTTTAAAATGACGTTAAATTATATTGGTGATAGATTCTTGCATGGCGATGGTGAAATTATATTGATGACAATTGAATTGGTGGTGAATCGTTTGTCAATATAATTGTTGTAGGCGAAGTTGTAAGAACTTGTTGGATACGTTAGAGTCATGCATACGTTGATAATATGTATGAGTTTTATATCATTTGTCTTCTTATTGAATGATGATGATTCTAGGGAGTTCCTATTATATGATGACATGTTACTATGAATTTAACAGATAATGAGATTTTTAGATGTATGTGAGTGCTTGTTGGATTTTTGTAGATGTGGTTGCTGATCTTGTTTTTTGATGGATTCTTGGTCTTTGATGTTGATGGTATATTGTCTTTGTGATGGTGATGAGTTTTTTGGTATTTGGTGGATATGTTATACTATTAAGTACTCCGTACTTCAACAAAATGTTATGGTATTCAGAAGCAAGACTTCAACACATTAGAGGAAAACACATAATGTTTTTTTTAATCATGTCAACAAAGCTTGGTATTTCTTAGGACAAGTACTTCATGATTGTAGTCGAAGATCGGATAGCTTTTGTAAAATTTAAAGATTATTTATCTGTATTTTACTACTTTTGCTTTGTAAATATTTATTGTCATTATTACTCTCTGTGGGAATTCGTCAATCTCGTTTAGTGTTGTATTGATATATAGTGTATCAATTAGTCCATGATTAAAGTAATCCCATATTGTTAATGATGGTGCTCCGGGAAGAAATGTTGCTTTTGGTAAAACATTTTTATTTATTGGTTTTCTGCTTATTGGGTAGTGTTGCATGGTGTTGGGTACAAATTTATGATATCAATTTTATTATAAAGGTTCAGGGGGCTTTATTGTAAATACACAATAGTTGTAATTGTGTATATATATAGGGTTTGTGCTACTGTTTAGTGTACGCTTGCATGTTGATCGAGAGAAGAAGAGTGCAAAGCAAGAAAAGCTCATGAACTCAATGTAATGTTCTTCTCTCAATAAAGCATTTGACAGATTGTGTTTGTGTTAATTGATCATATGTTTATGTTTAATGTTGAATGAATTGCATGAAATCATGAATTATCACATGGTAGAGTAATATTCTATATAATTTATAAGATTGTCATAGTATTTTTCAAATGGGTTAATTATGTCAAAATGTAATCTATTGTCACTGTTTTTTTTTTCAAATTGGGTAACATAGTAATTTTTTTTTTCTATTGGAGGTAAGATACTTTCCAAATCAAGTAAATCAAGTTACCCGTATTAAATTGAAAGGTAAAAAATTACTGACAGGACAGTTTCTTTATCCAGTTATCAGTTTTTTAATTTCTAATATTGCTTAATTATTTTAAAATATGCTCAAAATAGAAAGTTATTATCAAAAAGTACTTTTAAATTGCACAAAATAATGCACATCATATAACAATTAAACTGTTATTTCTGTAAAAAAAATGCTGACCGGACAAAGAAATTGTTAAGTCAGTGTTTTTACCTTTCAATTTGATATGGTTACATTGATTGACTTGATTTGAAAAAATATGTTACCTTGATTAGTAAAAATTAGTACGTTACCCTAATTATAAAAATGTGACAGTAAGTTACCTTTTGACGCAATTCTCCCTTTTCAAATTTCATTATGCTAGGATTTTTTTAATTCTTGTTTTTGTTTGCGTTGTCATCATGTTTTCAATTTTTATTTTTTGGTTAATATTTGCAAGGAGGTGGCTATTTAGTACTGTCATATTTGATGATCACTCAACGTTTTCTTTTGTCACCGTCTTGTAGGATTCGTCAAAAGCTTTCTTTGCTTCTTGGCTTGTGTAACCTTTGGACGTTATATGTGAGAGTTTACAATTACCCAGTCTCTATATATCCCTATGTATGGTCCGTTAACGATAACATAATATTTTTTCTTTGATGATGGTAGTTCTTATGGGAGACTTGGTATTGGAGATGATTGTGGCGGTAGGTATCTTCTTCAATCGCGATTGCTGTAGTTTATTTCTAAATACTTCAGTAGGTCATTTTTTTCCTTGAGGAGAGCTTCTTTTTTGTTTGTCTAATGCTTGAATTTGTCATTTTTTCTGCTTTAGTTGATGCTGAATTTGTTTGATAATGCTTTCATTCTTGTAATCTGTCTGTCAACCTTCAATAAACATGTAGGGATATTGTGCCCGATACCAATTATAAAATATAAGAAATATATTACGAATTACAAATCAGAAATGAAATTACAATACACGGAAATAAATAAAATACGAAAATTAAAATTACAAGTAGAGGAAATAACAATACTAAAATTTAAATTACAAAACGAAAAAGAAGGCTGAGTCTCGTGTTAGACACGATTCCCTTAAAACAGATTCGAAGTCTGTTTCCCAGGGTACAACAGCCAAAGCAGCGTGTACTGCCGGAGGTAACCAACTTGCCTGAAAAATCACGTGAATTGAAGGTGTTCTTCGTTCTTGGAATCAGCAACGTCTTGCCGTTAAAGTGCAAAAAGTTTCAAGAATGCAAAGTGTTTTCCAAGTCTTTCAAGTGTTTCAAGTGTATCTTGGTGTTTGCATCTCCATGCCTTTTATAGGAGATGAGTTGTAACAACAACTTAATTATATTCAATTGTAATAATAATAAAAAACCATTTTTTTATTAATAATTAAATATAATAATTCTATCATTAAACCATGAGTTGTAACAACAAATTAATTATATTTAATTGTAATAAAAAAATATTTTTTATTAATAATTAAATATAATAATTCTATCATTAAACCATTTCTGTAACGGCTCTAGAATTGTCTAGATTCGTTCAAGACACGAACGCGGCTCACGCAAAAAAAATACCTTATACAAAGTACGAGGCAGATGCGAGTGCACACAAGTTTAATGATTTGCTATTGATTGGACCAAAGTTTTGTCTTGGAATAACTTGTCATGCTTGTCAAGGCTCCTCATTATAAACCACTCATAGTTTGGTCCATATTCCTATGTGGGACAAGTTTTCACACTTTTAACTTGCATTTTCCCACATCAAACACCAATCTTTGAGCATCGATATCTCATTCATCTTAGCTCCGTTTTGGACGTTCTTTATATCGTTGTAATCCTCTCTTCAAGGAGAATACATACCCATAAAATATTAATTATATATCTCACAATTATATATAATTATATTTGGTCCAAAACATGGAAAATACACTTTTTCCTTTGAAAAATTTACACTTTTTTCCAACAAAACATGAATAAGATATTTGCACTATTTTTTTCAATGCTTATTGTGAGTGTTTGAATGCTCATTTAGAGCTTTTAGATACTTGGTTACTCGTTTAGAGCTTTTAGTACTTCGTCTAATCATTCATGGATTGCTTATAACATCTTGTTTTCGACTTTAAGAAGTCTTATACTTGAAGGAATGTTTAATACTTTAAAGAAGCCATTTATATATATCTTTCTTTTCAAGAGGTAAATGCTAGCTAATTATTTTGATGTTTTTATTTATCTCTATGTCTCTTTTTATTAGCATGTTATTTATTTCTTGAATTTTTTGCTTTCTATGTGTCTATCTAAATGTATATTTATTATACAGAATATATGAGGTTTTTTTTATCTATTTATTATTTCATTATTTTTATCATGTGTTCTAGTTGTTTGTTACTATGTATTTCAAAATTCATTTTAACATGTTGTAAATGATAGTTTTGACGTGAAATTTTTTATTTGTTTATATCTATTCATTTGTAAATATTATAAATGACTAATAGATGACAATAAATTCCGGTATATGTTGATTCTGTTATAATACTTTCTTTTTCAGTATAAAGTCTTTTCAATTGTTTATTGATTCTTTTTGACATTTATGTTATTTTTTATTTATATTCTAGTATCACCCATGATTTTAACATGTTCTTTCTATGATATATCCTGAAATGATTAATTCATATGTCATATTTCTACACTTTAGTAAGTTAATTTTATATCCTATCTTTCGATTATAATTTTGTGATTTTTCATGCTTTTCTAACATTTTTATATCATTGCTTAGACGATTTATTTCTTTATATATTAACTTTAATAGTGATGCTAAATGTTTAATATTTTTACTTAGTATATATTGTATTAACATGTATATGCAACAAATATTTTCAGATCATTAATCACAAAACACACATAGATCTCACCTCGGCCTCCATTTAAGGAGAGTCAGTACAGGATTGACCTCACATCGACCCCCACTTTAAGGAGAATCAGTCCACATGGTCATAAATTAGCCTCACCCCAGCTCCCATTTAAGGGAACTCAGTCCACATGGCACACATCTCAATTTGTGATCATAATTTATCATTTCTCGGACAACCCGGAACTCTCGCCACGAAGTCGAGAGAACCTGCCCATTGTCGCTCCTCAATCCACAATCGACTCCACATTCACAGTTACAAATTATTCCATCCATTCACATGGATAGACAATGTATATTAATGATGCAATAACTATCAATGAAGCAATTAAACAATAGAAACACATTGTCATTACATGAGTAGACAAACAATTAGAGGGTACTCACAATAATAAGTGACGATCCAATATTTGATCTCAAATGATACTAAGTAAATTCCTTAAATCTCATTTATGATCCAACATATCCACTAGAACCCGTAACATAATGATATAGTGCTTCTATAAGCAATCCACCACGAAATATCTGATGAAACCTCATTAAAACGATATTAAAACAAGGGTTTGATAAACCCATTATAATATATCATTTCAATGAAATTCTTTTATAAAAAAGATGAAGGACTGAAATACGAAACCATGAAAAAAATGGCGCTAATAACGAAGTTAAAATGAGCTCAAACAAAGCAAAACAGTGCAGGTGTAACCATTAGTGTTTGACTCACCGAGTCGACCCAAAAGTGCATCATATCACTTATCAGAAGCATTTGACTCACCGAGTCAAAGCATCGACTCGTCGAGTCAACACTGCAGGTGCATTTTAGTCCGAAAATCATCATTTTTACCCAAAAACTCAATCATAACTTTGATACACATAAAAAAAAACGATTTGTACACTTATAAACACCATTTATAACTATTCTTTCAATCCAAATAACACCAAAGCATATAGATCAAAGATCGGGTTCATATGAATGCAAAAACCATTCTAAATCACAGCATGCACCTTTGCTTGGATTCAATTCAAATTTATGATTTGTTCTTGATTTGCCTTCACCAAAGGGTTAGAAATCTGCTACAAACATCAATTTTACCATTCCTTTAACTAATATTCATATGGGTTATGAACCTAACCAAAATCTTCACAAAACACAAAACTTACCTTAAATTGAAGCTTATTAACTATGGATTATCATCACAAACCACTATCTTAATCACATGCAACAAGAATTCAACTTCAATTTGAAGAATTTCTTAAATGTTAATTGATAGCACAAAGAGCCGTGTGTTTTGGTGAAGATGAAATGACAACCAACTACTCTAAACTCACAAATATACTAGTCTTCTATCACTTTCAATATTTGACAATTTCCACCCTTGCACTTTTCCTTTCTATTAAATAAAGTTTTTAAATTCATAATTTGGTCACTACTTACATTTATCAACATAAAAATTTCATAGGTTAAAACAATGTACTTTCTAATTTATTCACCAATGACATAAATCCACAGTCATTATGTTTTCAATTTTTATTTTTTGGTTAATTTTTGCAAGGAGGTGGCTATTTAGTATCGTCATATTTGATGATCTCTCAACGTTTCCTTTTGTCACCGTCTTGTAGGATTCGTCAAAAGATTTCTTTGTTTCTTCTTGGCTTGTGTAACTTTTGTAGGTTACGTTTTTGCTTGATATGTGAGAATTTGCAATTCGCTAATGTCTTTATATCCCTCTATATGGTCCGTTGTAGATAACATGCTATTTTATCTTTGATGATGGTAGTGTTTGTATCTTCCTCAATCGGGATTGTTGTAGTCACTGCTATTATTTCTAAAGACTTCATTAGATCGTTTTCTTCATTGAGGAAAGTTTCTTTTTGTTTGTCTAATGCTTGAATTTGTTGCTTTTGTGCTTTACTTAATGCTAGATTTGTTTGCTAACTGCTTCCAATACTTTGATTTTTTAAATGTTTATTCTTAGTGCTTGGATGCTCGTTTAAAGCTTTTAGATACTTGGTTAATCGTTTAGAGCTTTTAGTACTTTCGTCTGATTCTTTGTGGATTGCTTGTAACATCTTGTTTTTGACTTTAAGAAGTCTTATACTTGAAGGAATATTTAGTACTTTAAAGAAGTCATTTATATATCTTTGTTTTGAAGAGGGAAATTCTAGTTAATTATTTTGATGTTTTTATTTGTCTCTATGTCTCTTTTTATTAGCATGTTATTTATTTCTCAAATATTTTGCTTTCTATGACTATCTAATGTATTTTTAATCTATTGAATATGTGAAGTTCTTTATCTATTTCTTCTTGCATTGTTTTTATCATTTGTTCTAGTTGTTTGTAACCATATATTTCAAAATTCATTTTAACAGGTTGTAATGATAACTTTTGATGAAATAATTTTTATTTGTTTATATCTATTCATTTGTAGGTATTTTAGATGACTAATAGATGACAATAAATTTTAGTAATGTGCTGATTTTGTTATAATACTTTTTTTTTCTGTAACACACTCCAAACTCGATTAAATGCCACGTCATTTATAATACAGGTGGCAATAACGCATACAATATATATTTCACATTGTCAAAGGTTTACATGAGCACGGTTAATTAAAACATTTTACACATTGTAAACAACACTGTTTAGCAATTAACCCAACATACATGATCCCAAAAACCGAGATACAAGTATTATTGTACAAAGCCCGATACAAAATAACCACAGTTTCCCAACAGTGTAGTAACATACAGTCAACAAAACGCAGAACTCTCAATAATAGTCTCGGAGCTCCTACTTTTGCTCAGGAGCTGGCGACCCTATCTTCTGTCCCCCTGATACACACATGAGACTCGAATACGTAAGCTTCACAGCTCGTGAGTACACAAGGGTTAGACTCTGCACTAAGCATATAAACACATAACACATGTAATCATGGCAACCACTGTAACTCTATGCTACCTGGCATAACCCATGCCACCCTAGCCTCTGTCCAGAGGCACTTGTGATCCAATACAACATGAGATACCCATCTCAAACGGGGAAACAACCCCCCCCCCCCCCCCTGCGGCCAAGCCACGCCCATGGAGGCTATCAGGAATAATAAGCTCAGGTTCGACCTGGCAATACACTTAACCATATACATACATACATACATACATACATACATACATACATACATACATACATACATACATACATACATACATACATACATACATACATATATATATATATATATATATATATATATATATATATATATATATATATATATATATATATATATATATATATGGGTACCCTACACAGGGTTAAACAAAGCTACTCAGCTCCCGCGATAACTCATCGCAATCACAATATAATGGATCTCTGTCACAACATTATACATTCACATGTATCACATAATAAAGAAATGTAAGATCATACTTGAGGGATCGCCGTGTCCATACAGATCATATAAGCACATATGAAATATAAACACAAGAAGACTCAAAAGAAGGTGAATAGTCTTTTTAAAAGGTCTCGTGTACTCACCTGGATCACTCAGCTAATTATCACCAATCCGCGGACCCAACTCAGTCTCAGCTCAGTCTCTGTAAACCCCTGTACACGGAATAAGTCTTCCTATATTAATCTCACTTCAACAGATAAGCCTCATATATCGCATAATCATCCATATAACAGATCGACCCCAAAAGTAACCCCAAATAGGCCCCACAACCCAAAAATGCCATCTGGCCCAACCCAGGCGGATCGCGACCGCACTCGCCCGTGCACGGTCGCGCTGCCCCCATTACGGGGCACGCAAAAATCGCGGACCCTTCTTGGGAACTCTAGCCCGTACTCACCCCCGCGCCACTAATTGCGGCCGCGTTCAGCCCATCGCAACCTCGACGGGTTGCAGGTCTCTCTGTTCGGTCTCTGTTCTGCCCAGGGGGAGTTTAACAACCTCCTGTGAAGACCACCCCTTACGGGGCAGTTCTCACCAGTCTAGGTCCCATAATATGCAATACGATATCAACCATACTAAGATAGGGTAATTAAATTGCGGAAAAATAAAATTACATGTACATTACATATTAGGATACAGATTACATATTTCAAATTAAAGTTATAAAAAGGGTAACATCTAATCTAATCATAACATCAATCATCACATCAAGTCTACCCAGAACCACCATATTAGCTGTCTTCCAATCAGTACCAGAAAGTTTGTTGAGAAGTGGTCTAGGAAAGCTTCAAAACTTGGATTTCTTGATGACCTAAGCACTAGGTCCTGCAGGTGATTTTCCTTTGGCTCTTCCTGTAAAATTTTAAAGCAACATCTGTAAGCAAAGCTTAGTGAGTTTATAGATTTTCAATATTAACATGCGTGTCAAGCGGAGTCATAATTCTAAGCGTGATAAGTCTTGGCTGCCGCTACAGCCCTCATCATGATTGAGATATAGTATCTTAAGATCGGATGATGTTCAAACCACACTCACGCTTATATCGTGGGGATCAGCCACATACTGGGCTAGCTACCAGTAGGTCAACATGGCCGAACATCGGAGGTCATTACCAAGTTCGTGAGAACTGGTGGAATAGCCGGGTCTAGAACAATAGACCATAAGGGCTAGTCAAGCTGAATAAATCTTATCAAGTCTGATCAATGAAGTAAGCATAAGTCTTAGGAAGTCATGATAGCAACGAATCATAAAGCAAAGTCTGAAACGCTAATAAATGCAATATGAAATGATAAGCAAATAGCTATCATGATTCACTGGGCAACACCCATCCATGGTGTGCACAGGTCTCAATCCAGCTGATAAATGAATGTCAAATAATGTAACAGCATCAATATATCTCAAACGGATCTTTGCATGTTCAATTTGAATATCTATAACTCACAGTTCTGGGTCTTGGTCAAACAGATATAAGAATCTGCCACCTGAGTTATCTCAGGATTTTGTCAATCTGTAATCTGTCAGTTCAAGTCTCTGACCCGCTTTTAAGTCTTTAAATCTGTAAATCTTTGTTCAGAATATACTGAACCTGTTCAAAATCATTCATGATAATATCATGTTAATTTCATCGTCTGTATCGTCATCATTTTAGTCTTTAAATTCTTGTATTTTATCTGAGTCTGATATCTGATAATTTGTCTTATCAAAGCCATCATCTCTTATCCTTTTTAATCTTTATAATCTTAAATTTCATCTGATTCTGATAACTTATTTGCTCCCAAATCATTCTTTGTCTCAATATTTCAAAAGTCCTTTATTTATATATTTATCAACATGAAAATATATAAATATAATCATTCATGTTAAAAAATATCAAAATAAGTTTTCGGATCCCTCAATTTCGGATCCACCCGGATTCGGGTGATCCGGATTCGGATTCATCCGAAATGGATCATCCGGATTAGAGATCCGAATTGAGTACCGAATTCGGACCATGACTCAACCGAAATTGAGATATCCGAATTTAGCATGACATTCGAATCTAATTGGGTCCGAAATATAAAAATCCGAATTATAGGGTCCGAATTTACATATTATCCGAATTCGGGACCCATCATCCGAATTAGGACCAAAGTGGTATCCGAAATAGGAGCACCATCCGAATTCGGGTTCAACCGAATTCGGATCTTTATACTTATAATTTTCCCAGAATTGTTCTTGGTGTTCATCATGTTCTTCATATTGTTCATACGGATTTTACATTTAAATTCTCAAAAACACTACTTAGTAACATGCAACTATATATTTTGATGTATTATCATTATTTGAGTGTTTTTATACATTTTTCCCTATCAATAACATCATTATTTGATCAAGATCATCCAAAAATGATTATTTTTGCCAAGAACACAAGTTTTTATAAAAATTTCCGATTTCATCATTTCTGGACAATCTAATCACAAATTCTTGTTTCTATCACTTTTATTACCATCAATTCATCATAATCTACCAAATTTATACACATGCAACACAAAATTCATAACTTAAATTCTTGATTTCGGTTTTTCATAAAACCGAACCATTATACTAAATTTCTTAATTTAAATGGAATATTACCTTGAAACCCCTGTTGATTCTTGTTGATTGTTGTTGTTTGTAACTTCTTTGACTTTAAATCTTCAATTTAATGCAAGTTTTTGATGAATTCTTGAAGAATCCGGTTGGTGTAGAGAGAGAGTAGAGAGAGAGAGAGTGAAATTCTTAAATGATTTGTTAAATGACCATTAATTTGGTTAATATAGTGACTAAACTATATTTGTAGTTTAACCCGCTAAACTTTTGTATTTTACATCTCTTTATTTTAATCATCCTAATTATTTTATAAATATAATTAAAATTATATTTTCTTAATAAAATTTTCATTTCTTAATTACTCTTTGCAATATAAATAATATAACAAAATTATATTATTATTTCAAAATCACATATTACACAATCGATAAAAGTTAGGTTGTTACAGAATGGGCTCCACCACGCACAAACTTCGTCCCCGAAGTTAGCTAGATTCGAACAGACTGGGATAAGTTGCTTTCATTACATCTCTGGATTCCCAAGACTGATGCGAACCTTTGTGGTGTTTCCACTGGACGAGCACCATCTGTATTTCTTTATTTCTAAGCTTCTTAGTCTTTGAGTCCAGAATACGTTCTGGCTCTTCAACCACGCAAAGCTTCTCATCTATCTGTAGGTTAACGTGTGGTATCTGTACTTCTCTTTCGTCAGCTAGGCTTTTTCTCAAATGACTAACATGGAATACAGGGTGTATTCCAGCTAAGTCAGCTGGTAGTTCAAGGCGATAAGACTGATTTCCAATCTTTTCGACGATCTTGAATGGTCCAATAAATCTTGGAGCTAGCTTGTTTCTTTTAATGAATCGCACCACATTCTTCATTGGGGATACTTTCAACATCACCCAATCGTTAACCGCAAAGCTTATTGATCTATGCCGGTTATCATAATATGACTTTTGCCTGCTCTGAGCTTCAAGAATATTTCTTCTAACAAGTTGAATCTTTTCGTGTGTCAACTGTAGAAGAGCAGGTCCTGCTATTGGCGATTCGCCTGTTTCACGCCAACAGGTAGGAGTTCTGCACTTTCTTCCGTATAGAGCTTCAAAAGGGGCCATCTTGATCGTTGAATGATAACTGTTATTATATGAAAATTCGACTAATGGCAAATGGTCATCCCAGTTACTACCTAAATCAAGAATACAGGCACGAAGCATATCTTCAAGAGTTAGAATAGTACGCTCACTCTGGCCATCTGCATTCGGATGATAAGCAGTACTCATAGAAATCCGAGTACTCATCCCTTCTTGTAATGCTTGCCAGAATCTGGATGTGAAGCGACTATCACGATCAGAAACAATAGACTTTGGCACACCGTGACGAGAAATAATTTCTGTGATGTACAACTGTGCCAATCTATCGAGGGAATAACTTTCTTTCATTGGAATGAAATGTGCTGATTTAGTTAGACGATCAACGACTACCCAGATGGAGTCGTGCTGTCTTTTGGTCTTTGGCAGCTTTGTAATGAAGTCCATTGTTATATACTCCCACTTCCACTCGGGAACTGGTAGTGGTTGCATATCCCCGAAGGGTTTCTGATGTTCTGCCTTAACCATCTGACATACTTTACAGCTTTCAACACATTTTCCGATGTCTTTCTTCATTTCTGGCCACCAGTAGTCAGCTTTCAGATCAAAGTACATCTTTGAGCTGCCAGGATGAATAGATAACTTGGACTGATGAGCTTCGGACAGAAGAGTGCTACGAATAGAACCATATTTAGGAACCCAGATTCGGTTTCCCTTGAGACAGTGGAGTCCCAAATGGTTCAGAGTTAGAAATTGTAATTCCCCTTTTAGATTTTCAGAATCTATGTTCTCTTCTTTCAGCGCTTCAGTTTGAGCAATTCTGATGTCTTCAATAAGATCAGAAGAGAATATAACTGGAGTTAGAGCATAACAGCACTTTTCTGGATATACTTTTCTACTCAACGCATCCGCGACAACATTTGCTTTGCCGGGATGATATAAGATCTCGCAGTCATAATCCTTGATAAGCTCCAAGGATCGACGCTGTTTCATGTTCAGATCTTTTTGAGTGAAAAGGTACTTGAGACTCTTATGATCGGTGTAGAGCTGACACCGAGTCCCATATAGATAGTGACGCCAAATTTTCAGAGCAAAGGCGACGGCAGCCAACTCAAGATCATGAGTTGGTGCACTTTTCTCGTAATCTTTCAATTGCCTTGAAGCATAGGCAATGACTTTTCCCCTTTGCATAAGAACACATCCTAAACCAGTACCAGAAGCGTCGCTGTAAACAACGAAATCGTCATTACCTTCTGGCAAGGCTAGAATCGGCGCTTGAATAAGCTTTTGCTTCAGAATATCAAATGCCTCTTGCTGTTTATTAGACCAAACGAAAGGAGTATTCTTTCGTGTTAGCATCGTTAGAGGTACAGCAATCTTCGAGAAGTCCTTTATGAATCGCCGGTAGTAACCAGCCAATCCGAGGAAACTTCTTATTTCAGAGGCATTGCGAGGCGTTTGCCATTTCTGAACGGCCTCGACTTTCGAAGGATCAACGGAAATTCCTTCGCCAGAAACAACATGGCCAAGGAACTGGATCTATAAAAATCAAGATAGAAATTCAAATTCTGAGGCGAATCATAGAATAGTTAAGGAAACAGCTCAAGACTTATATAATAGAAATTATACCTGTCTGAGCCAGAATTCGCACTTAGAAAACTTTGCATAGAGTCTTTCTTTTCTTAATAACTCTAGCAATTGCCGCAGATGAATAGAATGATCAGCCTCCGTTTTGGAGTAAATCAGAATATCGTCTATGAATACGATAACTGATTTATCCAACATTGGTCTGCACACACGATTCATGAGATCCATGAATGCCGCTGGTGCATTTGTCAAGCCGAACGGCATCACGAGAAATTCGTAATGGCCGTATCTTGTACGGAAAGCTGTCTTTGGAACATCTTCTTCTCTGACTTTTAACTGATGATACCCAGATCGGAGATCTATTTTCGAAAAGTAACTGGCTCCTTGTAACTGATCAAACAGATCATCGATTCTGGGCAGAGGATACTTATTCTTTATTGTAACCTTGTTCAACTCGCGGTAATCGATGCACATACGGAAAGTTCCGTCTTTCTTTTTAACAAATAGTACTGGTGCACCCCACGGAGAAGAACTTGGTCGGATAAACCCCTTCTCCAACAGCTCTTGCAGTTGCTTTGACATTTCCTGCATTTCTGCAGGTGCAAGTCTGTATGGAGCTTTTGCGATAGGAGCCGCACCAGGAACCAAGTCAATACTGAACTCGACTTGTCGTTCCGGTGGCACTCCGGAAATATCGTCAGGGAATACGTTTGGGAACTCACAGACGATAGGAATGTCGGACAACGATTTCTTTTCAGAGCTGGACTCAGATAGAGCATAACAAAGGTAAGAGTCGTGACCTTTAGACAAATATTTGTGAGCCTTTTCTACAGATATAAAGCAATGCGCACCTTTCCGCTTTTCGCCCTTGATCTCAAGTACTCGACCGTCTGAAGATTTGATTCTGATTACTCGTCGGTTGCAGATAATTGTGGCCTCGTTGTTCATTAGCCAATCCATGCCGATGATGACGTCAAATTCTTTTAACGGAATCGGGATGAGGTCGAGATTGAATACAATGTTATTGACAAGTAGAGTGCAGTTACGATAAACAGAATCAGCCATAACATAGTTGTTGCTGGCTGTCTCGATATCAAGTATTACAGGAAGCTTCGAGGGAGATTTATATAATCTTTGAGCGAAGGTAGTTGATATGAAGGAATGACTAGCACCGGAATCAAATAATACGCGAGCAGGAATTGTATTTAACAGAAACGTACCGGTGACTACGTCTGGTGTTTCTTTCGCCTCTTCAGCTGTAATTTGGAAAGCTCGCGTCCGTGCAGTCGGCGTTGCAGCAGAACTTTTTCCCGAAGAACCTCCCGCAGATGATTGAGACTGATATCGCGGCCCGCTTCTACACTGATACATGAAATGCCCTCGTTTCCCGCACTTTGCACATCCACGTCCCTGCTGTGGACATTCCTCGCTGCTATGACCTATCATGTTGCATGAGAAGCAAGTAACGTCATCCGGATTACATAGTCCCATGTGAGACTTTCTGCATCTCTTGCAGAATCGTGGCTCGTTTGTCAGTGAGTAGACTTGCGCTTTCGGTTGTGAACTATGCTGATAGGATTGCTGAGACTGAGATTTATTTGGCTTAAAGAATCTGCCAAATCGCTGTTTCTTTGGAGGAGACGGATTCATCGGATTGGTAGACGGAGCGTATAGCTGATCACCATACTCTAAGTAACCTCGCTCGATTTGTCTAGCCGCTTCAACCATTTCCAAGTAACTCTTGTATTTAATCGCGCTCATCGGATGTCTGTATCTAGGATTGAGTCCTACTCAGAACCTATTCATTTTCCTTTCCTCTGTTGCCACTTGGTAAGAAGAGTAGCCACATAATCTCGAAAATTCGTGTTCATATTCATCTACAGTCTTTATTCCCTGAGTCAGTTGCATTAATTGGACTTCCATCTTATCTCGCTGGTCGACCGGGCAGTACTTTGCATTGAACATTTCAAGAAACTGCTCCCATTCTAAAGTTTGAATCACCTCCTCACCATAGATACTTCGCTGGGTTTTCCACCAGGCACGAGCAGCTCCCACAAATAGTGCAGACGCATAGCTTACTTTCTTAGAATCTAAACAGTCAGAGATTCTAAAAATTTCTTCCGTATGACTGATCCAATCCATTGCCTGAATCGGATCCACAGTACCCTCGAAGTTCAGGGCACCGCTGGCTTTAAAATCTTTAAATTTGCAGCCTTTTGGCTGAGCTATTTGGGTTTCTGGATTTGAATTATCAGAATCAGATTCTTCATCTTGGACTTGCTTATCTTTTCGCTTATTTTTCTTATCATTACGTCTTTTAGCTTCGGCCTCATCTCTGGCCTGAAACTGTTCTTGCATAATCTTATTCTGTTGTTCTGAGTGTTGTGCTAGTAATTGTTGCATCATCTCAAACATTTGTTGTGGGGTCATGTTACTTGGTATGTCACCTGATCCTGATCCTGACATCTTCTACTGAAAATTAAAATCAATTAACTATCAGTTTATAGACTTAGATCTATGTACCCTTTTTCCCATCCTAGTAGTCTGTACATCCTATCTCAGTTCAAACCACCTAAACAATTGATACATATGTATTGCTTCAGTTTGAGATCAAGTATACTCACGTAATACTTGATTCACTCAAACTAGTGCTCTGATACCATCCTGTGAAGACCACCCCTTACGGGGCAGTTCTCACCAGTCTAGGTCCCATAATATGCAATACGATATCAACCATACTAAGATAGGGTAATTAAATTGCGGAAAAATAAAATTACATGTACATTACATATTAGGATACAGATTACATATTTCAAATTAAAGTTATAAAAAGGGTAACATCTAATCTAATCATAACATCAATCATCACATCAAGTCTACCCAGAACCACCATATTAGCTGTCTTCCAATCAGTACCAGAAAGTTTGTTGAGAAGTGGTCTAGGAAAGCTTCAAAACTTGGATTTCTTGATGACCTAAGCACTAGGTCCTGCAGGTGATTTTCCTTTGGCTCTTCCTGTAAAATTTTAAAGCAACATCTGTAAGCAAAGCTTAGTGAGTTTATAGATTTTCAATATTAACATGCGTGTCAAGCGGAGTCATAATTCTAAGCGTGATAAGTCTTGGCTGCCGCTACAGCCCTCATCATGATTGAGATATAGTATCTGAAGATCGGATGATGTTCAAACCACACTCACGCTTATATCGTGGGGATCAGCCACATACTGGGCTAGCTACCAGTAGGTCAACATGGCCGAACATCGGAGGTCATTACCAAGTTCGTGAGAACTGGTGGAATAGCCGGGTCTAGAACAATAGACCATAAGGGCTAGTCAAGCTGAATAAATCTTATCAAGTCTGATCAATGAAGTAAGCATAAGTCTTAGGAGTCATGATAGCAACGAATCATAAAGCAAAGTCTGAAACGCTAATAAATGCAATATGAAATGATAAGCAAATAACTATCATGATTCACTGGGCAACACCCATCCATGGTGTGCACAGGTCTCAATCCAGCTGATAAATGAATGTCAAATAATGTAACAGCATCAATATATCTCAAACGGATCTTTGCATGTTCAATTTGAATATCTATAACTCACAGTTCTGGGTCTTGGTCAAACAGATATAAGAATCTGCCACCTGAGTTATCTCAGGATTTTGTCAATCTGTAATCTGTCAGTTCAAGTCTCTGACCCGCTTTTAAGTCTTTAAATCTGTAAATCTTTGTTCAGAATATACTGAACCTGTTCAAAATCATTCATGATAATATCATGTTAATTTCATCGTCTGTATCGTCATCATTTTAGTCTTTAAATTCTTGTATTTTATCTGAGTCTGATATCTGATAATTTGTCTTATCAAAGCCATCATCTCTTATCCTTTTTAATCTTTATAATCTTAAATTTCATCTGATTCTGATAACTTATTTGCTCCCAAATCATTCTTTGTCTCAATATTTCAAAAGTCCTTTATTTATATATTTATCAACATGAAAATATATAAATATAATCATTCATGTTAAAAAATATCAAAATAAGTTTTCGGATCCCTCAATTTCGGATCCACCCGGATTCGGGTGATCCGGATTCGGATTCATCCGAAATGGATCATCCGGATTAGAGATCCGAATTGAGTACCGAATTCGGACCATGACTCAACCGAAATTGAGATATCCGAATTTAGCATGACATTCGAATCTAATTGGGTCCGAAATATAAAAATCCGAATTATAGGGTCCGAATTTACATATTATCCGAATTCGGGACCCATCATCCGAATTAGGACCAAAGTGGTATCCGAAATAGGAGCACCATCCGAATTCGGGTTCAACCGAATTCGGATCTTTATACTTATAATTTTCCCAGAATTGTTCTTGGTGTTCATCATGTTCTTCATATTGTTCATACGGATTTTACATTTAAATTCTCAAAAACACTACTTAGTAACATGCAACTATATATTTTGATGTATTATCATTATTTGAGTGTTTTTATACATTTTTCCCTATCAATAACATCATTATTTGATCAAGATCATCCAAAAATGATTATTTTTGCCAAGAACACAAGTTTTTATAAAAATTTCCGATTTCATCATTTCTGGACAATCTAATCACAAATTCTTGTTTCTATCACTTTTATTACCATCAATTCATCATAATCTACCAAATTTATACACATGCAACACAAAATTCATAACTTAAATTCTTGATTTCGGTTTTTCATAAAACCGAACCATTATACTAAATTTCTTAATTTAAATGGAATATTACCTTGAAACCCCTGTTGATTCTTGTTGATTGTTGTTGTTTGTAACTTCTTTGACTTTAAATCTTCAATTTAATGCAAGTTTTTGATGAATTCTTGAAGAATCCGGTTGGTGTAGAGAGAGAGTAGAGAGAGAGAGTGAAATTCTTAAATGATTTGTTAAATGACCATTAATTTGGTTAATATAGTGACTAAACTATATTTGTAGTTTAACCCGCTAAACTTTTGTATTTTACATCTCTTTATTTTAATCATCCTAATTATTTTATAAATATAATTAAAATTATATTTTCTTAATAAAATTTTCATTTCTTAATTACTCTTTGCAATATAAATAATATAACAAAATTATATTATTATTTCAAAATCACATATTACACAATCGATAAAAGTTAGGTTGTTACACCTCCACAGCTCGATTTCAACAATAAAAGTTCATATAACTCATACCAAACTTATCCAATATGGTTACCCAATAATTCCCACAGCACCACAACACTTAATCAACATCAAATTAAGGGATACTCACCTTGCAACTTCAAGAACACAAAAGGGAGGCTTCAATCTGATTTTCAGCAACTAATTCACTGATGATGGCTTCAGGCCTGAGCTCCAGCAGCCAGAAATCACACACAGAACACTTTATAAGAGATTGAAAAGTGAAGGAAGCTAAGCAACACAATCAACGTATATACATATCTGGTTATATCGCGAGTTCGACACCGATACCCGATCCCCATATCAAAATTTCATAATTTATATCAATAAATCCCAATTAATCTCGTGAATCCAGAATTATAATTAATCCACTAAATTTATATCCCGAAGCCACGTAATGTCCGTCCTGACACGTATAATCCACCATACGGGACATAATTGGACCAACACAATAATCAATATGATAACTAGTCAATGGGATAATTACACACATCTGCTCAGGAGTTGGGGTGTTACATTTTCAGTATAAAGTCTTTTTAATTCTTTTTATTTCTTTGTGACATCCTTTTAATCTTTTGACATTTATGTTATTTTTATTTTTATTCTAGCATCACCCATGATTTTTAACATGTTCTTTCAACGATATATCCTGATATTATAGTGATTAATTCATATTCCATATTTTTTCTATGCTTTAGTAAGTTAAGTTTATATCCTATCTTTCGATTATAGTTTTGTGATTTTTCAAGATTTTCTAACATTTTTATGTCATTGTTTAAACGATTTATTACCTTGAATTATATTTTTAATAGTTGTTAATATCAAGTCCAACATATAACAAGATCCAAGACACAGAATAATGGATTCAACTGCAACCGAATGATTTCATGCATGAGTGGAAAGTTACACTACACTGAAATGAGGAATTACAAATCTTACAAAAAAACCCTTGAAAGCACTATTTAAACCAAAAGGCACTTTCAGGATATTTCAATTGTGTCCCTAGACATAACAAGCATAAACTTAAACAAACATTCCCAACATTCTCCCCCTTTTATGATTTAAAGTCTAGTAGCCTTCCCTGTAGCCCAGCTTCTTCTCAAATAGTCTAATAACGCGTCGACTACTCATGCGTACCTCAATCTTAGCAGCAAATTCAGCCACCATCAGTCTCTCATGGGGTAGCATAGCATCTTTAGTTCTCTTTGTCTTATCTTCATCTAGAATCCATCACAAAGAAATAAGTACCATTCTGAGGGTTCCATCGGAATATTTGTTCAGCTTAGAAATTCTCTTAGCCTTCTTATGCCCGTCCCTATTCTTGTAAATCACACTTATGACATCTTCACAAAAAACCTGAAACTTTTTTTATTGATCCATATTTTCACTTCTCTTCTTGATGTCATCACATTTATCCGTTGCTTGCCTCATTCCACTCCAATTTGAATGTCTTGGATGGACATCATTATCATATTCACGTGCAAGAAGTGGAAAACGAATTCTATGCAAATTTGCATTTCTATTCTTTCTTATCCCGACAAAGCTCGCCAAACAGCTCTTCTATGTCTTCAAGGAACACATGAAATTAATCGGTTTCACGGATTTTGTACTCTTTCTGATCATATATCACCACAGTGAACACCAGATAGAAATATTAACAAACTTGTCTTTCTCTATTCTCTTCAACTCCACAATTCTCAGCCACACGCGAACTTTATCTAATGGTTAAGCCTTGTTTTGCATAAAACTTGCATAATTCACCATATTCGACATATGAGTCTCAATTACTCAAAATAGTCTAAGAAAGTAAGCGGTGCCTGCTTCTTACAAAAAAAATTCCTTAGCAAAATATCCTCACTGAACGACAATATTTTTCTCTTCTTGATGAACTCTCATTTTGATGTTTAAATAATTTCAGAACTTTCTTCTTATTCAATTCTTCCTTATCCAACAAGGACAACTATCATCAATCTCTATCTTCAATTTAACTTGAGCTGCATTTTTAAGCCTATGCTCCCTATTGGTCTCATAAGCCAAAATGTATTTATTCAAAAACTTTTCCATAAGCTCCTCATCAGACACTTTATTTTCTTCAGCATCTTCCAGCTCACCAAAGAAATTCAGCGGGATATTCTCTTCTTCTTCTAGATTGACAGTCACATACTTCTGGTTCGTCACATCAAATCTTTTCACTGTTTTCATTAGTTTCTTTGTTTCAGGGTTGTATTGTAATCCAAATAACCGAGACAACGTATCGCCATACTTAGAAACCGCATGCTTTTCAATCGTTGGTTTATGTTCAGATTCCGACACATTATCATTCAGAATATCCTCTACTAACTGTTCTTCCTCAACCAACTTCTCAGCGATCACAGAATTTTCAACAGTTTCAAGATTTTCAGTCTCAGTCTTCCAAATTCAACACCTTCAATCATCAAAATATCTTTATCTTTGTCAGATTCTCCATACTCTTCAAAATTAAAAAATCTTACATATTCAGACTGCATACTCAACGGATTTGGAACATCTTCATAAAGAATCAACCCCAAATTTAGTTGAGTACCGGCTTGCTGTTCAAATTTAGTTCGAATTTCTGTATCCTTCAGATTGCATTTTAGTATAAAAAATCCTATTGTTTATCAGAATCCCCAAGTCTCTGCATCTTCTCCCCCTCACGATGATCATCAGAATCATGATCATCATGATTTCTCTTTAATCATAAGGCTTGAGACTTTCACGTTTCTTCTAGAAAACAGCTCAGATAGCATCCTTAACGTGTTTACAACTATAGCTTCTAGACGTGACATTCTGTCATTTACGCTCGCAAACTGATCCTCATAGTATTCTCTTAATTTAGCGACGACATTGGATTCAACTTAGGTTGTATCATTCTCTATAGCTTTACCTTTTAACAATCTCTGAATGTTCATCATTTGCTCCATCATCTTATCAAATTTATTTCCCATATCTCCAGTCACACCACTACGAGCCTCATCCAGATGTGTTTCACTGATAAAGGGGTGAACTAACTTAAGTGCACCTAGCTCACAAAGAGTACTAGTTGACACAATAGTTGAACTTGTAAAAAGAACATCTGTGTGGCCTATTGTCAGAGTTGGCATTGTTGTAGCTCAGGTAGGATTTCGATATAATCCTCTTGAAACCAACTAAGTGGGGTCCTTGTGAAAAGACGGTACACAAAGTACTTCCATACTTGATGCAACTGATGAAACCAACTAAGTGTCCTAGAATGTGTATATATAGGCTTTATGACTTGTGTAGGATCAAGAAATGTACACCGGGGCAGTTATGTACTCAATTCAATATCGAAAGGATCCAAATGACCCTCGGATAGCATATGTGCAAAATCCCCGTGTGAATATGAAACATCCTCTTGTTGAGAAAAAAGATGAGTGAATTGGGGGGGGGTGTATGCAATCACCAGTGGGGTACAGGTTTGTTCAATGCTAACTCTTAGTGGAGAGTCAAAAGTAGATGTGGAATCCCGACTGTTTAGGGTTGGTTGTCCACATTAATTCTCTATATTTTCAACTCCACCATCAGTGCTCACCACACTCCTCATCATAAGCTGAAAGACATCAACTCCTCCTGTACCTTCATCATCATCATCATTATCACCACCCTCATCACCTATCAATTCAGATAAAGTCCTTTCAGAATCGACAAATTTTTCACACTCAACACACCTCTCTAAATTTTCACTCGACTCTTGTTGTCCTTGTCCAATAACCGCATGTTGCTAAACATCACTCGGGATGGTTCCTTGGGTAGGAGACCTTGGTTCTTGAGGCTTCACTAGAGCATAATCGATTCGATACAATCTCACACACTCAACCTCTCCATTAGCAAATTTCAGCAGTGATTATGGAATTGGAAAAATATTGGAATTTGGATAATCTTTTTTGCTATAAAGGCTCATCATCACGTTATCCGGGTAATTTTGTGAATCAGACATTTTAGGAATTTTGTCATTTGCCCTCAAGATGCCTCTTATTAACACTTGAATGAACCTCTGAAGAGGCACAAACCTTCTTGCTTTGCCAATACTTACCATTATAATTGTTTTCATCTCTATATATTTGTTTCTAACAACCTCCTTTAGATCTTCCTATATGCATTGAGCGTAGTCATAATGTTTGTGAAACGTCACTTCATGAAATATTCTGAGTGCGTGTACACTCCCTTTATCAATACTCGTATGTTTGGAGGTCATACACCTATTTATGGTGCAAAATGGGGTATATCATTCGTCGTTTAATCCATTTCTGTCTTGTGTAACTGTCTTGTATATCCCAGGCCAATGAAATCTCGTCACATCTGTTCCTCAGTGGGAAAATCCTCATAATCCACTATATCATGAAAGTTGTTTATGTCTATCTTCTTTGGTAGAAACAAGTTGCGTCTTAGCCTGGAAAGGGTAATTTTGCACTTGAATTGATCAATGGTGACCCTAAGTGATGATCACCAACATCTGGAATGAATTTTACTATGTGCTAGAAACGACGTAGGTATTAGAGGAATGGATGGTTTGTATTGGATAAGATATCCCGGCGAACGGCCTTTAAGGATTTCCATAATCACAAGGTGGCTTACTTTTATGACTGAGGGATCGAGCCTATGATTATTGTCTGAAAGATGTAGAAAGTGTTTCGACTTTGCAAGATAGGTTTCAGGCACAGATGATTTTGGTTTAGGACCAGCATTAGAAGCTGACCTAACCAGTTTAGACTGAAGGGTATGGTTTGATGATGATTGTGTTTCAGGAGATTCAGAAACATGGGTGGGTGTGGATGACGCCATTTTATACCTGGAAATATAACAAACACATTAGTAACTACATGTAAACAATATTATCAGACAGATATAGAAAAATAACATTTCACAGGATGTTAGAAAAATCTGAGTTTTATTGTTTACAAATGTAGAATTCCATAAAATAATATAAAAATACCACTGTTAGGACTCCAATGTCAACCATCAAGGGGCCATTGTTAATAAAACACAGATTTAAAAAACTTAACCTATTAAAAGTTAATTTTCTTTGAAAATAAAGTTTTCCACACTTAGAAAAATTATAAGAATGAATATCGAATCATGAAAGGAGAATTTCGAATAATGAAGTCGAATCTCGAATGAAACCGAGTGAATCTGTTAGAGTTATTTTTATTGTGATTAAGTTGTTGGGTTAATTTCGTAATAGTTAGAATCTTATTCAATTTTATTTTCTTTTAATTCAAATATGTAAGGGGTTTATTTTGTAATTACCTCATAGTTGCCTTTAGTAGTTAAACCTCTTTCTAAGGTTTTTGCAAAGCAAGATTTGAAATTGTATGTGTGTGAGATAGAATGTGTCTTTTGTATTCTCTCACAAGTTTCAATACATTGATAATCATTTGATTTAATATTCTTATTATTGTGATTATGGTTCTATTGAGTGCTATTCATCATTAGGATCATCAAGCTACGATTGGTATCAGAGACAAAAGGTTGGACTTAAACTGTTTTTGTCACATCTTGAGTCGTGTTCTTCATTTTTAGTGTTCATCAATCAAAGGTAATTTTTTCTTAATCTCTTTGTGTTAATCTATTGATTATTCTCATTATTGTCCTGTTATTTTTTCTTCTCTAAATCTTTTTTGGGGGTTTACATTTTTTTCCATTGCTGTTCTTCAATTTTTTTCTTTCCCCTTACGTTTGTTTTTTTGGAGGTCTACGCACTGGTCTTCGTTTTGGAGTATTGTTTAAAAAAAATTAAATTAAATACGTATTCAAGAAACAAATTTTCTTAAGTCTCTTATGTTTTGGATTAGTGTTTTGGAATATCGATTATCGATTGCTCTAAGTGTAAATCTCGGATATTAATTTTCTTAAGTCTCTTTTGTTTTTATCATTGTAGTACTGTTAAGATAAGTCTCGGATCATTGAACTTTCCTAAGTCTCTTATGTTTTTATCATTTTAGTATTGTTCAGCTAAGTCTCAGATCTTTGAATTTTCCTAAGTCTCTTATGTTTTTCACATTTTAGTAGTGTTAAGGTAAGTCTCGGATCGTTTAATTTTTCTTAAGGCTCTTATGTTTTTTTCATTTTAATAATGTTACTGCAAGTCTCGGATCTCTAATTGTTCTAGTGTGAGTTTCAGATTTTTTTTAAGTCTCATAACTTTTAGAGGTTAGTGACACTAGGAGTGAAATTCTTGATCTTAACTACACTTAGGCTGTGTTTGAATTAATAAGAGGAAAAACTCTTATATCTTATTACCAAATCTTATTGATAAGAGTTGATTTAAAGTTATTATTAAAAGTTCAATAAGAGTGTTTGATTTGTAATTTTATAAAAGTCTAATTAATTAAATTATCAATTTAATAATTAAAATATAAAATATAAAATATAATCTATTTTTATCTTAAATATATACATATGTTAATTTGATTTATTTTTCATTTAAAAATAATCACATAATTTTAAAAAATAATCACATAATTTTCATTTAAAAATAATCACATAATTTTTAAAAGTAATCAGCCCCGTGTTATGTGATTGAAAACATGGTCCACAACTCTCACACCTATTTGTCTTCTTCCTTCTTTCTTTTTTTTTTCCAGCCTTCATCTATCCTCTCTTCTTCCTTCTTTCTTTTTTTTCCCAGCCTCCATCTATCCTCTCTTCTTCTCGTCTTTTCTTCTTCTCTTGCTTTGTTCAATGAAAAAGAAACGTGGGTTGTTGCTGGAAATCGAAGAAGAAACATAAATCTTGAGACGAGGGCATCGACGAATGTGGGGTTAAGGAGTTGTGAGGGGTGAAATCGTCATGGGTGGTCCTCGATGAAGCGAATAGAATGGAGAAAGAGCAGTTCTTTTGATGGCCGTTCACTTGCAGACAAGAAGGGAGAAGGAGCGGTATCGTCTTGGGTCGTCGATGAAGCGAGAGACAATGGTGAAATCGAGGAGCAGTGTGATGAAATCGTCATGGGTGGTCGTCGATGAAGCGAGAAGAAGGGAGAGCAACGGTGTCGTCGGCTGTTCACTTGAAGGGAGAAGGAGCGTTGGTCGTCTAGGGTTTGGGGAGGGGATGGTCGTTGATGAAGAGAAGAGAGGGAGAGCTATGGTCGTTGATGAAGAGACGAGAGGGAGAGATCTGGTCTTCTGCGATGATGAGAGCTATGGTCGTTGATCAGAAACGTTTTTTTCCCGGATTGAGTAAGAGGCGGTAAGAGCTTTCTGTCCTCTTATCCTTTGTTGTAATCAAACCCTCTGATTAATAATTCCTCTCACCGAATAATAAAAATAGCCCAATAAGAGCCCCAACAAGACACATCAAATAGGCCCTTAGTTTATTTTTAAGTCTCTTATGTTTGTGGGTGAACTACACTTAGTTAATTTTTAAGTCTCTTATGTTTGTGAGTCCAGGTACACTTTTTTTAAGTCTCTTAGTTTTTTTTTTCAATCTCTTAGATTTTCTTCTTTCTCCTAAATTAAGGTTATCCAATTCTAAGTTTTGGACTGATTCCTAAACTAAGTCTAGGACTCCATTTTTTTCTTCGTCTTTCTTCCAGGTTTCTATTAACCAAGTGTCATGTTCCTTATTTTTATCAAATCAGTTTCCAACCTAAAAGATCAAATCAATTTGCACTCAATATTTCGAGAGAGGCTCTCGTTCTTGGTTCTGAGGCACGACCTCCAGTGTTATATCCTGGTTCTTATGAACAATGGAAGAAAATATTTTTGAAATTTCTTCGGATTCAAGTGTTACTTAAACTAATGTTACAGTCAATTGAAGAAGGTCAGCCCTGTTGTGTATTAAAGAAATGTAGAGGCTAAACCTGATAATGCACCTCCCATAACTGCATCTCGTATTGTTAGAAAGCCTGAATCTGAAGCTGAAAAACAAAGGGAAATGGCATATCTGAAGGCACAGTATTGTTTATACCATGCTATTCTAGACAATATTCTTGTGGGAATAGACAGTAACTTATCTACAAAGGACTTATGGGAAGAACTAGAATATCAAGTGCTTGGAGCTGAATTAGATGATCAGGGAAAAGTGGAAGAGGCTAAGTCAAACTTTTCAAACTTTCGAGCTAAAGATGGTGAATCACTTCAAGCAACATACACTCGTTTCTGTGTTGTTTTGAATGTGCTGAATAAGTTAAAGATCCCTAAACCTAAGGATGACATCAACATCCAATTCTTGTTTTCTCTTAAACGTGAGTGGGGGTCTAGCAGTAGAGCTTTGAAGAGATCCATAGTTCTGAAGGACACCTCAATTCATGTGTTTTTTTAAAGAGTTGAAGAAGTATGAGGGAGATGTTAATGCATATATATCCTAATGTCCAACAAGGTGGAGGCTCTTACTGTCAACAAGACCACCAGTAACTCAGATCCTCTTGGATTATTGTCTGATAAGTTATCTAAAGTTACTGAATCATCCTCATCCAAGGACAAATCTGTTGATTTTTCTGATTTTGAGTTAAAGGACATTCAAGAACAACTGATTCTTCTGTCTAATAGGTTTCATAAGTTTGTCAATAAGAAAAAAAATAATCAGTTACGGCATGACAGTGGGTCAAGGCGTCGTAGAGATGATAGAGAGGAAAGAAAATATGAACGCAGAGATGACAGAGAGGATGGTGAGGAAAGAAGAAACGATCGCAGAGATACAAGACATGATGATGGAAGGTGTGACAAGGATAGATGGAGAAGGTCAGAGGACAAGAAACCAGGTGCAGAAAAAACCCAATTGTGCTACAAATGTGGAAATCTGGGGCATTATGCTAGAGATTGTATAAATAAGTACACTAGGGATGTCGGGTAGTATGAGCATAAGCTGGAATTAGTAAAGAGAAGAGCTGATGCAAAGTCCCTGATTGCTCAAGAAGATTATTGGGTTGAAGAGGAGGAGACAAGTCATTTGTGCTACATAGCTGAGAGGATTGGATCTAATGGAGAAGAGTCAACCTATGATGCTCCGGATGATGAAGACTACCAGTCAAAATGTATGATGGCCAAAGGACAAGAAGAGTCTTCAGCTGAGATAAATGAGGTACCATCTCAATCTAATATCATGTTATGTAATGTAATATATGAATTGCAATCTCAGCTGTCTGTTTTAAAAGAACAAAACCTTAGTGAACAACAACAAGCTAAGGATTTTAAAAGCAAGTGGATGAATGAACATAATCTGTTTGTAGAACTTCTTTGGGAAAAAGCTAAGATTGGTGATGCGAATACTAATCTTAAAAGTTGTTTAACCATGGCAAATGAGACTAAGGATTTGTAACATCCTCAAATTTAAATTATTGTAATTGGGATAATTAGATGAATTTTTGTATAATTAAGTTGAAATATGAAAGTTGGTACTGAATTTGGATTAATTATAAGGTTGGTTTCATTATACGGAAATTTAGAATTTAGTAATTTAAATCCGAGGATGTTACAAGATTCATTGAAATCTGAGCTATCTGATCTTACAAAACGTTATGAGGTAATGCACTTTGAGAATATTGATAGCAAGGAAAAATTCAAAATGATTGAAAAGGAAAGAGTTGATCTGTATGTCCGTATCAAAGAACTCGATGGTAAATTTCTCAAATGCGGACAAATAGATCAAACCATTCACATGAACAAGCCTAAGTAGACATGTTTTTATCAATCTAAGGAAGACATCGGTTTTGAAAATCCTAAAACTATTCATAAAGTGTTGATGATATTGCCCACTCTGTATGATTTCAATTACATGAGAGCGGAATACAAAGCAATTTTTCATAGATCATTTGAAGATTCTTTAAATCAAGAGGATCTTAATCGGCAAAACATAAACAATACTCAAACCTTCATGGCCTATGAGCAACTGAATAAAAGTTATTAATTTAGAAGACCAACTTTAGACGAAGACTATTTCCACAGTTACTCAGAATAGGAAATGAATGCTAAACCGATGACTCCCGTACCTCACCCATATGTTCCTACTTCTGTTTTAGAACACAACATTGCTGTTCTAGAAGAGCAGTTGAAACAATCTCAAAAAGAAGCATCTGAATACCAAGATGATCTTATTGAGAATGTGGTGAAGCATGAAAGCGACGTAACTAAATATGCATCTCAAGCTGTTTATTACAAAGGGTTGTACAATGATCTTTTAAATGTTTTTCCAAGCAACCTAAAACCCGATCCTTCAGAGACCAACTTAAAGGCTGAAAGTGAACTGAGGGAAGCGAAAGAGTTGTTTGAAGAGGATAGGGTCGTTTTTCTTAGAAATGAAAACAAATTTGATGAGGCAAGAAGAGTGTTCTCAATATGTGTAACATCCCTAATTTTTAATTTTATGTAATGAGTATTTAAGGTTCAAAATGTGTTTTGATGGATTGTTGTGGTGAATAAATAAAATCATTTCATGAATTTAAAAATGATAATGATGATGAGAAATCATCATTGTCGTATTTTGAGCGACAATAACAACAAGGGACCGACATGGTTGATGGAAACAAAATTTAAGGTATGGATAATTAAAAAAATGTAAAAGATGAAGGGTGCATTTTGCAAATAAGGCAAAAGCTCAATAAATATAAATGATAATAGGTGAGTGACCGTTCACTTTTACAATTGACACACACACACACACTCTCTCTCTCTCTCTCTAAAAACACTCTCACCATCCCCCCCTCTTCAAAAACCCACGACTCTTTCATCTTCAACGAATCAAGAGCGCAAAAAAAAAATCTGGAAGTTAAAGGCTGAAAAGTTGGATTCAAATTGCTAGGAAGGAACTATTATCGTTACAACCAGTGATTTAAGGTAAAATTTACTCAAACTTTACGAATTTATGGGTTTTGTGTTCGGTTTTGTGAAAACCGAATCATAGATTCTGGTTGTGGATGTTATTGCATGTTATATATTCGATTAGAAATGTTTAAATCGAGTATTATGGTAGCTATATACCAAATTTCAGCTTTTGATTCAACCCCTAAATGCAAATTACAGATTTTACTATGTGTTTAGTGTGTTGTTCGTTGACATTGAAGAAAATGGTCAAAAACGGACTGATTTAGTACATATTATGTTATTATTTATGTTAAAAGTGTTAAAAAGAGTATATTTAAGCTTGTATTAATGGTTTTCAGTTACTGGATAAGTATAAAAATGACCAAACGAAATCTGGAAAATAATAAAAGTGTATAAGTATGAACTCAGGTCTGATGAACACAATTCGGATTCATCAGAATTTTGGGTCTAATGAAACTTGGATGGATCTCAGATGGAAAATCTTGAAAAATCATAAGTCAAGGCACGAATTTCAGATATCAGGGCATCCAAATTTCGGATCATGATATCATTCAAATTTCGGATGGATTAGTACAACATAGTAATTTTAAGGATGGGGATCTCGGACCACCCGAATTTTGGTTGGGACCCGAATTTCGGATCATTTTAACTAAATTTTTAAGATTAAGTTCTATAAGCAAATATTGATATTGATATCCTATTACACTGACTTAACAGGATCATTGTGATATGACTAACCCACATTGATTTAAATATTGCAGTATAGCCTACTTGTACTGTGTAAGACCTTGTGGTATCTTTCGAGGACATCCTTGCTAAGTAAACCACTGTGAGTGACAGATTACTATTCCAGAATTTATTTTCTTTGCATTCATATTGATGGCATGTTCCTATTGCTCATTACATATCAGTTGGCACTCTCACATGACTTATTGTTATTGATGCACACTCGTACTTGACATGTTTTAAACATGTAGCCTGCGTTCCTTGAAAGTGCATCCTTTAGTTCATCCTTTCTCTACATGATGATTATCTCATAATCCGGTGTGACCTGGGCTGAGGTTGACAGCAGGCCATTATCAGGGACTGATCATCCCATACATCTCATTCTAGCCAGGTTGTACATCCCCGATCGATACTTGAACTGCCAATCCATGCTTTCTTTGCATGATGAAAACTTGTTATCCGTGCCCTTAGCACGAAGGGGCAATTCATTGCCCGTATTCACGTTTGGTTTGTAAAGAAATTTATGTTGAATATGTAATTTGTTATCTCACTAAGCCGTAGCTTATTGTTGAATTTCACATGTTTTCAGGCAAAGGAAAAGAAATAGCTGGGCCTTCTACTTAGGCTTTCATTCAAGTTCCCGGTGACCTATTTATGTTATTTGGTATTGATGATGTTGTAGCTTTAGTACTGGGTATTGATGATGTCTCAAATGAACAATGATGTTGTAATAGTTAGATTATAACACCGTAGTCTTATAAACCTTTTCATGCTTTAGTGTTGATGTACTTAAACCTTGTTTTATGCTTGACACTTTAATTATGTTAATATTGGGTTTGCTTGTTGGTCCTGCAGTTTATTATATATTGCTAAAAAGGAGGATGTTTCAGTTTGGTATCAGAGCATTAGTTTGAGGTTTCAAGTGTCCGCGAGGACTTGGATTCAAACTTAAATTATGATATTAGAATGGACTCCTAGGTAATTACTGAACTAAGATAGGATTGACATGAACCACGACGATGAATAAAGGGTAACTGTAAACACCTAGGACTAAGAAATAAATGTTCTAAATATTATTTTCTATATTTCAGAACATGTCTGGAGACGATATGACTCCACAACAAATGCTCCAAATGATGCAAACCATGATAGAGAAAAATAATGAACTACAAGCTAAAAGAATGGCTGAGCAAGGTCAATCATTTGCTGACAAGCTTAGGGCCAGGGATGAGGCCGAGGCTAAATGCAAGGCTGATAAAAGGAAAGACTAGGAACACCAGCAAGGTGAACAAGGTGATAGGCAGGAAGATTCTGGTTCTTCCGACAAAGGAAAGGGATGTAGATTCAAGGATTCAAGAGTAGTGGGGCATTTGTCTTTGATGGTATTGGAGATGCTGTTACAACACTAGAATGGATTACTACCACCGAGAGAACCTTCTGAATTAGCGACTGTGCAGAGAAGGATATGGTTCGATATGCCACTGCAATGTTTACAAAGGATGCCATCATGTGGTGGGAGCTATGGTAAATGTGTTGACGATGGAGGTAGTGTCGCACATGTCGTGGAGTGAATTCAAGGAAGTATCTTCAGAACAATACTGTCCTGCTGATGAGAAACGCCGTTTGGAGGAAAAGTTTTTGGGGTTGACTCAGGGAACAAAAAACAGTCACCCAATATGCTGTTGAGTTCACCCGCTTGAGTCTATTCGCACCCCATAAGATTGACACTAAAGAGAGGAAGATATACCGGTTTGAGGCCGGTTTAGACTGGGAGATTCGCCAAACAATGAGTAGTGTTCGGTATACAACATTTGCTGGGTTATTAGAGGCTGCTCGGAATGTGGAGCAGATTTTACTACTTTCTGAATATGTCATGGGGTCGGCTGCTACAGGACTAACTCAACCGTCACCGCCAAAAAGACAACGGGAATCTGGGAACTCTGGATCATCTCGATCCTCACCTCAATCAAGTCAACCATCATCCTCACCGAGGAAAGGAAGGGCCTTTTCGGACAGCACTGAATCAAGGAACTGCCGGCGATGCCGGAAGACTCATTCTGGGGAATGTAAAACCCAGGATATGTATTGTTACTGCTGTGGAAAGATAGGCCATCACTGGGAGAATTCTCCACGGAAAGCCGAGGCATGCTACAACTGCAACAAAGTCGGCCATTTTACCAAGGACTGCCGAAAGCCACCGCGAAATCAAAACACCCAGCAATCGACCACGAGGTCTTCTTGAGCTTCCACAGCTCGGAGGGAACAAACCTCGAGGGCCCCAACAAGGGCTTTTCAGATTACCGCTGAAGAAGCAAAGGATGACCCTGAAGTGGTCACTGGTACGTTCTTAATAAATTCAATTCCTGCTCGCATTCTCTTTGATTCCGGAGCCAATCGTTCGTTTGTCTCCACTTCATTCACACGTCAACTTAACAAGCCTACGTCAAATTTACAATTTGTACTTGATATTGAAACTGCTAGCAACATGTTAGTTAAGGCTGATAAGGTATATAAGAATTGCACCTTACTATAGAAGATGTAGTACTCAACTTAGACTTAATTCCCACGGAATTCGGGAAGTTTGATGTTATCGTGGGTATGGATTGGTTTTAGGCACAAAAAGGCCTCAATCAAACCTGTTCCATATCATAGGCAGATTTCCCAAGCTGTCCTTATCTGTTGGACATGCTGGACATAAACTGTTTACGCTGCTAATGCCTTTTAAGCAGCTTGGACCAAAACTAAGTGTTCTGCTCTTTGTGAACAGAACCTGTTCTTTGTGAACAGGTTATACACTTTATGGAAATTGTTACCATGTAATCATGTATTCTCTTGGACGAAAAGATCAGTTTGCAAGTCGAAGACAAAGTGGAAAATTAGAAGCTGCATACACTGCCCAAGCTGTTCTGATACATGAAGACAAAGTGGATATTTAAAATGGGTGACAGACCATTTCTTATATCAAAATGGCTCTACAAGAAGAGGAAAGGATTAAAGTTGACATTCCTCTTGAAGGTAAAGCAATCTCTAAAAGAGACAAAAAGGAAAAGACAAAGATTCTACTACATAGGGACAAATGTTGTTTTGTCAGAATGTGCAGAAAAACAATTTTGTGTTTTTGGAAAGACACTCCATTATCTCTGCATCCAATGAGGAAGTTTCACCAGTATTCTCTGAGAGAGTATAGAAGGAAGCTTCTAAGGAATGTGAGATAACCAAGAGAGAGATACCGAGAACGTGCAAAGAATTGTGTTTTCATGCATGCAAAGTCTGCTTAGAAAAGAATAGATGAGTGTGTCCAAGCTGTTCTTGTTCAAGCTGTCTGTCTGTCTTGTAAAATCAGTGAGTACATCTTAGTGAGTGAATTCATTGTAACCAGTCTGAGTTTGTCTTAGATTAGTTGTCTATCTATTGTTCTGTCATCTCAGTTTGAACCTTTCTGCAGTTCAAACTTGTTTGTAATTAACACTTGTTGATATATGCGTACAAACATTGAGAAAAGTGTATTGAATTTTTAAATAGTTGTATTCACCCCCCCCTGTACAGCTTACAACAACATACTTGGGAAACCTTTTGGGACCTACAATCGGCTTGTCCATAATGAGGCTTAAATAGTGTGTAAGAAGAGGATGCTCAAGATCACTACCCCGGGGTCATGATATTTGTATTTACGGTGAAAGGCAAAATGGCGACTTATGCCTTAATTCTATCACTAAAGCCCGAAAGCACGTTGCTAACGGTTGTTCTGCTTATCTGGCCTATGTTGTCGATGCAAAGGCTGAAAATAACTTCTTTCTACCATTCCCATTGTCTCAGAATATCCAGATATCTTTCCAGAAGATATCTCAGGATTGCCACTAGACCGTCAAGTGGAATTCCACATCGATCTTGTTGCTGGAGCTGCTCCTATAGAAAAAGCTCCATATCGTTTAGCCCCTGCAGAAATGCAGGAAATGATGAAACTGTTACAAGAACTACTTGATAAAGGTTTCATTCACTCAAGTTCTTCTCCTTGGGGCGCTCCTGTTTTATGGGGACTTAGTTCTAAATAATCTAGTCATCAAGGACGTTGACTATGTTGAGGGATTATCGCATAATCTATTTAGCATAGGACAGCTCTGTGACAAAGGACTAGAGGTAACGTTTAGGGCTAAGAACTGCAGTGTAAGGAGTATGGATGGAAAAGAAATCTTATCTGGTTCCCGAAACTCTAACCTTTACACCATAGACGTAGCCAAACTCATAGTAAAGGATAGAATTTGCCTCTTATCAAAAGCCTCTTCAAAAGACTCTTGGTTATGGCATCGAAGGTTATCTCACTTGAATTTTGAAAATATCAACAAGCTGGCTGCGAAACAACTGGTCAAAGGTCTCCCTGAATTGCGTTATGAAAAGGACCATCTCTGTGGAGCTTGTGAGAATGGAAAGATGAAACGATCATCTCACAAACCAAAACCCGAACCATCAACGAAAAGAGTATTGGAGTTACTTCACATGGATTATGCGGACCGATGCGGACCCAAAGCATAAACGGGAAGCGATATTTGTTGGTTATCGTTGATGACTATTCACGATATACATGGGTCAGGTTCTTGCAATCCAAGGACGAGACAGCTCAAGAAATCATAGATTTTATAAAGAGTGTCGAGACCCAACAACAGTTGTCAGTTCAATCAATCAGATCCGATAACGGCACGGAGTTCAAGAATTCGGTAGTTGAGGGCTTCCTTCGATCCAAAGGTATTCAACATCAATATTCTGCTGCTAGAACACCACAAAATAATGGAGTCGTGGAAAGGCGTAACCGTAAGCTTGTGGAAGCCGCTCGTACAATACTAACATACTCAAAGCTACCTCCATTCTTGTGGGCCGAAGCCATATCAACAGCCTGCTATACATAAAATCGCTCCATTATCCATAAGCGCTTTAATAAAAATCCTTACCAACTCTTTTTGAATAAAGTGCCTTTTATCAAGTACTTACGTGTATTTGGTTGCAGGTGCTATGTGCTGAACGATAAAGACAACCTCAGGAAGTTTAACGAAAAAGCAGATGAAGCGATCTTCATTGGATACTCATCCAACTCGAAGGCTTATCGCGCATTCAATACCCGAACCAGGACAGTCAATGAAAGTGTGCATGTCACATTTGATGAGTTGGCTGAACTGGCACCCGAAGTTGATCATACAGGACCTCCCAGTACACAAATGCCTGGAGACTCTTCTACTAACCCTACTTCTTTTTCTTCTTCTGACTTGGTTAATTTGTTTGATCCTTTTTACGTAGAATTTTTCGGTCCTAATGCTAATGTGTCTAATGTTGTCAATAATGTAGGTAATCCATCCAATTCAACTGCGCCACAAAGTTTATCTGCACCATCTTCATCCACATCATACCCTCATCCATCTACATCATCCACTGATACATCCGCAGTTGAATCCACTCCTGTAATACCCTCACATATAATGCCGAATATCCTTCCCTCACCTGATCACTCGGAAATCAAACCGGAACCGGTGGTACCATCACTTGAAACCATTGACCATGAATCTTCATCCGTCCCCACATTAACCACTGAGATTCCATCCCGAGCACCCCCTCCACACGAGACCAAATGGACCCTAAGTCACCCAACCGATCAGATCATTGGTGATGTTTCAACTGGAGTCCAAACTCGTAGGGCGTCTGCTAATGAATGCCTCTTCGCATCATTCCTTATTATGATAGAGCCCGCTCGTGTGGATGAAGCCCTATAAGACCCAGATTGGATAGTTGCAATGCAAGAGGAACCTAACCAGTTTGAACAGCTCAGAGTATGGCGGTTAGTTCCCAAACCAAAAGAACGTACAGTGATCGGAACAAAATGGATCTTTAAGAACAAACGAGATGAGAACGACATTGTGATAAGGAATAAAGCGAGACTTGTTGCCAAAGGCTACCGGCAACAAGAAGGGATAGATTATGACGAGACCTTCGCTCCAGTTGCACGGATCGAAGCAATCAGAATCTTCTTGGCGTTCGCGGCACACAAGGACTTCAAAGTGTACCAGATGGACGTCAAGACTGCCTTTCTCAACGGTGAACTTAACGAAGAGGTGTATGTTGAACAACCACAAGGTTTTGTTGACGCACATAAACCTGACCATGTTTATGTGCTCGATAAAGCCCTCTATAGTTTAAAACATGCACCTCGCGCATGGTATGATAGTCTTTCTAATTTCCTTATTTCTGCCGGTTTCTGTAAAGGTGTGGTGGACACAACTCTATTCACTAAAAAGGAAGGCCCACACATAATCCTAGTACAGATATATGTCGACGACATTATACTTGGATCTACTGACAATAATTTCTGTAAGGATTTTTCAGCCCTAATGGAGTCCAGGTTCGAGATGAGTATGATGGGGGAAATGAATTTTTTTCCTCGAATTACAAGTCAAACAACTTGAGGAAGGGATTTTTGTGAACCAGTCAAAATATACTCTTGATATTCTCAAGAAGTATAAGTTAGACTCTTGCACGAGTATCGCAACTCCCATCGCCTCCAACTGTAAGTTAGACACCGATCCTTCTGGGAAAAGTGTCGATAATACAACTTACAGAGGGATGATAGGATCCTTACTGTATCTGACTGCTAGTAGGCCTGATATAATGTTTTCAACATGTCTTTGTGCTCGTTTTCAGGCCGACCCGAAAGAATCACACCTAACTGCGGTAAAACGCATTTTTCGTTATCTTAAGGGTACACCCGATCTTGGTCTATGGTATCCAAAGGGAACCGATTTTGATCTCACCGCTTTTTCAGATGCTGATTTTGCAGGTTGTAGAGTTGACCAGTGAGTTGGCCTTCCAAAAAGCAGAATTGTGTTTCAACATCCACAGCTGAGGCTGAGTATGTAGCAGCTACAAGCTGTTGCTCTCAAGTGCTGTGGACGAGAACACAATTACGCGATTATAGATTCTCACCCACCAATATCCCAATTCACTGCGATTCTCGAAGTGCAATTGCCATCTCTTGCAATCCCGTGCAGCACTCTCGAACGAAACACATAGATATCAGGTATCATTTTATTAAAGATCACGTAGAAAAGGGAACCATTGAGTTGTATTTTGTTGGCACGGAATATCAACTTGCGGATATATTTACTAAAGCTTTAGACGAACCTCGTTTTCAGTTTTTAGTATCCCATATCGGCATTTTGAATCCGCCTTCCATTTAAATATTAGATATTGTCTTAAATAATTCTATTTCAATCTATAATGCTTGAAATTCCTTTATTTTAGAAAATATCTGTTTATTTAAATTTAAGGATTGTGTCACAAAATTGAAACTCAATATTTCCTTATCTATGTACATTTTTAATAATTAATGATCCTGACAAATTGCTGTGTGAATTGTTCATCACGGAGTGGGACGCAAACATAATCTAGGTTTGTCTGTATTTTTACGGCTAAAAAGGTTCAAGAACTTAATCTGAAAGAGAAAAGGAAACGAATAGGTATCTATTTGAGGGGGAGTATAGTTAGGATGTTAATTTTTATAATTCTTTGTTTCTTTTTAATTTTAGTAGTTAAATGTTTGAATTTTAGGTTAATTATTTTTAGTTTATTTTAAAGTTTAGGTTAATAGGTCAGAAAATCCAAAAAGATTTTGTTGTTTAATTTTATCAAAAAGCCAAAAATATTTTATTTTATTTTATTTTAATTTTATTCTTGTCTTAACTTAAATGCTAAATGAAAATACCAAAAATATTTTATTTTGTTGTTGATTATTTTTCTTTCAAAGGAAAATACAAAAAGATGTAATAAATTGGGCCAAAATTTGTTATTAAAAAAAACTTGTTTCAATTTTTTTAGCCGAATAATTTTATGTGTTTATGTGTGTGTTGTAAAAACCGCCGGCCCATATCCAGCTTTTGGCGCGGATCTAAGGTGGCCGACCCGACCCGAGACCCTTTAAAAGGGTGGGTCAACGATCAAATTCTCACTATCTTCATCTTCAAGCAACTTCTTTCTTCTCTCTTCCTCTCGTCGCCAACCACCGCCGATCCACCATAACCGACTTCCAAGCTTTAGGAACCATCGTTTTTCTCCGATTTTCTTGCATTTCTCCACTTCTGCACTACCAGACTTTATTTTAGCATTTAACAACTTAAAATGTGTATTTGATTTTCAAATTTTTCTTAGTTTTTACTTTCGGTTTTTGCTAATTTTAGGTAGTTTAATGTGTTATATTTACTTAGTTGTAGTTATATAAAATGTTCCTTATATGTTTTGAGTCTAGGATCTTTAATTTCATGCATTTTTATCAAAATTTTAACTGTTCACGTTGCATGTTGCATGAACACATTAACTTCACTGATGCACTTCGGACGTCCGAATTCGGACCAAGCCCCAAATTCGGATGTCCCACTTAGACAAATTTTCAAGTTTTTCAAAATACAAAAACCGAATTCTGTCACTGTGCATCCAAATTCAAACCACTGTTGATCCGAATTCGGTCATTCAAAGAAATGCCAAAATTTTCAAAATTTCATTAAGTCTAAGTGTGTTCAGTACTGTTCATCCGAACTCGGATGGGATCCGAATTCGGTCCCCATCCGATTTCGGTCCATTTGCTTACATTGCATGCATTCCATCCGAATTCGGTCCCCCATCACCCATTTCATCCGAATTCGATCCATCCATTATCATTGCTCAAATGAATTTCGGTTCTCATCTGAACTGCCTTCATCATCCAAATTCGGACCATCACCATTCAATCACATCATCCGAATTCGGACTCTCATACATCACATATCAGTCATCATCCGGATTTCAGCCGGATCCGAATTCGGTGGCACTGTTCATCCGAATTCGGTCCATCCGAAATCTAACACTTAGCATATTTTTTAAATTTTCCATTTTTTTTTGCATTTTACTATAAATCAAAAATACAAAAAGATTTTCATTCCGGTGTACCATTGATTAGAGTTAGGATTAGTGTTTGAGTGAAAAAGCCTGTTCTAACATCGGTCTCTTAACGATTGACTTTGACCTTTATTCAGTAGAATTTTATTCTACTAATAAAGACCCGATGCTTTAAACAGATCAGGTAGTTTCTATTTCACACTTATCTCGACTTCATATCAATGTCTTATCATTTAAAGTCTTTTGTTCTAACTTTGATGCACCTTTGCAGAATGATGGAACCAGCTGTTGTTCTCACCCTACCCCATTCCCCGATTCCCAACAATAATGCCCAACTACCCGAAGATTCTATTCTTCCACCATCTGAGTTTGTCGAGTTCATACCCCATAACTGGCAACTCGATGTGTCCATCCTCACAAAAGAACCACAAACCCTAGCCTTCGACATCCTCATTCACCACCCCATATACTACTCCCTTTCTACAGCAATCGCTGTTCCCCAAATATACCTGCAACAATTTTGGAACCGTTTGCACTTTGTCTCTGACGCTAAACCCCACTTCACTACCACCATTGACTGTGTCCCATTCAAGATAACCACATCTGCCATACGTCATATACTTCGCCTACCCGCCGAAGCCTATTTGCCAACCCGTTTCCACTTTAATCCCATTCCTTCAGTCCAAGAAACCCTCGCTGGAATCCAAACCTTGGGTTACGACGGCCCTCTCACCAAGCCTTCAGACTTTAAGACAAAAAATCTTCAGTCTCATTGGAGGATCTTGTTTGACGTTCTCAATAAATGCTTCACCGCTAAACATTCAGGCCACGACTCAGCCTCCGCATAGGTCTTAGCCATGTTCACTGGCTTTGCATTCGACCGCCATGTGGATTATGCAGCGTTCCTCTTCGAGGAATTGAAGAGAGTACATATGGAGAGGGGCACCAAAAGAGGCCGCAAATACATTCCTCTGCAACATTTTCTGCAGCTGATCATTCAATATGCCATGGATCACGATGAAGACATTCATGAGCGCCCTGAGGCCGATGTCTACCCTATAGTGGCTATCCAGAAGCTGAATCTGCCAAAAGGGCTCCGTCTGTGCCGATAATGACTATCCCTATGTCCCTTCTTATCAAGGCAAGGGAATTGGAAAGGGTTCGGGCGTATATTCGAGAGTTTTATCTGGATGAGGCTCAGTCAGAACCGACTGAGCCTAGCCAGTCCGAAGGTGAGGCTACAATGAGTGAGGACGAGGGAGAGGAGGCGGAGGTACATCAATCATCGGGGTTAGGTGAGCGGGAGGCCGTGTTTGTGAGCGAGGGAGAAGTCGGTGAGGCAGCAGAGGCGGCGGATTCAAAACGAACCGTCTCTGTTGTTCGAGGGTTAGAAGCAACTTCTGAGGGTGATCACAGCCCTATCAGCCGGGCTACCCACTCAAAGACCTTAGTCCGATGGTCGAACTAGCCCCCACCACCCACTTAGCATCCTCTCTACAGGGTGCTATCATTCCACGGGGATACACCACATATACCATCGCCCTCTCATTCGGAGAGTGGCGGTGTTGAACGAGGTCACACTCCTCCCCACGTGACCGAACCTCTTTCATTCACAATTCCATCCCCACAAATACACACCACGCACGATGCCTCTGTGGCATCCCCCAGAGCTGCCTCCGTGGCAGATCAACAAACTTCTGGATCTGGGCGTCCCATAGTGGAGCCAGAAATGAAAGGAGGAAGACCTGAAGTGGCTCCATCAACGCCATCCACTTCAGGCCATCTCCCAATTAACTTGGAGATGTTAACGGCAGCTCATCGTGCTGCCGGTGTTATTACCCGGGCTGACCTGGACGCCCAAAAGGAGGCTGCTGAGGAACGTCACATCGCCCTTCTCTCACTTATAAAGGGTAAGGGTGTCGCTTCTGAGAATCTGCCTCCACCAGGATCCCATTCAGTCCAGACACAAATTGCAGAGCTCTCAGACAAAATCGATGCGCTGACCCACCTTATCCTTCAAGTCCAGGAGCAACTGAACTCCAGAATGGACCGTGTGGAATCCGCCGTCATTGAGCTACAGTGCCGTCCTCAGGCTGAGTCCCAAAAACGCAAGCATGACGATCAGGACGACCCTGATCGCCATGAGGGGGAGTAACGCCAGAAAACTCAGTCTGAGGACCCCATGTTGATTGAAAGGGGAGCTATCTCCGAAGGAACAGAGATTCAGGGGTCTGGGGATCAGAGTTATGAAGCTCGGGAGACGCTAATGATAGAGTATGAACCTTTACAAATTGAAGGTCCAGCTCCTTTAGATCCTATGTCAGCAATGATGGAATATGAACCTTTATATGAAAAAGTCGAAATCATATTAGTGTCTGACTCAGACTCTAATACTGATAACGACTATCTATTTCTCACACCAAAGCCTGAACCTCAATCACTGCAAAAATCATCCTCCCCGGTTGAAGTTTTGAATTCCCCAACCCATACATCTCAAGAAGAAATAATTTCTACCATCCAAACAACTCCACCTTCTCCCTAAGAAACCCCATCAATCCAAATCACCCCCACACCAACAGAAATCCCATCAGTTATACCTACCCCAACAGTCCAAACAACCCTTCCAACTCAATCAAATCCGCCAGCTCACATTGCCGAATCATCATGGTCCCGAACTGTCGACTGCTTTGCTACAAGAGACGTCACCCCAATATACGACTTGACAGACGTAGAATGGATCCAATGGTATTCGAAGGGTAAAGTTCACTCTCTTGATGCAGAAACAAGAGAAGAATTGAGTCAGGACCGGAGAGCTCGAGTTCTGAAACTTCTTGAAGCTCCTCCCACCGAATTAGAGGAGCCTCCGGTCCAAGGGTTAAAAGAATTCTTGAGAAAGTTCCCGGCTGAACAGTTTCAGAACCCTTTCTTAGAAGAAAGATTCAAGATGGTATTTAGAAAGAAGCCGGGGTCTTACAATAGACGTCTTCTGATGGTCATGACAGATGCATCTCGAGCTGAACAAGCAGAATATAATCAGATGATGCTAAGGGAAAAGAGAGATAAGAGCAAATATTGGTCTAAATCAAAAATTGTAAATATCAATAACATCCATATGTACAAAAGAGCCAGAGTATTCACTCCGACATTTGAGGTACCCAGAGAAGACGGAACAGTTCAAGAATTGCATGAGAGTGACCTTGATTTTGCAAATATAGACGACATCGAGCTTCTGCACAACAAGCTGAAAAACAAGATCAAGGGTCAATTGTGATGTGCCTCAGAGATTTTCAAATGGCAATTGAGAGTGCTTTAGTTAAAGTGGGTCTGAAAGCTCCTCATGAAGACATATTTTTGGTAGACCACTATCCGGCCTATAAAGTTCTGCTTCAAGGACAGCCAGGTGTTATATTTTGAACCAGAAAGGTTACAAAAGGTTCATGCGCTTTGAGGATCTTCCCTGTTACTCCGACGGTACTCTCAGATTGGTTCGAGCCGCGCTTACTCAGAAAGTTCAAGATTTTGACGCTCAACCAGATCCGGAACTCAGACGCTCACTGAAGGAGATTCAGGATATCCTCGACGGCATAGACTACCTGAACGAAAGGCTACATATGAGACAAGTGATCAGACGTTTTGACGTCATCCTTGGACTCCGAGAATCTACCGATCATGTCAAAGTTCCAGGACCTCCACGTTGATCGAAAAGGGGGAGATTGTTAGACATGTAATTTTGATCATGTGGACTTACTATGTAATAATTATTTAGTCTTGTATTTTATTTCCCTTGTATTTCATTTCTATGTAAAAGTCTAGGGGCCATTTGTGTCAATGCCCCATACTTAATTAAAGGAGGCTATGTATAGCTCCTAGGGTTTGTAAACCTTTGACACAGTTGAATATTCTCACATTATTGTAGCCGCCATTTACATATTCTCCCAACATTCTTATTGTGTTTCTTCATCATTTCACAATTATTGAGCTAGTTTCTTCTTGTGATTGGTAGTAGAAACATTAAAGTGCTGATTTATAAAGGGAATACATTATAACACTCTACAATCAAGATAGCACCGTTCGAGTTCTTGTATGGGAGAAAATGTAGGTTTCCAACTTGTTGGAGGGAAACAGGGGAAACTCCTATTACCGGGCCAGATCTTCTATAAGAAACCAACAAGAAGATTCAGCTTATCCGACAATACATGAAAACGGTGCAAGATCGACAAAAGAAATATCACGATCGCCATCAGAAAGCCATTGAGGTTCAAAAAGACGATTGGGTATACTTAAAGGTGTCCGCGATGAAAGGAGTAACCATATTTGTGAAGCGAGGAAAGCTATCTCCTCGATTTGTAGGACCCTTTCGCATACTTGAGAAAGTTGGGAATCAGTCATATCATTTTGACTTGCCAGAGGAACTATCGGGAGTTCACCCAGTCCTTCATGTAGGATACTTAAGGAAAAGTCTGGTGCCCGAGAGGAAACCATGGACTGACCACTTAGAGATACAAGTTGATGAACGACTAAGATTTGTTGACGAGCTGGAGTGCATATTGGTGACAAAGATCAAGAAGCTCCGGAAAAAAGAAATCAAGATGGTGCTAGTAAAGTGGAAACATCGTAGGGGAGCTAACCACAGTTGGGAGTCTAAAGAGGATATGAAGACCAAGTACCCAAGTTTGTTTAGTACAGCATGACTTCGCAGACGAAGTATAAGCGTGGTGGAGCCAATGCTGTAACATCCCTAATTTTGAATTATATGTAATGAGTAGTTAAGGTTCAAATTGTGTTTTGATGGATTGTTGTGGTGATTAAATAAATTTCATTTCATGAATTTAAAAATTATAATGATGATGAGAAATCATCATTGTCGTCTGTTGAGCGACAATAACAATAAGGGATCGACATGGTTGATGGAAACAAAATCTAAGGTATGGATAATTAAAAAAATGTAAACGATGAAGGGTGCATTTTGTAAATAACGCAAAAGCTCAATAAATATAAATGAGAATAGGTGAGTGACCGTTTACTTTTACAATTCACTTTCTCTCTCTAAAAACACTTTCACCATCCCTCTCTCTTCAAAAACCCATGGCTCTTTCATCTTCAACGAATCAAGAACGCGAAAAAAAAATCTGGAAATTAGAGGTGGCAAAGTTGGATTGCTACGAAGGAACTATAATCGTTACAACCAACGATTTAAGGTAAAATTTAATCAAACTTTATAAATTTAAGGGTTTTGTGTTCGGTTTTGTGAAAACCGAATCATAGATTCCGGTTGTGGATGTTATTGCATGTTATATATTCGATTAGAAATGTTTAAATCGAGTATTATGGAAGCTCTATACTAAATTCCAACTTTTGATTCAACCCATAAATGCAAATTTCAGATTTTACTATGTGTTTAGTGTGTGTGTTCGTCGACAGTGAAGAAAATGGTCAAAAAGGGATTGATTTAGTACATATTATGTTATGATTTATGTTAAAGTGTTAAAAAGAGTATATTTAAGCTTGTATCAATAGTTTTCAGTTACTGGATAAGCATAAAAATGACCAAACGAAATCTGGAAAATAATAAGAGTGTATAAGTATGAACTCGGGTCTGATGAACACAATTCGGATTCATCCAAACTTCAGGTTTAATGCAACTCGGATGGATCTTGGATGGAAAATCTTGAAAAATCATAAGTCAAGACACGAATTTCGTATATCAGGGCATCCGAATTTTGGATCATGATATCATCTGAATTTCGGATAGATTAGTACGTAATAATTCTAAGGATGGGGATCTCGGTCCACCCAAATTTCGGGTCTATCTGAATTTCGGTTGGTATCCGAATTCTGGATCATTTTAACTAAATTTTTAAGAATAAGTTCTACAAGAAAATATTGATATTGATATCCTATTACACTAATCATTGAAATGACTAACCCACATTGATTTATATATTGCGGTAAAGCCTAATTGTACTGTGTAAGACCCTGTGGTATCTTTCCAGGGCATCCTTGCTAAGTTAACCACTGTGAGTGATATATTACTATTCCAACATTTGTTTTCTTTGCATTCATACTGATGACATGTTCCTAATGCTCATTACATATCGGTTGGTACTCTCACATGATTTATTGTTATTGATACACACTCATACTTGACATGTTTTAAACATGTAGCCTGCGTTCACTTGAAAGTGCATCCTTTAGTACATGCTTTCTATGCATGGTGATTATCTCATAATCCGGTGTGCACTGGGCTGAGGTTGACAGCAGGTGTTGGTACACCCTTGTGACGATAGAAGTCTAGATATGCTATAGATAGTCATATGTATTAGATAGGGCTTTATTAATAAAAGTCATGTTTGTTTGTTCATGATTGTGTATGGTGTTTACATTTGCATGTTAAGTTCATGATTGTGAAGATAAGTTCTTGAGGTAATGAACTTGTGAGAATAAGTTCTTAAGGCATAGGCCATGAACTTAAGTCACACAAGTTCGTATGAACTTAGCTTACCTAAGTTCGTATCTGCATGGTCTTGAACTTGTAAGTTCGTGGGCTTGGGCCATGCACGAACTTAAGAGTTATATTATGAACTTGTTTGTGTAATTTCAGAGACTTTCGGAGACCTACGATTTCAGAGTTTGTAAAAGTGCACAGATGAACTAGAAATCATTTCAGAGAGTTTCAGGAGCAATACATCGTGTGGGGTCGGTATCCTATAGGCTAGCATTGTGTTCGACTCTGTGTTTCGCGCGTGATCGATCCGTTAAGCGTCTTACGAGGATTCCGCACTCGTTGGACAACGTCGTGCCTTGACTAGAATCGTAGACGTGGTGACCTTACAAGTAGTATCAGAGACAATCTTGAATGTTCTTCTTGTTGATCACGTTTCGTTGAACATTCATAGGGTTTCTTGGCGTTTTACGGATTAATCACGCATTTTCCTTGAAGTTTTCAGTGTTTTTGAGCAGTTTTCCTAGCAAATTTCATCTTAGTTCAACTTTTCAGCAGAAATCATTGTTTTTAACCTAAAAAACATTGATTTGTTCTGAATTTTTGAAAAATTTGAATTTTTGGCCGTTTCACACTTGCGGCGCTCGAACTTAGGAGTGTTTTTACGGTTTTACGAACTTGTCAGACGCTCCTCCACGAACTTAAGCAGTCTCGAACTTGTCAGAAATTCTCAAATTTGTCAGATTGGAGTTCTATGGACGTGAGTATGGTTTCACAAACTTGAGTTGTACGAACTTGACTGATTTCGAACTTGCCAGACTCGAACTTGTCAGTCGAATTAGGGTTTTCCGAACTTGAGTCTCTCGAACTTGGTTGCACACGAACTTAACTTTAAAAATATTTATTTGGCAAAACGAATTTAACTAAATTCGTACAAACTTAATCTAAGTTTGTACGAACTTGTTTCACATTTATTTTAAAAAATTAAATAGTTTAAGTTCGTGAACAAAAAGTTTCAAGAGAATGTCAAGTTTGCATAAGTTCTTGGAAATGGATCACGAAGTGGACAAATCAAATTCACCACCCGAACTGATGAAGATTGAGGACTATTATTGCTGGAAAGATAGGTTTGCTGACTTCTCTAGATTCAATGATATGCGTATGTGGATATGCGTTGATGAAGGTTACGTTCCCCCAACACAAGAGCTCGAGGGAGATTGAAGGTTTCGTCCTATCAAAATATGAAAGATGACGACAAGAAGATTTATGAAGCTGAGAATCGGGCCTTATCGTCGATTAGAATGACATTACCTTTAGAAATTCTGCACACTTTGAGAAATCACAGAACTTCTAAAGAGCTCTAGGAAGCTCTAGAGAAGAGGTGTGAGGGAAATCATTGGGTTAGAAAGGGAGAACGGAATTATTGAAACAACAATTTGCGATCTTCAAGGGACTGAAGAATGAATCCTTGGATGAGATAATCACAAGGTTCTATCATCTGTTGACCGAACTTGATAACCACAGTGTTGAGTATCAAAAAACTGATAAGATTGAAAAACTCCTAGATGCTTTACCAGCAAAGTGGGAGATGTACGATGCGTTGATAAAGCATGATGAAGATAAACTGGCAACTCTTACCCTTGAAGAAGTGATCGGAACTCTGAGGGCCTACAACTTTAAAATACAAAAGAAAGAGATGGAATATGATCAAGTACAGGATTTTGAAATGTACTTCGGAAAGTTAAAGACATCAACGTCTAGTGTACCGAAGTCGGGGGCTACAACATTTTACTCGGGAGAAGAAGAGAGCATACCTGCAGAAGCAGAAGATGTGAGTAGTAGGGCATTTTTAGGGTTTTCTAAACCAGAAGAATAACCACAAAGTTCGACATCATCTTCTCAGGGTTACACCAAAATGCTAATGAGTGATAAGTCAGCCGAGGAGCATCTAAAGCTTCTAGCTTCGTTTGTAGCAGCATATGGCAACTGCATTCAAGTTAAAATCAATGATCCAGCTCTATGGGAAGAGGATTATGATTAGGTAGATCCATACGATTTAGAGCACATTGACCAGTAATGGCAACTGACCATGGTCACACAGAGGGTCAAGCGGTTTATGAAACGAACTTGGAGGAACCTAAGTGTGAGCAATAATGTTGGGTTTGATAAGTCTAAGGTGAAGTGTTACAACTTTCATGGATTGGGACATTTTCCTAGAGAATGTCAAAGGCCGAAGGTTGAAAGCTATCAGAATCTGAGACGACAAAATTCAAGCAATTCAGGGAATCAAGCTTCTATAGCCGGGTTACTGACAAACGTATCCTCTGAAAGACAGTTAGATGATACTTATGACTGGAATTCACATCCGGAGTCAAACGCCAGAGCTTTTATGGCTGAGGTAACTGATACTGATAGGGCAGAGCTGAAGCAGAATAGGAGGACACTGAGCAGTCCGATACAAATTGTAACATCCTCGGATTTATTTTACTGTATTTTGGTTAATTAAGTGGAAAATATATGTTTAAGTTAAAATTAAGCAATTATTATGTATTTGGGTTATTTAGAAGTTTGTTGCTATTTTTAAGAAAATTGAACTCAGAATCATTGTTATGGAATATTAAGGAATTAAAAAGTTATTTATGAAAATTCTAAGATTAAATCAGTATTTTATGGAACCGGTTAGTTCGAGTGGTGAAATGTGCAAAAATGACGAAAGTTGTATATAAAGGGCAATAGGCTTCATTTTTCTATTTTACACTATCTCACTACTTTATCTCTCTAGAAGTTCTCTCTACATCTCTCTAAGTTATCTCACAAACCGACCGTCAGATTTTTGAGAATTATACGTCAACGGAAAGGTATCGAGGATTACAACAACAATCTACAATCGGATTTCTGATTTCATACGAATTAAGGTAAGAATCGATCCTTTTAAGTTTATAGTTTCGGTTTTGAAGTAAATTAGAATTCGAATATGTCATTTTATGTAAATTGGAGCTTGTTTTGCTTGAAATACTGCAAGATTATGATAGTATATGCATAATAGAATCGAATCTAGGTATCATACATGATATATGCATGATTTTTGACTTAGAAATGAAGGATTTAAGCTGAAATGATGAACAGACTCGAATATGTCAAGAACGGAGTCGAAATGCAAGAACAAACTCGAGTTTGGTACTAGATTCGAGTGTGTTTTCGAGTGTAACATTAGATTCGAAGGGGGGGTTCGAATCTACCCCTATATTCGAATGGAGGGTTCGAATCTATGCCCAGAATCGAATGGGGTTTGAAACTAATGCATGAGGTTCGAATCTATCACCTAAACTCGAATGGAAGTTGAATTTGTGGTATGGGGATTCGAATCTAACCCTAGATTCGAAGGTGAGTTCGAATCTGACCCTAAGGGTTCGAATCTGATGCATATGATTCGAATCTGATGCATGGTTTCGAATCTAATCCATTAAATTCGAGTTTAATGCCTAAAATTGAGAAATATACTCTCTAAACTTGTATATTTTGAATGAAACTTATAAACAACACATAGAATGGCAAGAGTTATTCAAAGGACAATGTATGAACATGAAATGGGTTCAAACTTTAGTTATAGTTCGAATTTAGACATGTACCCGAAATGGGGGAAAATATCGCCAAACTTATGAAACTTGATTTTATGGATTTAAATAATGATATGAGGAATTGTTGTAATTGATATAACAGGTCCCTTGTGGTGTTGTTTAACCCACAGTGGGGTACTTGGTGGATCCGGTTGAAAGCCCGAAGAGAAATAATATCGGTTAAAAGATAAATTACGCACCCACTGTGAGTACAGTAGATTTCGCATGTTTATATTTGTTTTATGTAAGCTTTGCCTGCTGAGACTTGTTGTTTCATTGATTGTTTGGAATTCTACTAACTTGCGTAGATTTAGATGCACATTCTTACTTGTTGCATGTCCTTTCGGTTGTTGTGCATCTAGTGATGGACCGGTGGGTCGCATCGATTACTCTGATGTTATTGTGCTATATGACCTGGAGCTGATCCCTCCTAGGCCCGGTAGGCAGTATGTCATCCCCGATCGTACGTTTGTCTCAGATGGTATGTTTAAATGCCGAGCTTTGAGCTCGAAGGGGCTGCGGCTCTGGTCCGTACTTTGTGTACGAAGAGGATATCCGATGTTGGTCATCTGTGTTATCCTTGGGCTTCATAAAAATTTATAAAATGCATAATCTCTGTATTCACTAAGCATCCGCTTATTCCCCAGTTGTTGATTTTTATTTTACAGGAAAAGGGAAGTCTACTGCTGGACCTTCTAGTTAGGTCGTTTGGAAGATTTGGGAGACTCGGCACTATTTGATCGGTAATGGTGATTTGGACAATGTTGTAAAATATTCTGGATGATTGTAATAAATGTATGGGTGTGTAGACTTAGACTTGGTACCTTATAGCACCGTAGGGTGTTTAACACTTGTTGCACTACTTTATTTATGTTTTTAATGCTTCCGCACTTAATTTAGGTTATCAGATCATTATGTTATTGTATGTTGGTGATTAATCCTGGGTGTATTGTAATTGGTGGTTGTTGTGGCAAGGGTGTCACACGAGATGGTATCAGAGCAGTTGTTTGAGATTCAAGAGTCCGTGAGGTCTTGATCTCAAACATTAGGTAATGATATGTAGTGGTCTAAGTAATGATCTGAACTAAGATAGGTTATGATCTAGTAATTATAAGAGATTGACTATCATACGGGACAAATAAGTGGTGTCTTTAAACTGATGACATGTTACTAAACAAGTTATATGTTTATATTTTCAGAACATGTCTGGAGGAATGACACCGGAAGAAGCAAGAGAGATGATGCTAGCCATGATGGCTGAGCAGAATAAGATGATACAAGACCAGTTTCGGGCTCGAGATGAGGCCGATGCTAAGAGAAGAGAAGATAAAAGGAAGAACAAAGAAAAAGAAAGAGAAGGAAATAATGAGGAACAAGATGACAACACTGGGTCATCTAATAAGCCCAGGGGTTGTCGGTTTAAGGATTTTAAAGGAAATGGAGCTGTAGAGTTTAACGGTTTAGGGGATGCTGTTGCCGCACTGGAATGGATAACAGCAACTGAGCGAACATTCCGAATCAGCGACTGTGCTGAGAAGGACATGGTTCGTTATGCAACTGCTATGTTCACGAATGATGCAATCATGTGGTGGAATGCCATGGTGAACGCTTTGACATTGGAGAAGATTTCTGTTATGACTTGGGCTGAGTTCAAGGACCTATTCACTCAGCAGTACTGTCCGGTTGATGAGCGCCGGAGGTTGGAAGCAAAGTTTATGGCGCTGGTACAGGGGACTAAGACGGTGTCCCAATATGCGGTGGAATTCACGAGGCTGAGTCTGTTCGCGCCTCATCAAGTTGACACCGAAGAAAGGAAAGTGACCAGGTTCGAGGCTGGTCTTGACATTGAGATTAGGAGAGTTATGAGCAACGTCCGCTACCCTACATTTGCTGGCTTACTTGAGGCTGCCAGAAATGTAGAGCAGATTTTGATTATGTCGGGCTACTCTGTTGGGTCTGCTGCTGCTTCCACCAATCCAACACAGCCGTCACCGCCGAAGCGCCAAAGGGAGGGAGGATATTCTGGTTCTTCCCGGTCTTCACAGTACTCACCTCAACAGTCGTATCACCGACAATCTGGTTCATCTGATCGCGGTCGTGCGCGTGCATACTCCATCAACACTGAGCCGCAGTATTGCAATAAATGTCATCTGGAGCACTTTGGCAAATGCACTAACGGACGTGCTTGTTTTTGCTGTGGGGAGCTGGGCCATTTTCAGAATGACTGCCCAAGGAAGGGTGATGCTTGCTATATGTGTGGGGTGTGGGGTCACTATAGCAGGAATTGTAGAAAGAATGCTCCAACGGCTGCTGTCCCATCATCAACACGATCGTCTGGAGGTTCGAGTGGTGGTTCGGTTAACCGCCGGGGTCAGTCACAGAGGGCACCTGCTCGTGCTTTTCAGATAACTGCAGAGGAGGCAAGGGAAAATCCGGAGGTCGTCACGGGTACGTTCATAGTTAATTCTATGCCTGCACGAGTTTTATTTGATTCGGGTGCCAATAGGTCGTTTGTTTCTACTGTGTTTGCACAAAGACTTGCTATGCCACTGTCTAAGTTGTCTGCTATACTTGATATTGAAACTGCTAGCAATACTTTAGTTAAGGTAGATCATGTATACCGAAATTGCACGTTAGTAATTGAAGATGTAGTCTTCAATTTAGATCTGATTCCGATAGAGTTCAGCGAGTTTGATGTGATAGTCGGAATGGACTGGTTGATCGAGAATGAAGCCCATATAGTGTGTAAGAGCCGAATGATAAAGATAACTACCCCGGAGGGGCGTGAGATATGTATATACGGGGATAGGAGAAGTGGGGATCTGTGCCTATTGACTATTGCAAAAGCCCGAAAGCTTGTTGCAAAAGGATGTGATGCCTACTTAGCATATGCGATTGATGCTAAGGCAGAGAAGAGAACGTTGGCCGATGTGCCGGTTGTTTCACAATTCCCGGATGTGTTTCCGGAAGACTTGTCTGGCGTGCCGCCTGAAAGACAAGTAGAATTTAGGATTGACTTGATCCCTAGAGCTGCACCGGTAGCTCGTTCTCCTTATCGTCTTGCCCCAACCGAGATGAAGGAAATGATGACACAGCTGCAAGAATTGTTGGACAAGGGCTTCATTCGGCCGAGTTCATCGCCATGGGGAGCTCCGGTATTGTTTGTAAAGAAGAAAGATGGCACGATGAGGATGTGCATAGATTACCGGGAGCTGAATAAGTTGACTATTAAGAACAAATATCCGTTGCCACGGATAGATGACTTGTTTGACCAGTTACACGGGGCCTGCGTCTTTTCTAAGATCGACTTAAGGTCGGGGTATCATCAACTGAAAGTTCGAGAAGAAGATATGCCTAAGACAGCATTTAGGACACGTTATGGGCATTACGAGTTCTTGGTTATGCCTTTCGGGTTAACCAATGCCCCAGCTGTTTCTATGGATTTGATGAACCGAGTTTGCAGACCGATGTTAGACAAGTCGGTGATTGTTTTTATAGATGACATTTTAGTATACTCTAAGTCTGAAGCCGAACATGCTGAACATCTGAGGGAACTGTTGGAATTGTTAAGAAAGGAAAAGTTGTATGCCAAGTTCTCAAAATGCGAGTTTTGGCTGCAACAGATTCAATTTTTAGGGCATGTGATTTCTGGAGCTGGGATTTCGGTAGATCCAGCTAAGGTTGAAGCAATAAAGAACTGGGAACCGCCTCGTTCAGCTACTGAAGTTAGAAGTTTCCTGGGGTTGGCAGGATATTATCGGAGGTTCATAAAGGATTTTTCTAAGATTGCAGTTCCTCTGACTGCATTAACAAAGAAGAATGCACCTTTTGTCTGGGAAGCAGTGCAGCAAGAAGCGTTTGATATTTTGAAGAAGACGTTAAGTGAGGCACCGATACTTGCCTTACCTGAGGGCAATGATGACTTTGTGGTGTATACCGATGCTTCGAGGTTAGGGTTAGGCGTTGTATTGATGCAGCGTGGGAAGGTTATAGCGTATGCTTCAAGACAGTTGAAGCAGCATGAGAAGATACAGTTGATTAGACAGAACATGAAAGCGGCTCAGGACCGACAGAAGAGTTATTATGACAGAAGGCACAAACCGATCAACTTTGAAGTAAATGACTGGGTTTATCTGAAAGTATCACCCATGAGGGGTGTTACTCGTTTTGTGAAAAGGGGAAAGTTGGCTCCGAGATTCGTCGGACCATTTAAGATAACCGAAAAAGTGGGGAATCAGTCATACCGTTTGGAATTGCCTGAAGAGATGTCGGGCATACATCCGGTGTTTCACGTTGGAAATCTTCGAAAGTCATTTACTTCTAGTAACGAGGATTGGGCCGACCATACTGAACTGCAAGTTGATGAAAGGCTTCGATATGTGGAGGAGCCGGAGTGTGTATTAGATACTAAGATGAAGAAGTTGAGGAGCAAGGAGATAGAAATGGTGCTTATACGTTGGAAGCATCATAAAGGAGCAAATCATACATGGGAAACTAAGTCAGAAATGTTAAGAAAGTATCCGAAACTGTTTGAATCCGAGTAACTTCGAGGACGAAGTTGAGCGTGGTGGAGCCCATGCTGTAACATCCTCGGATTTATTTTACTGTATTTTGGTTAATTAAGTGGAAAATATATGTTTAAGTTAAAATTAAGCAATTATTATGTATTTGGGTTATTTAGAAGTTTGTTGCTATTTTTAAGAAAATTGAACTCAGAATCATTGTTATGGAATATTAAGGAATTAAAAAGTTATTTATGAAAATTCTAAGATTAAATCAGTATTTTATGGAACCGGTTAGTTCGAGTGGTGAAATGTGCAAAAATGACGAAAGTTGTATATAAAGGGCAATAGGCTTCATTTTTCTATTTTACACTATCTCACTACTTTATCTCTCTAGAAGTTCTCTCTACATCTCTCTAAGTTATCTCACAAACCGACCGTCAGATTTTTGAGAATTATACGTCAACGGAAAGGTATCGAGGAGTACAACAACAATCTACAATCGGATTTCTGATTTCATACGAATTAAGGTAAGAATCGATCCTTTTAAGTTTATAGTTTCGGTTTTGAAGTAAATTAGAATTCGAATTTGTCATTTTATGTAAATTGGAGCTTGTTTTGCTTGAAATACTGCAAGATTATGATAGTATATGCATAATAGAATCGAATCTAGGTATCATACATGATATATGCATAATTTTTGACTTAGAAATGAAGGATTTAAGCTGAAATGATGAACAGACTCGAATATGTCAAGAACAGAGTCGAAATGCAAGAACAAACTCGAGTTTGGTACTAGATTCGAGTGTGTTTTCGAGTGTAACATTAGATTCGAAGGGGGGGGGGTTCGAATCTACCCCTAGATTCGAATGGAGGGTTCGAATCTATGCCCAGAATCGAATGGGGTTTGAAACTAATGCATGAGGTTCGAATCTATCACCTAAACTCGAATGGAAGTTGAATTTGTGGTATGGGGATTCGAATCTAACCCTAGATTCGAAGGTGAGTTCGAATCTGACCCTAAGGGTTCGAATCTGATGCATATGATTCGAATCTGATGCATGGTTTCGAATCTAATCCATTAAATTCGAGTTTAATGCCTAAAATTGAGAAATATACTCTCTAAACTTGTATATTTTGAATGAAACTTATAAACAACACATAGAATGGCAAGAGTTATTCAAAGGACAATGTATGAACATGAAATGGGTTCAAACTTTAGTTATAGTTCGAATTTAGACATGTACCCGAAATGGGGGAAAATATCGCCAAACTTACGAAACTTGATTTTATGGATTTAAACGGTTAATGATATGAGGAATTGTTGTAATTGATATAACAGGTCCCTTGTGGTGTTGTTTAACCCACAGTGGGGTACTTGGTGGATCCGGTTGAAAGCCCGAAGAGAAATAATATCGGTTAAAAGATAAATTACGCACCCACTGTGAGTACAGTAGATTTCGCATGTTTATATTTGTTTTATGTAAGCTTTGCCTGCTGAGACTTGTTGTTTCATTGATTGTTTGGAATTCTACTAACTTGCGTAGATTTAGATGCACATTCTTACTTGTTGCATGTCCTTTCGGTTGTTGTGCATCTAGTGATGGACCGGTGGGTCGCATCGATTACTCTGATGTTACTGTGCTATATGACCTGGAGCTGATCCCTCCTAGGCCCGGTAGGCAGTATGTCATCCCCGATCGTACGTTTGTCTCAGATGGTATGTTTAAATGCCGAGCTTTGAGCTCGAAGGGGCTGCGGCTCTGGTCCGTACTTTGTGTACGAAGAGGATATCCGATGTTGGTCATCTGTGTTATCCTTGGGCTTCATAAAAATTTATAAAATGCATAATCTCTGTATTCACTAAGCATCCGCTTATTCCCCAATTGTTGATTTTTATTTTACAGGAAAAGGGAAGTCTACTGCTGGACCTTCTAGTTAGGTCGTTTGGAAGATTTGGGAGACTCGGCACTATTTGATCGGTAATGGTGATTTGGACAATGTTGTAAAATATTCTGGATGATTGTAATAAATGTATGGGTGTGTAGACTTAGACTTGGTACCTTATAGCACCGTAGGGTGTTTAACACTTGTTGCACTACTTTATTTATGTTTTTAATGCTTCCGCACTTAATTTAGGTTATCAGATCATTATGTTATTGTATGTTGGTGATTAATCCTGGGTGTATTGTAATTGGTGGTTGTTGTGGCAAGGGTGTCACACAAATCCTTTGGTACTGGAAAAATCTGAGGAGCAGATGACTCTGGATTTTGCAGCTCAGATGGCCAACGTGGAATCTGATCGAAAAAAGGTATCTCACTTTTCTACGTTTCATGATTTATGTGTTTTATGTACTATGTTAAATGATAAGTTGAACCTAGTGCTAGAATCACACTCATCCATGACAGCTTAAATCTAATCTTTAAAATCTGATAATGCTAGTCTGTAGATGTTAACGAAGATCTTAGGGCTAGAATGTGTAACATCCGGCACAAAACCAGGTTAGCAACTATGACCTAATCAGTATTTACTAGCCAATTACAACCTAATCAGTGGTCATTAGCAAGTAATCAAAGTGATTAACAAAGTTCATAAGGAAACTCAATTCAATTAGAAACAATTTCATCGGTGCGATGAATCAGCAAATTAATTAATCCGATCGATTTGCAATATGATGGATTAATTCAACTAAGTACATAATTAAATTAATATTAGTGACACTAATAATGCACTAATACACTTACTTAACATTAATTATGCAAGACTAAAACAATTCATTAAACTAATGCATTCAAAAGTATTTATGAATTTACAAGAAAAGGAAAATACAAGAATACATTCTAAATACATTTATACAAAAAAAAAAGTAAAAATACATGGAAATACACCCTATGGCCGGCCTCCTAGTACACATACTAGAGGTTGACTTCAATTTTTTTATCAACCCATTCACCATCAAAATCAACTTTAAACATAATCATTTTGCTAAAAGGTGCACTCAACCTCCAATATTTCATCATTTCAATCCACTTTTTCCATCTATAAATAAGACCTCATTTTCATATTTCATTTCCATACTTTCAAGATCAAAAATCCTCCCTTCTTCTCCTCTCAAAACCGGCCATATGCACACACATACACACAACACTTCAAAATTTTGGTGTTCTTCAAGTTATTTAAAGAGTTTTGGTGCAACTAGTTCAAGAACAATCCTTCTACTCATTTTTATTCTTCTAATACCCCAAAGTAAGTAATTACTAACTTATTACATCTTATATTTATGTTTATATAAGTCTTGCATAATATATATAATCACCGCCAACAACAAGTTTCATAAAAACTAAAGTTTATAAATCACTAGTTTTGTTTTTAAGTTGTTTTCTTCAAATGTGTTTATAAATATATAAACACATCATGAAAGTGTAAATATTATGAAAACAAGTGATATATATGTGTTTTATAACTTTTATACAAGTAGTCTTTGAATAAAAAACAAGAATCATTAGTTATTTCAAGTTTATAAACTACGGATTTTTGGTAGAAACTTTACATCGACTTTGAAAAAAATCATAACTAATTCATAACTTAACGAAATGAGTTGATTCTTGTCTCAAAAGTTAGATCTATGTCTTAACTATAAATCTGGAAGTTTTCATAATTTATTTTGGAGTTTAAGACCCCTAGAAATTATTTGGGAAGCCGAAAGTTTGACAGCTCAAAATTGGCCAACATAGGGTTTTCAACAAGCTTTTTCCCCAACCTAAACATCTCGAAAAATGGCCGTTCTTGACTTTAAAAATTTTTTGTATATAGTAGTTTAATGTCCAAGAAGACCAAAGCCTAAAACATTTAGCTTGGTCAAAAACAGCCTTAAAGTAGACCGAAAAACCTTCGAAAAAGCTGGAATATCATATATATATATATATATATATATATATATATATATATATATATATATATATATATATATAAACTTGACGTATTAAGTGGGTTTTATTTATAAACTTGTAATGTTGGGTGATTTAAGACATAAAAATCTATAAATATACATATTATCATATATGAGAGTTATTAAGTTCCTTATATCATTTAGGACTTGGTTAAACACATCCGGTTTCATCACTCATCAAACAACGCAAATTTGCATTTTTCGCTCGTATTTGCCATCGCACTCACGGTGAGTGCTCATAGCCCCTATTTTCACACTGTTATGCTTTGGGGTTGAAATAAATGCTATGTTTTCATATGGACACGGAAACAACTTCATTTCTATTATGTATTACACATGTGGTTCCATCAGCCCTCAAATCATGAACCGTTAATTGCATTTATTTGTAAGCGCGAATATATTGTGGATAGATCTATCGGGAGTCATGCCCCCCACTCGGGTTAGTTCAGTTCGGCTAACAGTGGATGCATATATATTTAACACACGGTATTACGTATGGAAATACTACACAGGGCAAACTTATTTAATTAAGCTTCGGTTGCATGATGGTTTATATGTAATACATAACATGGAATTTATGACTTTATAAATTCAAACTCACTTGTTGTTGTCCATACAAGTCAGATTTACGTGTAAACCTATGAGCTCACTAACAATTTGTTGACGTATTTTAGCATGTATTTTCAGGTGATTAAGACATGCACATTTATAGGAAGCATTCCAAGGCTTCCGTTCATTTTGGAGTCGCATCATTTTCAAACTCGGAGATTTACTTGCATCATTCCTGATAAACTAAATTGTGTATTTAAATCTTGGTATTTTAAGAACTACTTACGCTGTATTTTGGTTATGTAAAACGATATTTATATTTGAAGTTGATTCAATGTATTTTTGAAAACGTCCATTTAGCGGCCGTTTGTTATGATTATGGTTACGCTTCCGCGACGTCATGCTTCATCGCCAACCGGGGTAACGGGGTGTGACAGAATGAAAGCTGATGCTCAAGATGTAGTAGCTCTGAAAGACAAATTGAGCGAGCAGTGTGTCAGGATTGAGCTAATTTATGAGCATATAGAGTCATTGACCAAAGAGATCTGCCTGAAAGATAAAGAATTAGCTGATGCTAGGGTTAAGGTTGTAGAGGCTAATAGTAAAATTGAAAAAGTTAAGGAACTCATCCTTGAACTTAGGCTAAATCTTAGATTCACAGAGACAGTCTAAGAAACCAGTTGGCCTAGGATATCAAGATGTGCCTCAACCGTTCAATAGTAACTATGTGTCTCTCCCTCAGGGTAAGACCAAAGAAGAGGTTGAATTAAAGGAAGTCAAAGTAACCGAGACTGATAAGGTATCTACAACCAAGGTGTCAACAACAACCCCTAAGGTTAAGAAAACTGTTAAGTTTGTGCAGTTTTCTAGTGGAGCAAAACTAGAAGTGGCAAAAACTATGAGTGATAATAACCAAGAGGTGTTGAACACAATAGTTGAAACAAAAGAACAGGACATTAACGATACTCCTAAGTCAAAGAGTGCGTATAAGAAGCCTATTGACAAAATGTCTTATTTTAGATGTCATGAAAAAGGTCATGTTGCTTCTAGTTGTCCCTATAAGAAACCAGAGTCTACACCTACTGTAGGGAAGCAAGAACAACAAGCCTTAAAATCAGTGCCTAGTATTGCGAGCTCAAGTAGTTCTCAAAATTCTGAGAAGAACTCGAATGCAAGATCACGAGTAGGTACTAAACAAACACCTGTGTCAACTAGACAACATGAGGGACTTAGGAACAATTCACCAAATAGAGTCCCTAGTCAATCAACGTCTGGACCACAACCAGTCATTAGGAATAATACACCTAAGAGGAGTTATACTCCAGTTAGGTCTCATACTCCTAACAGACATCAGACACCAGGTAGAGCCCAGGGTTATAACAATGAAATGCATTATAACAGAAATTACTCTAGGGCTCCACAGCAAATGAAAACCCAAAGGCTAAGAGCGAACATTAATCACTCAGCTCCACAACATGTTCTTACTCAAAAACATAAGTCACCGGAAAGGAGAGATGGGTATTTGAAAGAGTTCAAGTGTGTGGATGAAAATGGTATTACCAAGTCAGTCATGGCTTGGATTCCCCATGATAACTAATATGTTTTTTTTCATGTGCAGGAGTTAACCACAGGTCTTAACAACAAATGGTTCGTAGACAGTGGTTGCTCTCGTCACATGACTAGGGAAAGAAGTCTACTGACGGACTTCAAGAGTGAGAAGAAGGGTACTGTCTCATTTGATGGGAATAAAGGAGGGAATATCACTGGAACAGGATTAGTCACTAATGAGAGGATCACTCCTGATCAAGTCTACTATGTAGATAAACTTGATCACAACCTCATTAGTGTCTCTCAGATCTGTGATAAACAAAATTCAGTCCTCTTTACTAGAAAGGAAGCGTTAGTGCTAAAGCCGGGATTCAAGATACCTGAAGAGTGGATTATGGTGAGAACTTTCAAAAGCTTCAGAGTCTGAATCTGTGCTGAGGCACAGACGTATGGCACACTTGCACTTAAGGAAGATGAATTACATCACAAAAAATGGCATGTGCAAGGTGTTCCACATAACAGTTTTCAGTTTGAATATAAGTGTGTACCGTGCAAGAAAGGGAAGCAACATAAGAAGTCACACAAATCAAAAACTCAGAACTCAATCACATCCACCTTCGATTAGCTGCATATGGATCTATTCGGTCCAATCAACAAGAGGAGTATAGGTGGTAGTTGGTACTATTTAGTTATTACTGATGATTACTCTCGATTTTCTTAGGTTTTCTTTTTTAGGTACAAAGGACGAGACAGCAGACACGCTGATTGGGTTCTTAGACTAAGTTGAGAACTCATACGGAAAAAAGGTAAAAGTATCAGAAGTGATAATGGAACAAAATTTAAAAATGCAGTAATTGGTGTATATTGTCTAACCAAAGGCATAGTGCATCAATTCAGTGCACCATATGAGCCACAACAAAATGGGGTGGAAGAACGTAAAAACAGGATATTGATTGAGGCAGCAAAGACTATGCTCTCGGATTCAAAGCTTCCCACCATGTTTTGGGGGGAGGCAGTGAATACCGCTTGTCATGTTTTAAACAGAGTCCTTACTGTCAAATCATTGAACAAAACCTGTTATGAAATTCTGAATAAAAGACCACCAAATTTAACTGGCTTTGAACCGTTTGGGGTGCCATGTACTTTATTAAAAACGAAACATTAACCTAAGTTCGGTGAAAAGGCTGACGAAGGATACTTCCTAGGTTATGCCCCAAATTCACCAAACAAGAGGGTTTTTTAATAAAACTACTGGTACAGATGAAATTGTGTTTAACATTGATGTAACCAGTTATACACACGAACCTCAAATTGGTCTAGAATGGTTATTTGATTATGACTCAGTGTTTGAATCATTTAACATTCCGTTTAGTGGTCATGCAGGAACTATGGAGAACGACTTCTCATCCTTAAATCTCAACGACGAGGGTAGAGTCTTTCCAAATTCTAGCATTCTCACGACATCTGAGTCTACATCGACAGAAGTCGGGTCCCCAACAAATGAAGAACCTTTGTTTCCAATGGATGAGAATCAGATAAACAATTCAGCCTCTGAAAATAGTGATCAGGAGGAGAATGTTCCGTCTGAAGTCACACCCCCATTAGGCAAAATAGGATCAAATTTGGGATATAATCTTCAGGTCGATGCAATTGAAACATCTAGGATAAATAAGGATCTTCCGATTGAAGACATCATTGGGAATCCGCATGCTGGTGTGAGAACTAGGAGTAGTGTGAATAGTAATACAGTGTTGTTATCGATGATCAATGACTTCGTGGCCTTTCACACTTGTCTATACTCGTGTTTCATTTCACAAGTAGAGCCAAAGAATGTACAAATGGCTCTGAAGGATAATTCTTGGGTTGAAGCTATGCAAGAGGAACTTTCACAGTTCAGAAAGCTAGAAGTCTGGGAGTTAGTGCCTTTGCCTCGTGGAGAAGTTGCTATAGGGACCAAATGGGTCTTTAAGTGCAAAAGGGATGATCGGGGCATAGTTACTCGTAACAAGGCAAGACTCGTGGTCAAAGGGTTCAACCAAGAAAAAGGGATAGATTATAATAAAGTGTTTGCACCAGTGGCAAGGCTTGAAGCTATCAGATTGTTTCTTGCCTTTGCATCCTTCAAAGGCTTCAAAGTATATCAGCTAGATGTCAAGAGTGCCTTCTTGTACGTAATAGTGAAGGAGTTGGTGTAGGGGTGAGCGACTGGTACCATTTCCCGAACCCGAACCGGTACCGGTACCGAATTAATATATTCGGTTCGGTATTCGGTTTTTTAATTAGCTAAAATTCAGTATTCGGTACTCTCGGTTCGGTATTCGGTTTTTAAGTTAGCTAGAATTCGGTATTCGGGACCGAACCGGCACCATATAAAATTATACGGTTTGGTATTCGGTTCTTTCAAAACTAATAATTCGGTTTCGGTATTTTCGGGATCGGTACCGGTTCGGTTCGGTCCGGTACCGAGCTCACCCCTAAGTTGGTGTATGTCAAGCAACCGCCAGGGTTTACTAATCCCAAGTATCCAGACAGAGTATATAGATTGGATAAGGCTCTGTATGGATTACATCAGGCACCTAGGGCATGGTATGAGACACTGTCTACTCATCTCTTGGACAATGGGTTTGAGAGAGGGAGAATAGATAGTACACGATTCATTAAGAGAAAGGGTGACGATTTCATACTGGTACAAGTGTATGTGGACGATATCATCTTTGGGTCGTCAAATGAACAAATGTGCAAAGATTTCGAGAAGGCTATGAAGTCAAAGTTTGAGATGAGTGCAATGGGAGAGCTGAACTTCTATATGGGTTTACAAGTTGAACAACGAATGAAGTGGATGTTCATTCATCAAACGAAGTATGTCTATGATATTTTAGTGCACTTCGGGATGGAAGGAAAAAAGCTTACAGCACACTTGAGTTCTCCGATTCAAGTCAATCACAATCTCGGACCGGGTACCGATAGTGATACTGATGTGGATCCGACTGTATATCGGGCCATGATCGGGTCACTCATGTATTTAACTTCTTCTCGACCTGATATAATGTATGTTGTTTGTATTTGTGCCAGGTTTCAAGCTAACCCCAAGGAAATGCACATGAAAGTTGTGAAGCGGATTTTGAGATACCTGATGTCGAAACCGAAGCTGGGACTTTGGTATCATGCTGATGGAGATCTGGAATCGGAAGCTTACACGGATTCAGACTATGAAGGGTGTAGCTTGAACAGAAAATCAACAACGGGTGGTTGTCAATTCCTTGGAGGGAGACTATTGTCTTGGCAATGCAAGAAACAGACTTCGGTAGCCGTATCAACATGTGAGGCCGAATATGTAGCTGGGGGGAGTTGTTGTTCACAAGTTCTGTGGATTCAACAACAATCACAGGATTACAGTTTGACTTATACTCATACTCAAATTAGGATAGACAATCAATCACAATTTCCATAATCAATAATCCGGTAAAGCACAATAAGACTAAGGACATAGATATAAGACATCGTTTTATTTGTGACTGTGCTGAGAAAAACCTGATAAAATTGGTAAAAGTTCCAATGGAAGACAACTTTGCGGATCTGTTCACAAAAGCATTTGATAGATCATGCTTTGAGTTGTTAGTCCAACTAAATAGAATGCGTAATCCAGAGTAACCTGACCTCAGTAGATTTTCTTTCTTTTTAAATATTTTTGAGTTATTAGTTTATCTTATTAGTTCTTTACTTAAAAAAAGGGAAAAAAACAAAAGAAAAAAGATAGAAAACCATAAAAATAAAAAAAAGAGAATATTGAAAAAATGCTAGAGTCTAAAGTTCAAAGTGATGAAATTTAGCACAGTCTAACAAACTCTAAGTGTTAAACTTTCACACGTAATGCACTAAAAATTCTAAGTGATATGCATGTTCATGTTCTGATAAGTTGGTAGGCATAAAACATGTAGGTTTTCCTGAAAGCTAATAAACCAATCAAGAAAATGTCGTATGTGTAACTAACTTAGATGTATGACAAGAAGGTCTTAATTTCTATGTTAGAGGCTCACATACAATAATCATGAATGAGGTATGTAAATTAATCTGGGGGATGTATGACTTCATCTAAATACATCTTAAATAAAGTGCAAGTTTTGAAACGTAAAGAAAGTCAAAACATGTCGCTTTGTTGTACGTAAGTACAGACCTGTCACCGCTGTTTTGACTTAAACTAGCAAGATATGTCGCTTTGTTGTACGTGAGTACAGACTTGTTACCGCTGTCTTGTTAAAATAAAAGAAGGATGCTCTACCCTAAGACAAACTAAGACACTTTGTTGTATGTAAATACAGAACTGTGTCCGATCTTTGCCTTTCAAAGATAATTTGCAAATACCGAAAAGTCATAATCATTATATGTCTACCTTGATCATTAAAGTATGTCTAAGCATGGGACACGTAAGGTAGTTTCTTGATAAATAAAAAGGTAAAAGGAAAATCCTAAGTGTTGAGTGCTTAAGTGGACAAACATACCGACAATCGAATTGGTGTGTATGTTACGAAAAACAATCAAAGGAATCAAAAATTCCAAAGTGTGAAAGTGCAACAACGAAAGTGAGATGACAAAGCTATCTGATTGAACCTTCTTTGACAGTCATGCAAAAAGATGTAGTTAGAATGTTTTTATCTTTCAATTTTTGCAATTTACTTTCATTTTTGTTTAACTTTATTTTATTTTATATTATATTATTTTAATTTATTTCATTTTAATTTAAATAAATACATTCGAGGTCAAATTGCTTGGATGCATTTAAGTTGGAGCAAAATTGAGTGATAATCTGTTTGCCTAGTGTGACGGGTTTCGTAAAGTTGAAAAAGTTTCAAAAAGGTGAAAAAGTTACAAAAGTTGAAAAATTTTCGAAGTTTTTCAAGATTTGAACTTAAGTTTGTGAACCTCTAAGTTCGAACAAACTTAAGTGACCTAAGTTCGAGACACAGTTGAGTGTATAAATAGGTCAACAACATTAAATTAATTCACCTACCTTCGAATTTATTCCTCATGAACTTAACTCGGCGATTACAAATTTGTGCCTGCGATTACGAACTTATCGTGTTCTCGATTTTAGCTCCTGTTTCATGAAGAAATTACTATTCCATCTCGAACTTACTAGTGTTTATTGTTGATTTATCACACAAGAAACTAAGTAATAGTTGTTTTGGACATTCTAATGGTCTAAAATCGTGTATTTTAGGATTAAAATAACCAAATACTAGGTTTTCTTAAATACTAAGTATAGGGTTATAAAACTTGAAATAAAACATCAATAAACTTGATTAGAACCTATTAGGACTAGATTCGTTGGTCATTTAAGTCTAAAAAGGCTTAAATCATAAGTTTTGGTTTTCAAATCGTAGACTTCGAACTTGTTCATCAGGTCTCGAACTTGAGGAACCTACGAACTTAAATCAAAATATCTACAAGCTCGTAGGCCTACAAGTTCGAAGACCTCTCTCAAACTTAACCTTAACTTCGTAGGGATTCTGAGTATCACGAACTTACACATAGGTTCGAAGGATATTAAATTCGAACGAACTTAATCAAGTTCGAATGCATTTAAATGTTTTCCAAAATTTAGTTTTTCAGAATTTAACTATTTGCTGTATGTGCAGTAATGGCAGATCGTGCTTTCTTCAATAAGCACAATATGGTCATAAGCATAGACCTCCAAGATGCTGAGGCGCGACAGTATAGAGAAATTTTGGAATTCTTGACATGATCAAGGATCGCTTATGCGTTGACTCACAACCCAACGCTTATAATTCAATATATTCGATAGTTTTGGGGAACTTTACGTGTGGATAGTTCCGTAGTGCCTCCGATTCTGAGGGCTACTGTTAACGGGCAAGGGATTGCATTTTCAGCGGACAATCTGAGGGAGATTCTTCAATTGGGATATGTAGAGCAAGAAGATGGTCCGGGTAGATTTTTCCGGCTGCGATAAGGCAATCGGCCTTCCAAAGAATGGGCCATGCACAAGACTTAGCTAAAGCTTCGTATGTGAAGAGTGGGTTAATTGGACAGTGGAGATATCTATTGCATGTCATGCTCGTCTGTTTTGCGCCTAAAAAGGTAGGTTTTGAACCATGTCATCCAAATTACATACAATCAGGGATGATCTCGTTCGTGTATAACAAGCCCTTTAGTTTCTCGGGATTTTTCTTTGGAGAATTTGTGCAACAAATTACGGAACCAACCCAGGAAAGATTCTTGCTTTACCCGAGGTTCGTTATGATGATTATCAGGCACTTCCTGCCGAATTTGCCACTTCTACCAGAAGTGGTTGTTGTAGCAGCGATCGATAAACGGATTTTTGCAGATTGCCAAAGCCACAATTCTCGAAGGGCAGAAAACGTTAAGCTGCCGATGACTCCATTATTTGGAGCTCTGATTGACCCAAATTTTGTTGCCCCAGAAGGAGAAGAATGGGTAGCGAATGAACAATAACAGCAAGCACCGGCTCAACAAGCACCGGTTGCTCTAGTTCAGTCTCAACAAACAAAGACAACGGCAGCTGTGACCACCACATCGGTAGCACAGGCTGACCCGATTCAGCAAACGTTAGAAGAGATTTTTGCTCAAGGGGGAGCGGCACAAGAATCAATCACTGAAAAGTTGATCCAGGATGTCCTCCAACCCCTAGAAAATATTTTTGAAGATATAGAGAATTACCAGCCGGAACCATATGAGCTGGCTGTTGAGTCTACTTCTGAGACAGACTTAGATATTGAGAGAGATTTAAGGGAAGAAGCAAATCCCTCAATGTCTTTTGATGTTCATGGTACTCGAATTGTAGTGCAGCCGCAAATAGTTCAAACTCAATCATTTAGACTTCTAGATGAGGAAGAGAGAGATGACTACAAATCAAAGCTAATGCAACACTTTTGATGCAACACATTTAAAAATTGTTGCTTTTCAATTTAAGTTAGCTCTAAAACAACACATTGACAATAAGTGTTACATATAATGATTTAATGCAACACTTTTTTTTTTAAGTGTTGCCATTTTTACTAAAAAAAAATGCAACAATTTTCTAAAGTGTTGCAATTTTTTAAAGTGTTGCATATTTCAATAAAAAATGCAACACATTTTTAGAGTGTTGCATTTATGATGAAAAAAATGCATCACATTTTTAGAGTGTTGCATTTATAATGAAAAAAAATGCACAACATTTTTAGAGTGGTGCATTTATGATGAAAAAAATGCAACACATTTTTAAAAACATATAACATTTTTTTAAGTGTTGCATTTATAATGAAAAAAATATGTCATGTTTTTATGTGTTGACTATACTATTTTTTTCTTGTTTTGTAATTGTGATTAAAAAATACACACAAAAGTTCAATGTCTGATTTGTTAAGATAAATAAAATACAAGATTAGGTAGTACATGTTTTATTTTATTTTTTTCAAAAAAGTGCAATTAGAAAATTGGTTACAAATTTAAAATATCACAGATATGTATATATATATATATATATATATATATATATATATATATATATATATATAT
>JAANYP010001175.1:509348-660466 GCA_020465985.1 Centrapalus pauciflorus
ACAATGGCTCTATGGGCAACCTCCAAAATTTAATCATCAAAACTTCTCTGGTTGGAAGTGCAGAATGTGCTCTATTTAGAGAATCTGGTGTCAACTGCCAGAGATGTGATGGAGGTCCCTTGTGCCAACTTCTGTTACTACCATAACTCCAGCGGTTGAAGGACTGCTCCTGAATCAGGACCTTTGAAAAGCTAAAGCTCATGGTCTGATGAAGACAAGAGACTGGTGGCTCTGGATGCAAAGGCCAGAAACAATCAGGTCATTTCTCTTCTGATGATGTGTTCAAACAGGTGGAAAATGAAGACGCAAAGAAATGTGGGAAACTTTGTGTACCGTCTATGATGGACCCACAATCACACTGGACAACAGGATCAACATCTGTTAGACAGTATGAACTTTCTTTGCTAAACCAAAGGAGACTCTCACTGAACCTACACCAGGTTTATTGCTCTATTAATGATCTCAAAGCGTTGGGATCACCAAGGACAGTCTTCCCTGGTGAATAAATTTCTGGACATTTTACCTGAAGAGTGGAACTACTTTCAACAATCCTAGGAACTCAGGTACTCAGAAGTATGGATCTGGTCAATCTGTTGGATCCTTACTGAATGATGAACAGTCAAGGCAACAAAGAGAATGCCTTGGAAATGTCAACAAGAGGTGCAGCCTTTGTGGCTAATGTGAGACAGCCGTAAATCAGGTGAGTGATGTGTTCATTCAACTGATCAACAGGATGATGAAAAGGAGGAGGTGTCAGACGAAGAAGATGCTGCGATCTTGCTGAACAAGATGATGAGCAAATGATAGCCATGCTTGTCAAAGGTTGCAACAAGAAAAGTTTGGAAGAAACATGCTGCAAGGAAGTTCAAGTGCTGGCAAAAAGAAGGCATTTGACAAATCCAAAGCTGAGTGCTTCAAATGTGGCAACTGGTACATAGCTGCTGACTGTGTGTCAAAGCTGTTGGTCAGTCATCCAAAACCACAAGACCTAACAAGGATGGGCTATAGGGTTAAGTGTCCTTATGCCATGGCTAAGCTGAGAAATTGGAAAACCAGTGTCTTCACACGCAAAGGACTTATGGCAGAGACATGTGACTGGGAGAATCTGATTCATCATCTGATGAAGAAGATAATCAATGTCTGATGGCCAACATCTGATCCCATCAACAAGCAGCGTCAAACAAGATATGGCTGAAGTGAAGCCTTAGCAGGCTTAGAGAACTGGAATCCTACTATGATGTATAAGGTACAAATTTTATGGCTTACAGTTCTGAAGAAAAAAGTTAAAATGTGTGAAATATGCTTGTTGATCTCAAAGCTGCTGTTGAGAACATGATGTCTTACTATCTGAATCTCTAAGCTTAAAGTGATCTAAAAACTAAATCCCAGTAAACTGGACAGTTTCCATAAGTTGGAAACTGAGCTTGATGGAGTTAAAAAACACATCAACTCCCTTTTACTGGAAGAAAAAGAGGAAACGATATAAGAATGCTAAGCTTCAAAGATAGTGACTCTTGGTCCCAATCTGCACAAAAAGTCCAGCCATTGTATAAGTCAACAGATTCTGCCACAACCCCTAGTCTGGAGGGGATCTTAGACACAGCAGCTTCCATTGTTGAGATAATAATCTGAAAGAAGATTTTCCACTCTTGGTGAACTTCCAAATAACATCATCAAAATGTGAATGGTAAACTAATCTCAACAAACAGGTTTGTCGGCCTCACAAATACTGACACTTGTGTGAACTCAGCTCAAAAGCTGATGTTGGAGTTTGTTCTCCAAGTCAGCTGCTAAGTGCTCTGCTAGCTCACACAAGCAAAAGAAAGGAAAACATGGTCACACTGAAGTGTGCATGTCAAACCTGTGACAAACAGGTTCTGAGTCCAAAGCTGCTGGTAAAAAGCATGTTATCCTTTTGATGCTAAACACTTTGAAAATAAGTTTTAAAAGGTACGCAGCCTGTTTTCAACAAAGGTAAGTCTCATGTTGAAAACAAAAACTGCTGTGATTTCAATAAGTTTTCAATCATATAGTATAAACTGTTGTAAAACCAGAAACCAAAACTGTAAAAAACCAGACACAGTGAGTATGCTAAAGTAAAGAGCCAGCAAATCACAATCCAGTAGGGGCCAAAGATAAAGGCATGCTCAACTGGAACAATTGGGAATAAGTTTCCCACCAACTGTGAAGCCTCAAAAGGCCAATCAAGCTTCCCTGTCTGTTGCTATCTGTCCTCCTAAAGAAAGACAGAAGAGGGCAGCCAAAGCTATGGTCTATTGAACCATCCCACTCAATGTTGATTCCACACGAAAGTAATAAAACTTGCTAAACCTGCTGAACGAATCAACAAAAATAGCTCAGAATGTTTTCTGAAGGATCTTCTTCCTATCAAAAATACTAAAATCAGAAATGTTACAAATGGTGGGAAGAAGACACACTCTGGCCAAGGACTGTCCTGAATCTGAGGACTGCAGGCCGGTTGGACTCTGTTGTTTCCCTCACTAGCTGTCACAATCAGTGGGGAATGTTCCACGTCACTGAGGAGGTATTCAAGCTGCTATCCATTCAATAGGGAATATTAGGTGGTTTCCAATCCATCAACAATGTTGATGAGTAGGAGAACTCATCTCTTGATGAGTGTCCCTTAAAATGACTAATAATGTCTCTCTCAGCTCGTTAGGAAAAACCCAACCTGTCCCAGGTTTGTTACTGTGGACAGTGGCTGCTCAGGGCACATGACAGGTTGTAAGAATTGTGCTGATTGAATCAGGCCTGAAAAAGGCCAAAAGTTCACCTTTGGTGACAATGTAATAGGGATTCACTGAGGGATAAATGGAACTCTAACGAGCTGGTGATGCAGTGTTCAAAAGATAGCGTATGTGGTTGGGCTAAACATAACCTTGTAGTTATAGCCATATGTGGATGCGGGCTACAAGGTTTACGTGAGAGCACCTGGGTTAATATTGGATTCCCAAGGCAATTGTGCTATGTTGCTCAACGAAAGAAAGGTGTACTTGTTGTGAATATGCATTCTGTCTGACCCCACAATGAACCTGTTTTCGCACAAGAAAAAATGGATCTAAACTGCTTGGGCCACAGAAGAATGTCACATCTGGAATTCAAGAAAATCAACAAACTCTTTAAGAAAGAACGTTGGTGACAGGTGTTGCCTTCTATGAACTTTTGCTAAGGATAGATTATGCACAGCTGTTGTGAGAAAGGCAAGCCAGAGAAAAACTATTTTAATCCAAACATAATGCTCTTATTTGATCACTCCACTCTTCTTATATCCATATGGACTTGTTTGGGACCTGTCATGTCCCAAGTCTCGGAGGAGACAGATAGTACACTCTTGAATGGTGGATAGTTCTTCCCAGGTACACATGGTGATTCTTTCTAAAGAGGCCAAGGAGAGGCTGCTAGAGGAGATATTGGATTTGTCAAACAGATGGAACTGCTGAACTCGCCCAAGTAAAGCAGCTTAAGTGATCAGGTACTGAATTCAGAAACATACTCTTGAGACTTCCTGTGAAGAGAAAGGTATTCACTCAAAACTTTTCAGCTGTAAGAACTCCTCAACAAATGAGTGCTGACAAGGAGAACACGAAACTCTCATTGAAAGCTGCTAGAACCATGCTGCTGTGCGTCAGGTTACTCATCATTTTGGGCTGAAGCTGTTAACCACTGCCTGCTTCGACCCAAAACAGATCTTAGTGGTGAAAAGGTTCAACACAGACTCCCTATGAGCTGCTCAAAGGGAGAAAGCCAATGTCAGTTATTTCCATGTGTTTTGGATGTCCCTGTTTCATTGCTGTAATCAAAGGGAACAGTGTCAAAGTTTGAAAACCTAAAGTGATGAAGGTGTGTTTGTTGGCTACTCTGCTGATCTCAAAGCACACGAGTATCACACAACAAAAAGAAAAGGGGATAGTATGAATCTATCAGTGTCACCTTTGAAAGAGTCCAAGAATGCCTCCACCAAATGCGTTCCTGAATCAGTTTCAGGAGAACTTAACTTTGATGATCTGATGCATTCAATCAGATAGAGGGCTCAAAAGCTTCCTACACACCAGTGTGGAACTGTTAATCATGACTGGAAGATGATGATTATGTCAATACTACACCTGTGTGAATAAATGTATGACTTAATTACAATATGCAGGTCCAGGAACCTATCATGCTGATTTTCCCAGTTCCTCGCTGTAATGTTCAAACGTGGTGCAGACATGTTCAACACAGTGAACGACTCAAGACAACAGTGGTTGAAAACTTGAGAGCTATTCAACAAGGACCTGCGAAGATGTTGTCCATAGTAAGAAGAATTTGCAGCACTGTTGTCCATGGAAACTTGGGAGAATGAGAGATCTAGAATGACACACACTCTAAACTGCTCTGATACCAGTTGTAGGTCCCGAGAGGTTCCCAAAGTATATAGCTTTAAGCTGTAGAGGGGGGGGGGTGAATACAGCTATTTAAAAACTACACATTATTTTCTCAATGTTTGTATGTATTATCAACAATTTGTTAATTACAAACAAGCTTGAATGCGGAATAGTTCAAGCTGAGATGACAGATACAACAGTATGTTCACTAGTCTAAGACAAACTCAAACTAGTATACAATGAATACCCTCACTAAGAAGCACTCACTGTGTTTACAAGACTTAAGGGAACAGCTTATGTAAAACAGCTTAGACACACAGATGCTGGTTTACACAGACGGCTTGCATGCATGAAAATCACACTTGCACGTTCACTCTTGGTTTCAACACTTAGCTTTCTTCACACTTCTTTCTGACCTTAGAAGCTTCCTTTTATACTCACTTAGAGGATCTAAGAGAAACATCTTCATTGGACGGAATGAAAAAGGAGAAGTCTTGTTGAAAAGACAACATAACCTTTTTTGCACTTTTCTGAAAAGCAGACTTGACTTCTCATGTGCAGAACTTTTGTCTTTTTACTTTGTCTACTGTTGCATTGCCTTTAACTAATTTAGGAATGTCAACTTTGCGTCTTTCTTCCTTGTAAAGGCCTATTTTGATATAAGAAAAAGGTCTGTCACCCTTTTTCAAATAACCTTTTGTCTTCATGTTACAGAACAGCGTGGGCAGGCTGAGCAGTTCTGTTTTCCACTTTGTCTTCGACTTTGTAAACTGATCTTGTAGTCAAAAACAATACATGATGACTTGGAAACATATTCCATAAAGTGTTTAGCATGTTCACAAAGAACAGGTTCTGTTCACAAAGAACAGAACACTTTAAAAATGCCCAAGCTGCTCAACAGTGTAGAGCAGCGTAGACAGTTTATGTCCAGCCTGTTCAGCAGACAGAGCAGCTTGGACAAACTGTCTTAGTTGCAACACATGCAACATATAGAACAGCTTTAGACTGATATTGCAAATCATTTTCAGGTTTCAATAAGGCATATAACAGGCCTTAAATTCAACCTTCAAATGCATAAACAGGTTTGATTATAAATCTCCCCCTCAGATGTAGAACAGGTTTGACTGAGCCTTTTTGTGCCTAACACAAACTTTGTGGCGTTTTGGACAAATTAAACAACTATTTAAACGAATATGTCTTAACTTGAATAACATTCGAAACATTACATTCATTCAAAATAGTACTAGAATTTAAATCAACCACATGTTTGTCTTTTATTACATTGGAAATTAAAGACTTTGAAATAACAGAAACTGCTCCTTGACTCTTGACTTTGAATGTCGTCCTTTGTGTTGTGCCCTTTGGTGTTACTCGGTTGTCTGAAATGAAAACCACATGTTTTTTAGCGTTCACATATTTGGAGTTACTAAACTTTGTGTGCGATTTCTATTTCTGAGAATTCTGTTTGCCTTTATTACTAGATGCAGCAGAATTTTCAAGAACAGTTTTGGAAGTGTTGCCAACATGTTCCGGAATAGGTACGATCATTGGGGCTTTGCCTTTATTTATATCTAAGAGATGTTGTTTTCTTAGATTAGAGTGTGACTCGCTAGGTTGAGATGGATTTATAACCTTAGAGTTGTGAATCACAGAGACTGGATTTTCTAAACTATGTTGAGTAGAAACAAGTTGAGAATCTAACCCCTTAATGGTTGCTAGAAGCTGATCTCGTTCCTTGTGAAATGAGTTAGCATCGAGTTTGAAATTCTATTCCCGAACTAAAAATTGTCTTCTTGCCTCATTAAACACATTTTCTTTTCTTAAAAAGTTGTTTTTGTCTGAATCAAACAATTCTTTGGTTTCTTTTAAGACTAACTCTACGGCATGGAATTTATCATTTTGTAGCAAAGTTTCAGCTAGATAAGAATTGCGTCGAGCAATTTCGGCTTCAAGATCTGATATTTTCTTTGAAAAATCTATCCTTTCTTACTCAAAATGTCGTGATTTAGTTTCCAATATTTTTTCTAGATCAGAAGCTCGTTGTTCTAGAACGTAATATGGTATGTATTCACGAGGTTATGGCAAGGTCGGATCAGGTATAATCTCTTTTGGTTCAACAAATTCGTCTTCTCTAAATGATTTATCTAATTTTCCTTGAAGAGAATCATAATTTAACCAATCATAAACAAATTAATTTGTTTCACATGTAGTCTTGCTCATTTTTCTTCTTCTTCGGCTAGCACTTCTCGCCAACTTTTGTTATAGGGCATAATGTATCTCTGACCCAGGGTATCAAAATCATATAAAGGACTATGGTTTTTGTTGACCATTTCTTCCATGACTCTAGGATCGGTAAACCCTAAACCATCTTTAGACTTCAATTCTCATGGTTGATACATATTTATGGTTTGATCAGTTTGCCCACGTTTGTAAAACCTTTCTTCTATGTCTTTGAGTTTTTCTCTTAGTTTTGTTCTCTCAGCCAGTACATACTCATATTTGTAGTCACTTTCAGATTTATCAGACTTAAGCACTTGATGATCGTATTCTAGCTGAGACATTGTGGCAGACTAGTCCTTTTTCTCGTTATTAGCCTTAGACACTTCTTCTTGTAACACTAAAATGGTTGTTTTCAAATCATACTTTTCATTTCGAGCATCCGAAGGCAGTTTGAAACACTTTTAACTTTTTGGCCTCTTTTCTTAACACTTTTAATTCAGCAAGTAATTTATTAGGAAGAAAACTTACCTCTTGATTTGTTGTGGAAGATTCCGTTCATGAACTATGTACTAAGCCATCAATGAGACTTCAGATGATTCACTCATATCATCTACTGGTTGAGTATCGACAATGATACACATAGGATCTGTAGCATCCTCTTCATCATCAGTGTCTTCTAACCAGTGTTCCTCTTCAGCAATTAGGGCGCGACCAGCATTCCTTTGCTTGGCAAGATTGTACTTTGTCTTGTAAGAGTTCTCATTCTTCTGCTTCGGAAGACGACATTCACGCGCAAAGTGTCCTGGTTTACCACAGTTGAAGCTTCCTTTCTCCCTGTCATCAGTCTTGTGTTCTTGTTCCTTTAGCTTCTCAGCTACCTCCCTTTTGTCATCATACTTCTTACTCTTTGCTTCTCTTCGAAGCTTGTTGGATGTTTTTGGAATTCTTACGAAATGCATTTGTGAGCAATGCAATTTGTTTATGAAGTTCAGTAGCCTTAGGATCAGTGTCGGCGTCATCATTGTCGAACTTAGAAGACTCAGAAAGAAATTTAAGGAGTTTAGCAGCTTTTGAGGACTTAATTTTCTTATCTATGACAAGAGCAAGAGAATCAGATGTGATGTGTCCATCTACCTTTTTAGGTTCAAGTTTACCAGATACTTCTGATTGATAGACTACCAGACTATCAAACAGATCGTGTATGCTAATGTCATTATCTCTCGAATCAACCATACGAATTGTTTCCATTCGGGTTTCAGCGAGTTTACGAATTTCCTATTCAGCTCTACTTGAGATTTGTTGACTCCATTCTTTCAGAGTTCGTTCATCAGCGTGCAGTACCAATGATACGTAGTCTCCATTAATTCACCATCCTTTGCTGAAAAATGTCGTAGCTGTTGAAAGCATTTTCTTCACGTTGTTTAGCCTTCTGATCATTGTCTTGCATTTGCCTCTAAATTTCCTCCCACATCTCTCGAACAGTCTTAAAACAATCTATGCTAGTGTAGATTTCATTCGGAACAGGCTGGATGATGAACGATCGTGCTATCCTATCAGCCTTTATCCAGTTGAGTTGAGCAGGCGTGTGAACTTCTTGGCATTTCCATCTTCTCTGAATTCAGCTTGAGTTGGAAGAGGATTATGGAATTGTGCTGGGCCATTGTAGATTGAGTCTAGATTGTCATCAGCCAACTTTTGACGTTCTATGAAATCTAGGAATCAGGATTTCCACAAAGTCTAGCGTCCCCAAATACAAGGTTGGAGGCCTGACATCTGATCCCATAGCGAGGGTGTCGCGGTTCATGTTGAAAGCTTCTTTCGACCGAGGTTGGTTAGCGTTTATAACTTAATATTGAACAAACACAAATTAAGTGATACTCAAAAATATTCTAAGTGTGATGTGAAGAAATTGCGGATGAAACTAAGTGTGATGTGAAGAACTTGCAGATGTAACTATATTCGAGAGTTGTAACTCTCGGATGAAGTTGGAACCTTAGAATATTTAGAAGTCTATTGAGTGTGTGCTTTGTGATCCGAAAGTTGTGACTTGCGGATGAAGTCTATAAGTACTTAGATAATAACATAAACAAGTATCAATCAGTATGATCCGAGAGTTGTAATTCTCGGATAAAGCATTAACTAGAGTTTAAGTTAGAAAAATTAACACAGTTGAATAACTTCTTAGTTATGTCCGAGAGTTATAACTCTCGAATGAAACTATGATGAACAGTTCCAGTTTAACGGTTTTAACAAAACATAAGCACAAATCTGAGTGATTTTTGGAATCAAATATGCTTTCTTTCACGAATTTGTAATTAAACAGTAGGATGTTCACCCGAAGGAATATAGTATCAAACGAGAGTTAACCACAAACAGATCAAAATTTCGATTTCAAAGATCAAACAAAGGTGTTCTTCAAAAACACGAAGAACTTTAACAATTTTCAGCAAAAAAAAAATCAAGAATTTTCATGCAAAATATCGAAAATCAGAAGATATAAACACTTTAAAATCAATCTTTAGGCTCTGATACCAAATGTAATTCCCATTTAGAAGCACACATTCAACATTCAACATATACTCATCATCATTATACAGAAGATGAAGAACATAGCATGAACAATATGATTATAATAAGAATAAGAACATTCAAGGGATTAGAGAAACCATAATATTGCAACACACATACGTACAAAAAGGCTGCTTAATTGATACCATGAGAACCCTAAAAGCAATCTATTTATAAGCAATAATATGGATTCAAATACTATCCAAACCCATGGATTGACCTTTTGGTCTTTTAACCCATTTACATCAAAGTTTGAATCCTTACAATTTAGCCACAAAACTAAGTTTCATATATTATACTTTGAACCCTGAAACTATCAAAATTCTAGATCTTACAGTTTCCAATATAAACTTCCTTTTAAATACTTTAATTTTTCTTCAAAAGTAGCTTTGATTTTGTTTAATTATCTACTTGTTACCACAACCACTCTGATATATATAAAGCATAAAGAAATAAAACATACAACCGCATGGTGACATAGCCTTGTCGAAACTACATTGGTTTCCAAGAGCCATACCGACAAACCAATTAGGCCAAAAACCTAAGGGACAAAATCAGCACACAAGGCAAGAAGCTTGAACACATTCATCTCCGACTAGGCTCAGCATCTGATATTGTCCAAACGTCCTTCATGATTGACCTTCTTTCTTGATGGATATCTTTTCCAATATTTTCCATAAATTTCAATCTATATACAGTTGTCTATTTTCTAACCTATTACAGATTACATCATAAAACCGAGATTCCAATTGCATGCAGGCCTTCCCAAAAATAACCAATTATAAAATAGCAAATAATAAAATTAAATAAACAACCATCACATACAAAGGGGTCTCAAGGTTCGGCTATGTCACGAACATAAATAAAACAATAAAGCATATATACAAACCATAATTTATTTTCATCTTACCATGAAAATAATTCAAAAAACCAATTAATCTACCATTAATTGAAGTAATTATGTCCAATATTGTTCTTAAATTAAATAAAGTTCGTAAACTCGAAATTTAGGAACATTTTCCAAAATTAGAAACAATTTCCCGGAAACAAAAATCAAATTCAATTCCATATTTGCATTATGTTTGGATTCATAATCATTCTTTTCTTAAAATATCCAATTGACAATTTAAACACCTGTGAAACTTAAAACTTCTTATTTTAAGAAACTTTTTATAAAACCACATTTAATAAATATAGTTATTATTTTCAAATAATATTGATAAGTGATTCAAATTTCCATTAAATAATTAACAGTTACCTATTTTACCTCAATTAATACATTTTTTCAAAAAAAATTAAATAATTTCTATTTAAAATGTCAATTTCTAAATAAACAATTTTACCAATCAAATTATTTTTCTATAAGTTCTAAGAAAATTGATCATCTTAAATAACACAAAAAAAAAAATAATTTTATGGTTTTGAATGATTTCTACCAAAACATTACTGTCGAGATTAAATCTCAATAAATTAAACCATGACTGAACATGAAACTCAAAGTCACAATTTCATCAATTTTGAATAGAATCCTTAAATTAAACTCCCTTTAATTTTCTAATGTCATTTATGGAATTAAAATATTAGATGCATAAATTAAATCTAGTTTATAAATTAAAATTACCATCAATTTTTTATTAGGTTATGACGTTGCTGATTTTAACAAAGGGTTAAAGTCATACAAAGGTATGTTACTTTACTGAAATTATCGATATGAGTAATTTACTTTTTCTTTTAACCGGATGGTACTTGTTGTTGGGAAATTACTTTAGTTGATGAAAATATTAAGTCTAGGGGTCTTTTTGTAAATAGTAAATAGCTTTGAATATGTATATAAATAGGAATGTAGTGTACTGTAGATGTACGGGTTTTTGTACGCATTTGCACAGATTCTACGGCTAGGTCAAACATAGGAAATTGTGCATTCATTCTCTCATCATTGTAATTCTCATTTTGGTGAATCAAATCATTTGGTTAGTATAATCTGATCTTGTTCTTATTGTATATGCTTAATTGTGATTGATAATTCAGAATATCACTTGTACTCAAAGTTGACCTGTCGATATGGTACGTATGACCCGTAACTATGCTGACATGTCAGCTTTTGCTAATTCAAACGATGACATGACATATTTTTATGACATGGCACTTACAATAGTCATACAAATGTATGTTACTTTACAAAAATTATCGATATGACTAACTTTTTCTTTTAATCGGATGGTACTTGTACTCAAAGATGACCTGTCGATATGATACCTATGACCGTTAAGTATGCTGAGATGACAATTTTTATTGATTCAAACGACGACAAAACATATTTTATATGACATGTCACTTACTGTATTATTATTGTTGTCGTTGTTGTTATTTATTCTTTTCAAGAATGTTCAATTTCAAATTCAAAAACCCAGAATACGGACATAAAAACCCAGATATTTAAATCTGAATCTAGAACCTTTAAGATAACAAAATCAAAACCGGAATCGAGATTGAAACATTTAGCTAAGCAATCGAGTAGATTTTGAACCATAAATCTTGTGATTCCTGAACCCAATCGTTCAAAATCAAAACCAATAAAGTGAAACCAATGCAATAACTGAAGTCGAAATTGATGCTTGAACCTAATCCCAAACTCGTGGTACATTTGATTTCAAAAGTTAACCATCAAACACCCATAAACACAATATGCTTGCGCGAAATCGGAATCGATTCCATATATGTAACCACAAGTCACTAAATGTATCATACCAACAATAAAATCCAACTACAAGTATCATCTGGGTTAAAAGTAACTACATTAGTCATATCGATAATTTCAGTAAAATAGCATGCATTTGTAGGACTTTATCCCAAAATTAATATATTATAGAGTTTTACCGGTGGAATTGGTAACTAGTCACCAAATGTACCATATCAACAATAAAATCGAAGTACGAGTATCATCCGGGTATAAAGCAGAACTACATTAGTCATATCGCTAATTTCAGTAAAGTAGCATACATTGTGTATGACTTTAAAAAAGATGATGACATTAATTTTAATTTCAACATTAAAACTTGTCTTTTAATTAAAACTGATTTAATTGAAACGACGAATTACTGGAAAACGGAAACGAACCAACTTAGCTAACCGACTAATACTCGGGTTCATTAACCCGTGTTGACCGAAAAATATAGCTTGTAACAACCCTTAGACGGCCGAAATTAATCGAGGCCAATAATCAACTTACTTTGATTATTTCGATTTTCAAATCCAAATTAAGCATTTAATTATCGCACCGAATAACATTTAAAAGGTTTTGTGAATTTTGTAAAACTAATAAAGTCACACACTTTAATTTTACAAAACCGAAACATATATACATAAATTTTAGTCACAAATGTTTAAATATTAATAATCAAACACTTTTGATTTATTGATTCAATTTTAAAGTTTTTAATTTAATCATTCGAGTTTAACCGTGAATTAAATTACACGACGGAATAAACCATCCATGGCTTCGGATACCACATCATAGTCGACAGGTCATGGGTCTCAATCCATGGCCGAAATCTCAAGGATTGATTTCACGAACCAAAATGTTTAATTCTCGATTTCAATTAATTAAACACTTTAAATAATCAAATATCAACTAAATAAAACAAATTAAGGTTTCAAAATTCCAAGCTCCGAGGAACTCCAAGGTGGCCGAGAATCACCATGGGGTTTTCAAACCCTTTGGTCGCTTTTCTCCAAGCCAAATCAAAACCTTAAACATTTAATTATCGATTTCGATCATTTAAACACTTTTAATAATTAAAAATCAAGACTTTAAGAATGTTGGACATAAATAGATCTCTATCATTATGTTACTCGAGGTGGCTCTGATACCGCTGTTGGGAATTTGTACTGGTTTTTCATAAAACCATAAACTTTTAATCGTATTAAACGCACAATGGAAGCTTTTTAAAATCTACGAATTCTATACACGGATCTTCAAGTATACATAACATAAGTAAACGGAAAGCTATAACATTCGTACCATTGTAGTTGAAGATAAAAATACATAAACAGGAAGCTCACGGTATCCACCAATGATGACAGGATCGAGCGGCAACAGATACGCAATCAAACACACGAGAAACAAGGAAACCAAAAACACACTTTGTGTGTGTCTTTGGTACGGCCACCACACACACGAACACATTTTTGATTCAATGTTATATATATATATATATATATATATATATATATATATATATATATCTGTGTGTGTGGGTTCCACAACATTTTAACCTAAATCCCGCGTATCCAACGTACCCTCATTATGCAAGGGTATTTTCGTAATAACAACGACCAATCACAACACTTATAAAATCATCATTCATAACACTTAATTGATCATTCACATTACTTAATTGATTATTCCCAACACTTATTAGATCATTCACAACATTTATTTGATCATTCACAAGAATTATTTTACTATTTACAATTCTTCTACACTTATTTGATCATTTACAACATTTATTTGACCATTGAAAATTTTTTGACACTTAATTGATCATTCATAACACTTATTTGATCATTCATAAGATTTATTTGACTATTTACACTTCTTCTACACTCATTTGATCATTCACAACACTTATTTGATCATTCGCATTAATTCTTTGACCATTCACGATATTTATTTGATCATTCACAGCGCTTATTTGATCATTCACATTAATTATTTGACCATTCACAATATTTATTTGATCATTCACAATACTTTTTTGATCATTCACAATACTTATAAAATGACCATTCACAACACTTAATTGATCATTTACAACACTTATTTTATCAATTAAGTGTCGTGAATGATCATTTTATAAGTATTGTGAATGATCATATAACATCAGAGCGAATGGTCAAATTATCAATATACTATGATAAATTGTCAAATAATACTGATGAATGATCAAATAAATATTGTGAATGGTCAAATAATTGTTGTGAATGATCAAATAAGTGGTGAAAAATTGTAAATTGTCAAATAATTCTTGTGAATGATCAAATATGTGTTGTGAATGATTAAATAAGTGTTGAAGAATTGTTATGGTCAAATAATTTTTGTGAATGATCATATAAGTGTTGTAATTGATCAACTAAGTGTTGTAAATGGTCAATTTATAAGTGTTGTGATATATTATTTTATAAGTGTTGTGAATGATCATTTTTTAAGTGTTGTGAATGGTTGCTGTTATAACGAAAATACCATTGCAGATTAAAAAAAAGGAGGCGCGCATGAAATCTTCCACTTTTGATCACAACCCTTTTTTTTAATCTTGTGGCTTTGAAAGGGTACCCCTGGTACACTCAATTCTCACTGGTACCTTTTTTAACACATACACAAACACACACACACAGATATATACATATATATATATATATATATATATATATATATATATATATATATATATCAGGTTCAAAAAGGTACCTCTCGAAATCAAGTACACCCAAAGGTACCAACCTTAAAAACCTTTTTTTTTAATTTTTTTTCTCATAATCATATGTTTAAATTAATGTTATACACATGATATATGAATTTCATATACATTCACACATTCTGTGTCCTTAAAAATTATGTGAATGCTCAATGCATATTTATGTGAATGATCATCTATGTGAATGGGGTGAATGACCATTCACATGATCTTTTTTTACCATTCACAAGATTTATGATGTTGCTCTATTTGAAAAAAAGTCTTATAATGTTGTCTTATACATGTCTATTAAAAAAAATATATGTGAATGATCATTCACATTAGGGTACGCTGGAATCTCATAGGTACGCTGATGAACCTGATTATATATATATATATATATATATATATATATATATATATATATATATATATATATATATATATATATATATATATATATATATATAGTTTAGAGTTCTAATTAAATTAAACTCTAATATAATAATATACAATATATATCCTGATAATTTTCTTTATTATTTAAATCTTGAATTATCCATACAATTATCTCCATAATTATAAAGTTAATTCTATAAATATAATATTTATCTTTTATACATTATCTAATAATAAATAAATGACTATATGATTATTTAAAATTATATCTATTTATTTGTTTATAATTATCCATTAGTTATTTATAATTATATCTATTTATTTGTTTATAATTATCCATCTAATAATTATATGATACTACCAATTCAAATAAGTACATCTATTATTTAAAATCTAATAATAAATAAAAGACTAGATAATTATTTAATTATCATCCAATGACAATTAAATCACTACAATATCTAATATTGCACTTTTAGTTTCCGTATTTTGAGATATAATTAATCACCTAGTAATTAATTTAATCTCAATAATCAATTATGCTCTTTGGTCTGACCCTCAAATGTTTTATGAGATTAGCCATGATGCAGTAGTGATGTCATCTTTACACACCATACACTAACATGGTCCATTCGGAAACCATCGGATTTGAAGAATTTAAGCACTAACCTTTGAAACTTATCATAGGAACTTCAATTTTTGTTTTACCTTTCTCAGAAGATTTAAGCACTCACCTTTGAAACTTTTCTAGGAATCCCACTTAGTGAGTTAACTAATTATGTATTCAACAATTGTGTCATGCAAACCAATGTGTATGCGAGCAATGTTTGCTCCTTCGTGCGGAAGGGACGGATAACAAGTTTTCATCATGCAGGGAAGAATGGATACCAAAGAGTTCATCGTGTTGGGAAGCATAAATTCTGAGACGAAAGTCTTCATGGTTGTTCAAATATCGATCGGGGATGTACAACCTGGCTGGAATGAGTATATAAGATGATCAGTCCCGATAGTGGCCTGTTATCAACCTCAGCCCAGGTCACACCAGATTATGAGTCTATCATTATGCCTGAGCATGTACTAAAAGATGCACTTTCAAACGAATGTTGGCTACATGTTTACAACATGTCAAGTACAAAAGTGCATCAATAACAATAAATCATATCAGAGTGCCAAACAATATATATGAACAACAGGAACAAGTCATTATGAATGTGAATGCAATGAAAATAAATGCTAGAATAATAATCTATCACTCACGGTGGTTTTACTTTAACAAGGATGCCATGGAAGGTTTCCACAGGGTCTTACACAATACCGGTAGGCTTTAATATTATCAAAACGCACTTTTACCGTAATTATACTTTAATGTGTGTTAGTCAACACCATAAATATCCTGTTCTGTCAATGTATATGAATATTAATATCAATATTGGTTCATTTCATATGTTTTCATAAAACATAACTTTGAATTTCAACTTAGTGATCCGAAGTACGGACCACATCCCAAGTTCTTATTGACCCGAACTTCAGATGGTCCGAAGTTGTGCTAGGCACAAAAAGGCCTCAAATAAACCTGTTCATTATCATAGGGGGACATTTACAATCAAACATGTTTAATACACTTAATGGAATTCTAAGGCTTTTCTAACGCCGTATTGAAACCTGATAAGTGATTTGCAAAATCAGCATAAGTCTGTTTACACCGTTTTCATTCGTTGTAACATGGCAGATTGTCAAATTTGTCCATAACTGTTGGACAGGTTCGACACAAACTGTCTAAGTTGTTCATGTCTATTGGACATCTTTGACCCAAGTAAAGTGTTCTGTTCTTTCTGAACAGGTTTTACACCTTATGTAATTTGTTTCCATGTCCTCATGCAAAGTCTAGAACATAAAATCAGTCTACAACTCAAGACAAAGTGGACATCAGAAGCTGCCAGTTCTATCAAAACTACTTTGAAGCATGAAGACAAAAAGGATATCTGAAATGGGTGACAGACCATTTCTTATATCAAAATAGCATTACATGAAGAGGAAAGGTTTAAAGTTGACATTTCTCTTTAAGGTAAAGTTGTGGAAAACAGAGATAAAAAGGAAAAGACAAAGATTCTGCAACAAGTGGACAAAGCCTGATTTGTCAGACGTGCAGAAAGGCATCCTTTTTTTTCAAAGACATTCCACTTTCTCTACAATCAATGAATAAGCTTCACTGAGATTCACTGAGCGAGTATAAAAGAAACTTCTAGGGAATTAGAGAAATCAAGAGAGACATCCACAAATCCAGAACGTGCAAAGGAATTGTGTTTTTTCATGCATGCAATTTCTGCTTTCAACTTTGAATAGAATAGCGAACTGTGTCTAAGCTTTTCCATATCAAAGCTATCTGTCTGTGTCTTGTAAGACAATGAGTGAACCTTAGTGAGTGAATTCATTGTAACTAGTCTGAGTGAGTCTTAGATTAGTTAATAGTTTGTTGTTTTTCTGTCATCTTAGTTTGGATCATTCCGCAATCCAAACCTGTTTGTAATTAACACTTGTTAATATATACATACAAACTTTGAGAAAAAGTGTGTTCTAAAGAATTATATGTATTCACCCCCCCCCCTCCTCCCCTCTACAGCCTTTAGTAACATACTTGGGAAACCTTTTGGGACCTACAACTGGTATCACAACAGTTTAGAGTGTGTGTTAACTCTAGATGTCTCATAACTTCCCGTTTCCCATCATGGACAACAGTGCTGCAAACTCTTCTTCTTACTATGACGATGGATCTATGGCCAAACCCTTAAAGTTTAATCATCAGAACTTCTCTAGATGGAAGTGCAGAATGATGCTTTACTTAGAGAATCTGGATGTGCAACTCCCAGAGATAGTGATGGAAGTTCCATATGTGCCTACATATGTCACTACTATTACTCCTGCTGCTGAAGGTGCTGTTCTTGAGGTTAGGACCATTGAGAAATCAAAAGCTCAATGGACTGATGAAGATAAAAGACTGGTGGCCCTTGATGCAAAAGCCATGAACAACCTTGTCATCTCTCTACCTGATGATGTGTTTAAATAGGTTAAGAAGATGAAAACTACAAAAGAAATGTGGGATACTTTGTGTACAGTCTATGATGGCCCCACTATCACAATGGATAACAGGATCAATAATCTTGTTAGACAATATAAATTATTATCTGCAAAGCCCAAGGGGAGTCTCACTGAAACCTACACCAGGTTTACTGCTCTAATCAATGATCTCAAAGTTGTGGGGATCACTAAGGACAATTTAACCCCTTGTGAACAATTTCTTGGACATCTTACCTGAGGAATGGAACTACTTTTCGACTATTCTCAGAAACTCAGGTACTATCAGAAGCATGGATCTAGTCAACCTCTATGGATCCTTGCTAAATGATGAACAATCAAGGCAACAAAAGAGGAATGCATTGGAAATGTCCAAGAGAGGTACGACCTTAGTGGCTAATGTGAGGCAACCTGTTCATCAGGTGTGTGATGTGTTCACACAAGCTGATCAACAGATTGATGATGATTTGAAGGGAATCTCAGAAGAAGAAGAGGATTGTGAAGATCTTGTTGAACTTGATGTGAGCAAATGATCGTCATGTTGCTCAGAATTTCAATAAGAAATGATTTGGAAAGAAATTGTCACAGAGAAAATCAGGTGTTATAAAAAAAGAAAGCATTTGATAATTCGAAGGCTGAGTGCTTTAAATGTGGCAAGACTGGTCATATAGCTACTGACTGTGTGTCTAAAGGTGTTGGCTCATCTTCCAAACCTTACAAGACGAAGAGGGATGATGGCTACAGGGTTAAGTACCTTATGGCCATGGCTAAGCTGAAAAAGTTAGAAGACTCTATGGCTTCTAATAAACAGAAGGAACCAATGGCTGAAACCTATGATTGGGAAGACTCTGACTCATCATCTGATGAGGAGGAGAACAATTGTCTGGTAGCCAAAACTGATGTTCCTTCTAAAAGTAATTTCAAACTCTGGCAGAAGCTGAAGCTCTTAGTTCTTTCGAGAACTGGAATCCCACAATGATGTACAAGGTAAAAAATTTTAAAGATTACAGTTCTGAAAAAAAAATAAAATGTTGGATTACTTGCTTATGGATTTAAAAGCTGCTATTGAGAAGAATGATGCTTTAACGTCTGAGATCTTAAAACTAAAAACTGATCTTGATCTAAAAACTAATGAACTTGACAGTTTTCATAGGTTGAAAACTAAACTTGATGAGTTAAAGCACATCAATACAATTTTGTTAGAGGAAAAGAGAGAAACAGACTTAAAGCATTCAAAGCTTCAAGAGATTGTTGACTCCTGGTGCAATTCAGCTAAAAGAGTCAATCAATGTATCAATGAACAAATTCCTGCTCAAATCCAAGCCTATCTTGGAGGAGATCTTGATACAACAGCTTCAATTGTTGAAATCAAGAATCTGGAAAAAGATATGTCCTCTCTTGGTGAGCTTCCAAATATATTTATCCAAAATGGAAATGGAAAGATGATTTCAACAAACAGGTTTGTCAGGCCTCAAAACACTGACAGTTTATGTGAAAATGTTGTAAAATCTGGTGATGGAATATGTTATCCATCAAACCACCCCGCTAAGTGCCCAACAAATTCACATGGAAAATTGAATAGAAAAGGTGTTACATCTGCAGTCCTGAAATCTAAACCTGTTAATAAGACAAGGTTCTGAAATCAAGTCTAATGGTAAGAAATATGTGCCTCCATTCAATGTTGAATTCTTTGAAAAGAAATTTTTAGAAGGAAAGTAGCTTAAAACTAACAGAGGTAAATCTCATGTTGGAAGTAAATCTGCTATGGTTTCAAATAAGTTTTGAAATCATAGTGGTAAATTGGTTATAAATGAAAGAATCTTTTTTTAAAACCAAGCATAATGACCATACTACTACAAGTAGGCAAAAGTCATCATAGCCCAGTAAAGGCAAAGGCAAAGCCATTGCTCAACCTAAGAAAGCTGAAAATAAGTTTTTCAAACCTGTGGAAGGTCAAAAGATAGTTAAATTGCCTATATTTTATCTCTGTCCTCCTAAAAAGAGGAAAGAAGATACAGGAAAAGGTGATTCTATTGAACCTTCCATACAACCTGTTGCCTTTCCTAAAACAAGTGAAACATTTGCAAAACCCGTTGATAAGCCCAACAGAGATAAACCAGAATGTGTTTCTGGGAGTTCTTCTTTCAAGAAATCTAAAAAGAGAAAATGCTATAGATGTGGATAGAAAACTCACATGGCCAAAGACTATCCTAAATTTAAGGACATAAGGCCTGCTGACATAGTTAGCTCCAACGTTGCAAAATCAAGCAGTGATTGGAGTAACCTTGTCATTGAGGAGAGTATCTCAGCAGATACAATCCAAATTGGAAATATTAGTGTTGATCTAAGTGGTCCATCAAAAAATGCTGATGAGGAAGGAGAACTCGTCCTTATGACGAGTTCCCCTAATAACTAATGTTTCCTCATGTCACTCTGCAGGCTAAACAACCAAGCCAGGTTTGGTACCTGGACAGTGGCTGCTCTGGCCACATGACAGGTTGCAAGGATTTGCTGAGTGACCTCAAGTATGAAAAAGGCCCAAAAGTCACCTTTGGTGACAATGTCCAGGGATCCACAGAAGGATATGGAACCCTTCACGCAGGTGCAACAATCTTGAACAAGGTAGCCTATGTGTCTGGGCTAAAACATAATCTTGTAAGTATTAGTCAACTGTGTGATGTTGGCTACAAGGTTAATTTTAATGAGCATCTAGGGTACATACTAGATCCTCAAGGAAAAGTTATGTTCTGTGCATAAATAAAGAAAGGGGTATACATTGTAGACATGAAATCTGCTGATCAAACAACTGAGACCTGTTTCATCTCAAGGAGCAATGCAAACCTCAACTGGTTATGGCACAAAAGGCTATCACACCTGAATTTCAAGAATATCAACAAACTCTGTAAGAAAGAGTTAGTAACAGGTTTGCCTTCTATAACCTTTGTTAAGGATTACCTCTGCTCAGTCTGTGAGAAGGGTAAGCATAAAAAACATCTTTTAGATCTAAACATAATTTATCTATTGAGACACCTCTCTTCTTAATCCATATGGAATTGTTTGGACCTGTTAATGTCTCAAGTCTAGGAGGTTGAAGATACACCTTTGTAATGGTCGATGAGTTCTCCAGGTATACATGGGTGATCTTCCTGAAGACCAAAGTTGAGGTTGCAAGAGAAATTATTGGATATATAAAAAATATGGAGGTTCTAAACTCTATCCAAGTCAAGTAGCTCAGAAGTGATTATGGTACTGAATTCAAAAACAGTACTCTTGAGGACTTATGTTAAGAAAGAGGAATTTCTTAAAACTTTTCAGCTGTAAGAACTCCACAACAAAATGGAGTTGATGAAAGGAGAAACAGGACCCCCATAGAAGCTGCTAGAACAATGTTGTGTGCATCAGGTTAAATAAATCTCCTTATGAATTACTTAAAGGGAGGAAGCCAAATATAAGCTACTTCCATGTGTTTGGATGCCCTTGTTTCATTCTGAATCAAAGGGCTCAGCAGGCTAAGTTTAAACCCAAAGCTGATGAGGGAGTGTTTGTTGGATACTCAGCAGTTTCCAAAGCCTACAGAGTATACAATCCCATAAGAAAGGTGGTAGATAAATCCTTAAATGTCACCTTTGAAAAGTCTGTAAAACCTTCACCCAAAGCTGTTCCTGAATCAGTTTCAGGAGATTTCAGCTTTCATGATCTCATGCATTCCAATGCTTAAGCAAAGGACTCTAAAGCTTCCATATCACCCAGAGTGGAATCTGTTAACCACAATAGACAATGATGACTATATTGGTACACTTTGTGTGAATAAGTGAACTGATATATAATTGATGTACCATGTCCAGAACCAATCAATGCTAGTTTTCCTGAATCCTCTGCTGATGTGTTCAACAACAATGTTTCATCCTCAATAGATGCACAAGCTCAAGATATCAGTGTGTCTGATAATCAGGAAAGTTGTTCTACAAGATCTATTGTAAATGAAACTAGTGTTCAAGATACAGAAGAATCATCATTGAAAAATAATCCTTAGTGGATCAGGTGTCACCCAAATGATCAAATAATTGGTGACATCAATAAAGGTGTGCAGACAAGATGGTCCCTATGCCTAAAGGAAAAACAATAATTGGCACCAAATGGGTCTTCAGGAATAAGATGGATGAGCAAGGTGATGTCATTAGAAATAAGGCAAGACTTGTTGCTCAAGGGTACAGATAGGAGGAAGCTATAGACTATGATGAAACATTTGTCCTGTGGCCAGGTTAGAGGCAATTCATTTGTTTCTGGCCTACGCTGCTCATAAGAGCATGAAGGTATTTCAAATGGATGTGAAGAATGCATTTTTTATTGGTAAGCTGCAAGATGAAGTCTATGTCAAGCAGCCTCTAGGTTTTGAAAATGAACATCATCCAGGTTTTGTCTATAAGTTGGACAAAGCCCTCTATGGTCTAAAACAAGCCCCGAGAGCCTGGTATGACACTTTTACTGATTTCCTTATGAGCAATGGTTATTCCAGAGGTAAAGTGGATACCACACTGTTCATAAAGAAGGTGAAGTCTGATATTATGCTTGTTCAAATTTATGTGGATGACATAATATTTGGTTCAACTAATGAGAAGTTATGCAAGAATTTTTCACTACTCACGAAATCTAAGTATGAAATGAGTATGATGGAACAACTAACTTTCTTTCTAGGATTACAGGTTAAACAAACCTCAAATGAAATTTTTATAAATCAAAGAAAGTATACTTTAGATCTTTTGAAAAAGTTTAAATTTGATCAAAGTTCTCCTATCAAAACCCCAATGGCAACCAATGTAAAGTTTCATGCAGATGCCAGTGGCAAAGCTGTTTCAGTAACAGCTTACAAAGGCATGATTTGGAGCTTGCTGTATTTAACTGCTAGTAGACCTGATATTATGTTTGCTACTTGTTTATGTGCTAGGTTTCAAGCTGATCGTAAAGAATCATATCTAGCTGCTGTGAAAAGAATCTTCAGATACCTTAAGGGTACACCAGGTTTGGGTCTTTGGTACTCCAAATACTCAAGCCTTGAGCTAACAGATTATTCAGATTCTGATTTTGCAGGCTGCAGGCTAGATAGGAAAAGCACAACAGGTGGATGTCAACTCCTTGGTGGTAAGTTGATAAGTTGGTGTAGCAAGAAGCACAACTCAGTTTCCACTTCTACTGCTGAAGTTGAATACATTGCTGCTGGAAGCTGCTGTGGGCAGATTCTATGGATGCAGCATCAGCTTGAAGACTATGGACATGTATACAGGAAAACTCCTATTCTGTGTGATAATACAAGTGCCATAGCTATCTCCAACAATCCAGTATTTCATTCCAGAACAAAGCATATTGAGGTCAGACATCACTTCATAAGGGATCGCATCCAGAAAGGTAATGTGGAGGTAAGTTTCATTTCCACAGATGAACAGCTTGCAGATATTTTCACCAAGCCTCTTGATGAAAACAGGTTTAATTACCTTGTCAGCAAGCTGGGCATGTTAAACAAAAGTGACTAAGTGTCCTAAATGTTCTAAGATTTTATATGTCTCACACTGCTCAACTTTCACAGAACAGCTTAGGTAGAACAGGCTATGTATGTTCTACACTTAGCCAAATTCTGAAAAACTTGAATAGCTTGAGCATATAACAGGCTTGACGATAACGACTTTCAAGTCAAACCTGTTCTGATGATCAAACCTCTAACCTGCTCACTCTCTCAATCTGTCATACAAGACATTGTCTTGTAACCTGATCAGCTATTGAACATAACTTGTTCTCACATAGCTGAACAGGTTGAATGAACAGCTTGAAGAGTGAATAGCTTGTGATGACCCTGCTCATCACAGGTTTGACCAACAGCTTAGAACATCAATTTTAATTACCGTTCTTCACAATTAAGTTACTTAATTTTTGTTTTTATTTAACTTAATTACTGCGGATAATGTGTGTTTACGTGTGTTAGTGAAAAAAAAGGGCTCAAGTGGTCTGACAACCGTTCTGACATGGACAACCGTTCCGTTTTCCGTTAACGAACATTTCAAATCAACCGCCCAAATGTTTCTCTCTCATACCCACTCACATTCAAATCCTATAAATACCCCATACTGTTTCATCTTCGTCTTCCTTATTACTTCCATAACTTCCAAAGAACCCTAAAAACTCAACTAAGCAGTGCTACTACCTTCACTACTTCTCAAATGGCTCATCGAAATAACCCATTTCTACTAGTATTTGTTGGTGCTGATGTTCATAAATATTCCTCTGTCACCACAATGCTAACCCTGAAACCCACCAACTACCTTGCTAACCTAACCATCCCCAAAAATTATGTTGGGAAAGGCTACGAAGAAATGGTGGAATTCTTGAAAGTTCACCCCCTGAACTATGCCATGACTGCCACTCCTGGTAACCTGTACCAGGAAATGGTGTATAAGTTCTGGTACACCTGTGCCTACAACCCAGATACCAAAGTCGTCAAGGGAACAATTCTCAATGGGACTCAAACCATTGAGATCACTACTGGTCTAATCAGGGAGGTCCGTCGTCTTCCAGTTGCTGAACCATATGATCAGCCACAGGCTGAGAATGACCAGATGGGCAGTCTGCTAGGCTTCTGTGGTGTAGCAGAACCCAAAGTTGGGGCCACACTGTTTAGGAAGGATTTGTCTCCAACCTACAGTTTTCTATTTGCCTCTGTGGTGATATGCTTCAGCAATAAGGTTGGTTCCTTTGACCAACTAAGCCGTGATGAGAAACCTATAGTCCTGCAGCTTGTGGATGGGACTACAATCAACATGGACAGATGGATTTTCATGAATTTGAGGAATCTGGTGCAGCAGGAGACACGTCCAGCTGCTGTTCGTTATCCCATGTTTTTGAGCCTCATTTTCAAGCACATCTGTGGTGAGCAACTGTATAACTCTCGGCCTTTACTTCGTACTGCTGCATTTCCTATCATTGGAAATAGAGTTTTCTACACTCCAGTTCTCCCAAATGAGCCTCCTCTATATACTCCAATGAGGAGGTTGCTAGGAATGGTGGAAGGACCCTCTGCTGTGTGGGTAGACCCAGAAGCTGCTCCCAAAGTAAAATCCAAATCCAGGGTCAAGTTTGTTAAGAGGACCCTGGAAACGACTGAAGCTGGGCCTGTCCACAAGAATGCCAAAACAGCGAAGTCTAAGTCTGCACCATTAGCCTCTGTGGCTGAGGAGGAGCAGGCTTCTCACCCTGGTTCATTTGTTGAACCTGAAGCCTCTGTGGCTGGTGCCTCTGTGGCACCTGAGACTATGGAACAGGCCAACCCACCTGTTACTGACCCAGTCTCAAAACCAGTTCAATCCGAACCCCTCATCTCCTCTTCACAACGTCCATCATCCACCTCCTCTCTCAAATCATACCAACACAAATCCGTTGACAAAAAAGAAACCATCAGCCAAAACAGCCCAAACCAGCCCCTCTGTTCCCTCTCAACAGGGCTCAGTTGAAAACGAAGCACACCCTGCTGCGTCTCCTATTTTGGGAGAAGGTTCAGCACATTTGGAGCCTGCTTCACTCCAACAAGAGTCCACCCAGAGTCAGCCAAAGCCCTCTGGTTTCTCCCAACAGGAACCAGTTGTACATATGGAGACAACCACATCAACTATTCTAGCATCCCAACAGGCTTAGAATATAGAAAGATAGGAGTTCTCTCTACTCCATATTGTGTCCACACAGTCCCCACTTCATACTTCCTCACACCCTGAGTCTGCACGAGGTGTCAAACCTACTGGATTTGACCATCCAGTGGATCAGCCTCCCACTTCTTCTCCTCATGATGCAGCTGTTTTACAGCAAACAGTTGTTGAATGACCAACCACCCAAGCTGATGAACCTCAGGGGTCATACCATCCCTTTGGTGAGGCTGCTCCTATCATGCAAACTCCATCAGCAGGTTTCACCACTGCTGATGTTGAAATGAAAATTCCATCTCCCCATGATGAGGTCACTACAACAAAATGAACATATAGCAACATGTAAAAAGTGTTGTGTTAGGCCTTAAAAGTGTTGCTATAGGCATAATGCGACACTTTATGTAGTGCCACCTTAGCCAACGTCGCTTTAGATCTAAAGCGACACTTTCACTAGATAATCCAACACTTTTCAAAAGTGTTGCCATTATTTTATAAATGCAACACTTTTTAAATGCAACATTTTTTATATTCTAAAGTAACACTTTTCAATGTGTTGCCATTATTTTATAAATGCAACACTTTTTAAAAGCAACACATTTTATACTCTAAAGCAACACTTTTAATTTATTGTTACCAACTTATAGCAACACCTTACTTATCAAATGTTGACATCATGTAAATGCAACATCATTATCAATCTATTGCAATACTTTTTTATTGTTTTAAATTACATAAATGCAATATTTTCTAGACAAAAGAAACACATTCATTATTTTTTAAATTTAATGCAAATACAAATATTTATTTAATTGCTTCGTGATAGTTATTCTATTTACAATTCAATTTAACTAAAATAATATCATTTCATAACATATTCGATCAAAAAGTATTTCTAATATACAAACGTCTACAACCAAAATAAGGATCATCAAATGTATAAGCAATACAACAAAAAAGTAAATTACAATCTTGGGAATGCATATTCAATTCCTCTTCTTGTAATTTCTTTAATACGAAACCGACGCTTATCATGCACAACTCTCCTTCTGCCGATCACTTTTCACAAAAAATAAGCCTAAAATAGTAATCAACTTTCCTGAAACTGCATAATATGGCAACAAACTTTCAACTTACATCGGTTTTCGATGAAACTTTCACAATACCTTAAAAATCTTCTAAAAACAACATTTCTATAAAAATATTACACTTCCCACAATAAATTTGTATTTTTACTCGTTAAACTACAATTCTTTGCATAAATAGCAATAAACTTTTGTTTGACGTCCAATTTTAACGACACTTTTTGTAACAAGTCTAAAATCCTTAGAAAAGACCAAATATATAAACATATTTCATCATTCATTGATATTTTATACTTTTGGGCATTAAAGTACCAAACGTTTGTTTAAAATAGCAATGAACTTTCATGTGATGTCGGATTTCGATGATTCTTTTTGCAACACATCCTAAATCCTTAAAATACATCAAACTAATATAAATATTACATCATTTATTGCTATTTCGTGATTTGGTATATTAAAGTCTCATTTATTCATTATTTGACTTTTAAAAGCCAAATATGAGACTTTTGTTAACTTCATCAATTTTGAAAACTCTATACACGTATTTTAACCATATTTAAAGTTTAGAATTACCTGCGAATAGAGAGTGTTACGTCAGTGCTCGAATCCTTCCATAAACCAAGAATAGAAATTTGTATGTCTTGCAATTTGACAACAACACTATATATAAAGTAGTAGCAAAACAATAGGAAAGAGAGCGTTAAACCAACATAATAATGGCATAAAAGTTGCATGAAAAAGTGTTCGAAGATAAAGATATAAAAACTGAAATAATTGATTCATTCTAATCTCTGTTTCAGCATTTCAGCATCTCAAGTATCAGACCCTACTGATATATATATATGAAACTCGTTCAGTATTTGATGTCCATTTGGTGTATAACTGTATGTATAAAACTAAAAATTCAGATTACATAATGAATGCAACTAAGAATTGTATAACTTACATCAAAGTTTAATTCAAAATACATAATGAACGCAACTAAAAATTTTATGTATATAATTGGTGTTCTGAATGATAATACGAGGATTAAGATGTGTTGAAGTGCTCACTAATTGAAACATGCAAAAAAATCAATAAATCTGCTCATATAAATGAGTAAACCATGCCGGAGAAGAAGGAGAAGAAAACAATAAAGAGACAGATACCGGAGAAGAACAGTTAAAGAAACCAAAGGTATCTCTCTCTATTGAAACTTGCAAAAATATCAATAAATCTGCTCATATAATGTAACTCATGTTTACATCCACTGAGATAGCATGAACTACCTTAGTCACCTACAGAATGGTTTTTTTGAAAAAAAGAAAAATTAAGTGCTGATTACTATAACAGCATGGTCAAAAGTCTCGACTTGTAGAATTACCTCCTTTCCGTCTGGACCAATTTCTTTAACATCACGAGTGAGCGACTTAAGGACAGAATCAGGATCGTTAACAATCAATTTGAATGCCTACAAAAAGGAAGCGAAAGCATTACCATAGTAACTGCAGATAAAAATAAGGCTTCACAGGTTACCAAGATCTAACCTCAAACGCGTGACCATATTTTCGGTACAAAGGCCAGCCAACATGGATGTAGAAATCCTGCCATACATAACTTGCATTTCATAAGAAGCCCCTACGCAGAATAAAAGACCTACCGATCAATATTAATCACCGACTTTCTGACTAAGCTTGTTATTTGTAATATTTTATAATACATTGATGTCAAATAAGGAAAAAGGAACAACGAATAGATAAGGATAAACCAATAAAAGAATAAACATGTCTTTCTACTATCATGCACCCCAAGGGTGCATGTTGAGCAGGAACGGACAAGAATCAACCAATAAAAGACTAAACATGTCAAATTAAAACCTATTTGAATATCAAAATCAGATCAACACTTTTGTTAAAGGAGAAATGAGTCTGTGTTGTAGGTCCCAGCTTGTTTTTTCTTCTATCACTTTTGTTAAGGGAGGCACTCGAGTAAGCGATGCCGGAGAAGAAGGAGAAGAAAACAATTCTCTAACTGTTGATCATGAGTTACACATACAAATGCATCTAACATAGCTGCACAATTGATCATACATAACATAGCTGCACAATTAGATCAATAACTGCACGAACATAATGTGGATGCAACCAAAAAAAAAAAAGAAGGATGCAAAGATAACAAGAACTATACGAGATTTAACAAGAAAAAAATACAAATCTGAGAATTTAAAATAGAAATCTGAAACAGAAATTAACATTATGACATTTCAAACTTTATGAACCTATCTATAATGAACCGATGGATAGTTCCAAACACATATCTAATATAGGATTCAAAACTGACCATTCTTGCAATTCGTTAACATAGTCAACACTAAAAACGCAAAATCAAACCAATGTGAAACAACTACTCAATTAAAAATTCACACACTGCAATGATGTTGTTGCTATTGTATTTAATTAAAATTCTTGATTAATTTACTGATTTGCAGTAATTAGTTGGATAGGTCTTGACTGATGATGTTGCTGCTGCATTTAGTTGGACAAATCTCATTAAACAAACACAAATGTTGTCCTTATTTTCTGTTTTAATTTCATATTTCAGTAGCAAACCGAAGGCGTAATGGCGTTTGATGCTTTTAAATGAACAACAAACACACATACATGCACACAAGGTGTAAATAACAACACGTGGTTATAATGTAATAAAACAAATAGTTCTTTGAACTCCATTAAATTCAATTTTAAAAAGGAAATTAAACAATTTTTCTATTTCTCAAACTTGAGATGTCTCTACTTTAGGTTCGGAACCAATCTGATTTATTTTTCTACTTTTCAGTTTCAGTTAGGCACATTACAACCCAATGCAGATGGTTTTCTTTATATCCAACTGAAAGTGATATTATTTCACTTTAGTTTGCTTTTTATAACTGAATGATGTTATCTTTGCCAAAATAATAATAATAATAATAATAATAATACATATGTGTTTTGAGTTTTTAAGCTGAACAGTTTCTGATTCTATTTTTTGCATTTCTAAAAAACGAAGCATTTTTGGCACTCATCAACTCCATAGAGGGATAAATGTGAAAAAAGGCCACAATTGGATAGTTGTTCCAGACTTAACCAAAAGATAATACAAATATATAAATGGAGATAACCTTGAAAATTCCTTGTCATGAAGATGTTCATAATCTCTTGTATTTAAGTGAACAATTGGATAGTTGTTCCAGACTTGACCAATTGATTAATTTACACACTAGTTACTGTACTTCATGATGGGTCAGAATGTGAGTATAGTTCCACAATAAATCCTAAAGAAATCAAGAGAAAAACCCAAACCTTACCAACACAAACATGACAGTTTACATATACTAAAATTAATACTTAGGAGCTCCGCAAAATGATGTTCTTTTTGGATTTTATCATTAGACTTATCTTAATTGGTTTTTAACTTATGGCCATGTTATCTTGTAATTTTTATGTATACTAAAATTAGTCCGTTAATCAAATATACAGTTTACACACGCATAGCCTACATCTTGAAAGCTCAAGCCTAGCCTTAGTATGGTGAACCCAGCTCCCTGCAGCACTACTCAAGGTAAAATAATGGCTTAGTATCATACTATCTTGACTAAGGGGTGTCTGAATGTGTGATGTTTAGATGGAAGAAATGGTTATGGTTCTAAATTCCAATTTTTTTGGTTACCATGACTTCTAAATAGGGGGGAGTTGCATGAGTAGAATCGTATTGAGTTGATCCTTCGTGACCCAAAATCCTCTCAAAGTTTGTATCTTGCTTTGAATTTCACCGTTTTATAGAATCTGTAGATGTTATTTTAACCTAGCCTAACAAACTTGATCAAATTGATTCATTGGATTAACAGAGAAATACACAGGTTTTTGGTACCTTTCCTCTTGTCTTGGATTTAAGAGCAGGGATTGGAAGATGAAGATTCACCTCCGATAGGCAGTTCGAAAGCGAGCTTTTTGTAGCAATCAACACTTCATCTTTTCGGTCACATAATAGAATAGGAAAAACTGATGCAAGCAAATCACAGAAACAGAAAGTAGTAAAAGCTTCATCGCAAAAGTCCCATAAGCATCAACAGTAGGCAAAGCCCACAGAACCGAAAGCAAAATTCAAGCAACGATTTTTTCAGAAAAAACAGTAAGCCACATTGCACATATAGCAATGATATAGCAAAACCCTAGAATCTGAGAGTGCATCATACAGAAATATCAAACCCGTAGAATACCGCATCACACAAAAACGAGAAATAAGCAACCAAGAAGTCAGAAAGTTAAAACCTGATTTCGAAGAAGCACCAACCGCAGAGAAACCCACCGTCGCCTACCACCACCAGGAACCACCAAATCGCCACCATCAAAAAAGGATTGGCAACGATTAGGGTTTTTGAGAAACAGTAGAGTACCGATAGCAACAAATCTGAAGAACCATAGCCACCAAATCAAAATCCTCAACAGTTATAGAAGATAGTTTGCATCAATTCATCGAAAGGGGTTACAATGATTCAAGTATAACGCCGAATCGCAAGAAACCGATTCAGAAGAGGAATCGATTCTAAGCAGTGGCATCGAGGCATCGATTCTAAGCAGTGGCATCGCAGACGTTTCAAAGGAGTAAAGCATAAATCGGACACAAGAGTTAAGAGGGTTCTGCCGGATTAAATCAAAGGACCAAGGAAAAGGAGGCCTAAAGCAAGAAAAAGAGAAAGCCCAAGATCAAGTTTTTTTTCATTTTAATAGACTAACTAGTTTATTAACCCGGAAATTTTAATAGTTATCTTTTCCTTAAAAATATATAAACTTAAAATTGAAAAAAAAACTAACATGTTCATTAATAACTTTTAAATTTATTATTATTATTAAATATCTTTTAAACGTAGTTTGTTGAGATTTTAATAGATATAGTTATAGATATAGATTCATTAATAGTAAAAATAGTAATGTACACTTGGCAAATCCTCGTTAAGCCAATTGGCATTCTATTCTAATGACACGTGGCAATTAGTTACTACTTTAATATAATAGATAGAAGTTATAATTGCATTAGAAAAACTTTAAATTATTTGAGAAATTTAATTGAGATTAGACAAAAACAAGTTGAATATATTGTTATTAATAGACTAAAGTCATGAACCCGACCCGCCAATCTATCCCATTAAATAAATAAATAAATATGGATTTTGCACACCTGTTTAAATGAAAATTTTAAATTTAATTTTTAATTAGTTTACCACCCAAATATATATATACATGTGATATTTTAGATATGTAACGAATTTTCTAATTGTACTCTTTAAAAAAACATGTACTATCAAATCTAATTTTTATTAATCTTAACAAATCAAACATTGAAAATTTGTGTGTATTTTTTTTAATCAAAATTACAAAACAAGAAAAAATAGTATAGTTAACACTAAAAACATGTCATATTTTTTCATTATAAATGCAACACTTAAAAAAATTTTTATATATTTTTTAAAATGTGTTGCATTTTTTTCATTATAAATGCAACACTATAAAAAGGTGTTGCAATTTTTATTGTATTATGCATCACCTTGAACAAATGTTACAATTTTTAGTAAATATTGCAACACTTTAGAAAATTGTTGCATTTTTTTTAGTAAAAATGGCAACACTTTAAAAAAAGTGTTGCATTAAATCATTATAGGCAACACTTATTGTCAATGAGTTGCTTTAGAGAGAATTTAAATAAAAAGGCAACAATTTTTAAATGTGTTGCATCAAAAGTGTTGCATTAACTTCGATTTGTAGTAGTGGGTACCTTTAAACCAAGGTGCTGTAGACGGAACAACCCCTGGCCTTCATGAAGGTGCTGCAACACAAGCAGCATCTGAAAGGCTACCAACCTCTACCCCTTCTCCTAATGAAGCAGCTACAGCCACTGCTGAGGGACCCCTTGACCATTCCACCCTGGGCCATATTACTTTTGCCAGGCTATGGAACTTCTATCCAAAGTCCCCCTTCCCTCTCCATCACATCCCCAAACACCTACCTCCTCATCATCATCTCATTCATCACCATCCACTCAATCCAAACAATCTACCCATACTCCTCCATCCCTAAAAGATTTGCCTTTGAAGGATCAGCTTTCCTTGTTGACCAACAAAGTTGGCTCTTTAGAAACTTCCATGTCTTCTCTACCCTCCCTAATTTCAGACTTTGTGTCTGAACAGCTCAAAACATTCTTTGATCTATTCAAGAATTCCTTTCCCTCCACTACTCAAACTGACCACTCCTCACAGCTGCTTGCACTTACTGCACAGCTGCAAAATATCTCCACATCCCTCTCCTCAATTCTTTCACACCAACAAGACTCCGTGTCCTCTATGACAGCCATCTCCCAACAGCTATCCACTCTCCTCACTACTTGCACTACTACCCTTCCTTCCACATTGGCCAGTCTAAACACTTTAATCGTCTCTCTATCAAATTCTGTGTCAGCAAAGCTTGCTGATGTGCAGGACTCTCTTGAGTTGCATCTTGCACACCTTCAAAGTCTGCTATTCAAAGCTTCTGATAGAGAAAACATTCTTAAGCAGACCTCTATTGCTGATTCACAATCATCCTCTCTTCAAACCTGTCTTTCCCAACTTGCAGAGGTGAAGGACAACCTGGCTTTCTTAATGCATAGCCTGGTTGGTCCCAAGCCTGCTGCCAAAACTGCTGTCAAGCCTGCTGAATTTGTTTATTCGGGCAGACCAGGTGTTGAAGGTGCTAGTCCATCTCCTTCAAAGGGGGGGAAGTTGTCTGCCTCGAAGACTAAGTCTAAGGGGGAGAAAACCTCTTCTCCTAAGGAGAAATCAGCATCTAGTGGTCAAAACAATAGGTGCATCTGTAACAGGTACAGGTCCAGTTGAAGGTGCCCCTCACCAAACTGAAATTGCTCAGCCTACTCAGGCTGGATCTCCAAACCCTGCACAATCTAAGGGGGAGGAATCCATTCTTGAGGACAGGCCAAACGGCAAAAGGAGGCATCTAATTCTGGAAGAGGAAGAAGAAGAAGAAGAAGAAGAAGAAGAAGAAGAAGAAGAAGAAGAAGAAGAAGAAGAAGAAGAAGAAGAAGAAGAAGAAGAAGAAGAAGAAGAAGAGGAAGATATTCCTGAAGCTGTCCTAACTAAACAACCAAAGGAAAGGGAAAAGCAGCTTTTGACCCTGACCGCCAAAAAGTAGCAGAGCTAAAGTTTGACAAAGCCAGGGCTAAGGAAATGGGTCTTCCAATTGAAAAGTATTATGAGTTCAGAGATGAACAACTCAGAGCCCTGGAAAAGATAAGAAAAGAAGAAGCCTCTGCCAAAGCTGCCAGGTCATTTGCACTTCAAGAGGCAAGCAAAATCAAAATGCCCTCTTTGGATGTGCAAAGGAAACTGCTGGAAGCTGCTAAAGAATTAGCTGGTGAAAAGGAAGGTGAACAGGAAAAGGGTGGTCTAGTGTCTGTGACCAAATCCAAACAAGCATCCTCTGCAAGAGCTCAGATGCACTTTTACAACTTGGCAAGGAAGAAATTTTCTTATGTAGCTGAAAGAAGGCTAGCCAAGGAAGCAATTGTCAAAGCTGTCCCCACATCAAGAACAAGGCAAACTGTGGAAACTGCAAATAACCAGAATGGTAGCTACAGGCCCAAAACTGGAAACTTAGAACTCTACTGATGTTGCACAAATGGGGTATAGGGAATGAGTTGAGCTGGCAATTGCCCTGAGCCAGTCTAAGTCTGAAACGGCTAAGACTATCAGGACATATGTCAAGAAGCTGATGGAGAGAGTGAAAGACCTTGGCCTGATCCCAAAAGAAGTAAGTGAGGGTGTCTCTGTGACTTACCCCAAAATTAAGGCCAAGAGGAATAGAAAGGATTCTGAGCTGGAGGAACTCCTGATCTTGATTGACAAGGTGATTATGCAATAGAGATCAAAGGAGTTGACCACAGCCTGCCCAGAGGAGTAGAGTTTGAAGAAGGCAAAGTGATTGAAGAACCTGAGCTGGAGGCATTCTTTGAAGATCCCCTGACACAGAAGAAATGCTTTCAAAGAGCATCAGATCTTCACAGAGTAGGTCTCAAACAGCTTGAGGCCTTCAGACTTGCAAACTTCTTCAGGCAATCAAGTAAGTGGAGAGCAGCCATCTGGGCTCAACTTAGAGGACTCTATGAGAGAGGGGAGCTTTAACATCTCAATTTTATGTTTCTCAGAGTTGAAATTCAAGATCTGGATGAAACTAGGGAGGAGATTGAGAAAATGTTTGAAGGACCACCACCACCACTGACATGTAGTCCACCTACTGTCTGAGTAGGTGATGAATGGAAGCTGTCCATCTGTTGGACAGGCTTGCCATTATCTGCTCCCAACATTAACAGTCCAAAATGTTGAATTCTCTTGTACATTAGTTGTACTCAGTTACATTAGTTGTAACTTTTATTTACATCAGTTGTAATATACATTAGTACATTAGTTGTACTTCTGCAAAAACAAATGTTGTTTATGTAATCAAAAATCAGTATATATAATCTGATCTTTTACTTTACTTTAATGTTGTAATTTTATTTCAGCAAGATGTATTGTAAAATGTATAGTGATTATTGATTAAATTAGCTCAGACTGATTATTGCAAATAGGGGGAGATTGTTAGGCACAAAAAGGCCTCAGTCAAGCCTGCTCTACATCTTAGGGGGAGATTTTTAATCAAACCTGTTTGATGCACTTGAAGATATAATTTAAGGCCTGTTTATGCCTTATTGAAACCTGAAAAGTGATTTGCAATATCAGCCTAAAGTTGTTTACCCTGTTGCATTCGTTGCAACAAAGGCAGATTGTCCAAGCTGTTCTGTCTGCTGAACAGGCTGGACATAAACTGTCTATGCTGCTCTGTTCTACTGAGCAGCTTGGATAGATTCTAAGTGTTTGGTTCTTTGTGAACAAAACCTGTTCTTTGTGAACAGGCTAAACACTTTATAGAATGTGTTTCCAAGTCCCCATGTATTGTTTTTGGCTTCAAGATCTGTTTACAAAGTCGAAGACAAAGTGGAAAACTGAAACTGCACAGCCTGCCTACGCTGTTCTGCTACATGAAGACAAACAGATATCTGAAAAGGGTGACAGACCTTTTCTTATATCAAAATGGCCTTAGCAAAAGAAGAAAGATGCAAAGTTGACATTCCTCTTTTGGTTAAAGCCTTATGCAACAGTGACAAAAAGAAAAAGACAAAGATTCTGCCATATGAAGACAAATCTGCTTTATCAGAATGTGCAGAAAAGGTGTCTTGTCTTTTTGGAAAGACTTTCCACTATCTCATCTGTCCACTGAAGAAGCTTCACTGAGATTCTTAGTGAGAGTATAAAAGGAAGCTTCTAAGGATGGTGAGATATCCAAGAGTGAGAAATCAGATCGTGCATTAAAAGTGTGTTTTTCATGCATGCAAGTCTGCTTGAATATAACAGTACGTGTGTCTAAGCTGTTCTTATTCAAGCTGTCAATCTGAGTCTTGTAAAATCAGTGAGTGCATCTAAGTGAGTGTAGTCATTGTATCTAGTCTGAGTGTGTCTTAGATTAGTTGAACAACTGTTGTATCTGTCATCTCAGCTTGAACCTTTCAGCAGTCAAGCTTGTTTGTAATTAACACCTGTTGATAATATACACAAACATTGAGAAAAGAGTGTTGAGTTTTTAAAAGGCAGTATTCACCCCCCCCCCCTCTCGACAGCTTAGAATAATACACTAGGGAAACCTTTTGAGACCTACACTGGGAAACAGGCTATTAGAACATACATTGCCTAATTTTTTAAGTCGAAATAGATGATTAAATTCATTTATAGATTCGTACCATCAGGCAAAGGCGTAAAAGATAATTGCTACAACCTAATGCTCGAGAATTCTGACAAATGGATTAAGAAAATAGACTCATTTTTCTGCATTTTTGCGAGTCATTGTATGGGTTGCTCGTGTACCATGGTTTATCAAAACAGGCCATGGAAAATCACATTCAAATCATCCAACCAAATTTTAATAGTCAATCGATAAGAATAGAAGCATCAACAAAAGCCAAATTTTGATTTCAATCGGATAAATGAACTTACCAGATTTTGATTGCAATCAGAGTATGATTCCATTTAGAGTGAGCAACCTGAATATGTGAGCGACATGCTGCTTCGTAGGAGTGAGTGATTTTGTCTGCCGAGAGAGAGCGATTTCGTATTCGTATGTTGAGTGACCTAAATGAGTGAGAATGCCATTGAAGAGAATGTAGATGTGAGGACCACTCCCTGTTTGAAATGTGTTAGTACATCTTGTGTGACGATAGCAGTCTAAGTTTAGATAGCATTTTGTGTAAGTCAACTTACTTGATATTGCATATTAACAAGTGTTTGATATATGTTTGATTATGTGAGTTTGATATTGATTGTTTGTATGTTTGAACTTGGTGTAGTGTATTACAAGAAGTTTAAACATAAAGTTCAAAGATGAATTCAAACTTAAGATAAAACATAAGTTCAAACATAAGTTTGAAAGGTGAATTTCGAATTTAGGCTAGATTCGAATATGTCATTGAGGGAAAATTCGAAAAGGCCTTTGGCCAGATTCGAATTTGTCCTAGACAAACTCGAATCTGTCAGTATAATTAAGGGTTAATTGGATTAATTATTAGACTTTTGCAGAATCGATCAGAGTGATTAGAAAAGGCGATCTCGAACTTGATTGCAATCAGAGAGTTTCGTGAGGAGAGAATCATTGTGTCGGGGCGTTCTAAGTTGTGCGTCTATCAACGTGGTAGTCTCCGTGTTTCAGTGTGCGTGATATATCCGTCAAGCAGCTAACGAGGATTCTGCACTCGTTGGAAGGTGTCGCGTCAAGATAGATCCGTAGAGAGCAGACCTTACAAGTGGTATCAGAGGCATTGGGTGTTCGTGGTGTTCTTCGTGTTCACTAGAAACATCTATGATTTCTTGACGTTTTGGACGGTTTTCATCGCATTTTTGGACGACTTTCGAGTTTATCAAGTAAGATATCGGAAAATACTATGTATTAGTTCAAGTTTTTGATCGAAATCAATAATTTTACTTGTAAAAATATTGGTTTAATCTGAAAACTTGAAAAACTTGAAAAACTCGAAGTATTAGCCGTTTTTCGAACTTGTGGTGCTCGAGTTTATCAAGAGGGTATTAGGGTTTTCTCAGCTCTCGAGTTTATCAGTCAAATACTCTCCTTTCGAAGTTCCTTAGGGTTTGATTCGACTTTGGGCGTTTCGAATTTGCACAGATTTCGAATTTACTCAAAATTCGAATTAGGGATTTCGAGTTTGTTAAGACCTTCGAGTTTGCCATTAATTTCAATTTTAGTTGGACTTCAAACTTAATTTCGAATTTAACTCCAAACCAGTTTAAAATTAATTAAATTCGAACTAACTCAGGTTCGAAAGTGTTATTTAAATTAATTTCAAATTAAATTAATTAAGTTTGAATTCAAAAATTTTTGAAACAATGACAAGTCTACAAAGGTTTATTGAGATGGATCACAAGGTCGGAAAAACAAATTCTCCACCAAAGTTGATGAAATTGGAGGATTATTATTGGTGGAAGGATAGTTTCGCCGACTTCGCGAGATTTAATGATATGCGGATGTGGATTTGTATAGACGAGGGATACATTCCACCGACGGCAGAGGTTGAAGGACGACAAAGATTCTTGTCATATTCAAAGATGAAGAACGATGATAAGAAGCTCTATGAGGCCGAAAACCGGGCATTCACTATCATTAGAATGACTTTACCTCAGGAGATCTTGCACACTTTCCGCAATCAAAAAACAGCAAAAGAGCTGTGGGATGCTTTGGAGAAAAGGTGTGAAGGTAATCTAAGGGTCAGACAAAATAGAATGGAAATGCTCAAGCAGTAGTTCGCGATCTTCAAAGCCTTGAAGAACGAAAAGCTGGATGAGACCATTACTCGATTCTATCACCTGCTGACTGAGTTAGACAACCACGATGTGGAGTATCGCGAGACAGAGAAGATTGTGAAGCTTCTGGATGCTTTACCAGCCAAATGGGAGATGTATGTGGCTCTAATAAAGCATGATGAAGACAAGTTCTATACTCTAACTCTAGAAAATGTAATAGGAACGCTGAGGGCCTATCACTTTGAATTGCTGAAGAAGGAAAGGGATTATCAACAAGTACATGATCAAGACATGTACTTTGGGAAGTCCAAATCTTCAGGGGCAACTGACGTGAAAACGGCTACAACATTATTTTCTGGGGAAACATCGACACCGGTTGAATCAGAAGACTCAGTGAATCAGGCTTTCTTAGGGTTTTCTAGACCAGAAGAAAAGCAAACGCAGGCAACATCTACATCTCAAGGGTATTCAAAAATGCCGATGAGCGCAACATCAGCTAAAGACCATCTGAATCTGTTGGCTTCATTTGTGGCTGCCTATGGCAATTGCGTTCAAGGGAAATCAACGATCCTGCGCTTTGGGATGAGGATTATGATCAGGTAGATCCTGATGATCTAGAGGAGATGGATCTGCAATGGCAAGTGGCCATGGTGACTCAGCGAGTCAAGAGGTTCATCAAGAGGACAGGCAGAAACCTCAACGTCAGTAACAATAAGATTGGGTTTGATAAATCCAAGGTTAAGTGTTACAACTATTGGGTTTCCTATACCCTTGCTAGGTTAAATTAAAACTTTGCGGAAAATTTAATAACCTAACTTTGCAAGAATACAAAGCCTTAAGGATCTAACCAAACAAGCTAAGCAACTAATTATTAAAATGAAAAGATGAATAAGAAAAACTAACCTTGAGAAAATTCGCAATTTTCTCCACGAAGAACGATTGCACGAACAACCTCTGAATCGAGTAACAAGCATCTAAAGCAAGATCGCCTCTAGTTGTTCACACCCAATGAACAAAAGAAAAGATAATTATAACTTTTCTAAGCTCAGATCTCAGAGTCCCAAAACTGGTATCCCCTGTGATTGTTAGAGAACTTAGAATTGAATGAGCGAGGAATGAAGCAGGCAGGGGCTGCCTATTTATAGGTTTTAGAAACCTACAAATTTTTTATCCCAAATCCATGTGGGATGGATTGGTGGCCGGCCCCCCTATTAGGGTTTAGGGGGTGCCCTGTTGACTATCAACTAATTGCAGTTTAGCCCTGTACTTCTTCAATTAATTCTATTAGCTTCCGGTTAATTTATTAACTATTAATAAATTAACAAACTAACCCATTAATCAAATATAATCAATTATTTAGTTCCTAATTAATTTATTAAACATAATAAATTAACAAACTAATTAACATTATATATTTAAGTTAATCATCTTCTCTTAACAATTCATTGCATGCACCCAAAAAGGATCCAGCCTGATAACAATATGTTTACAAATAATTGTGACTTGGACACTAATTCCAACAGTCTCCCACTTGTACAAGTTGGCAATTTGTCTAAACACATTCTATTACCAGCCTTCCTAGCTACTCGATACAACTGTCGAACTCTGAATCATATCAGAGCTAATCCTTTAGATAAGGGATCAACTATTCCTTCGTTCTCTGATATCGTATGAAACTAAGACATGGATTATAATCAATCTTTGGTTTCAAAATTATGTTTCTGATTTCCGATTAATATGACTATATGAGACTTATTAATTGAACACTTCAATTTTGTCTCGGTCGGGCCCGACACTCTAGAGTCAACGTTTAATCATCAGAGGGCCCATAGATATCGCTTTTCCATATAGGCAAAAGGAACGAATAAACTTCGCATACACAGCGCTAGCTAACTAATAACATCGTAACTAGATACATCCGTTATAACTGGCAGTTACGCACAGCGTTTGAATGCACTAAGGTATGACGGACTAGAAAACCGCAACTTCAATGTATCTCCGTCTGAAGAATAGAGGATATTATCATCTTGGAAATACTTATGATTTGATCCATGAAGTATCTTTCCAAGTGCGAGTGCCCTATACTTAAATCCCATTAAGTACCCATGAATGTTGCAGCAATCTCTATGCTATGTCAAACTCTTGACAGTCTACTAACATTCCATGACAGTCTTTATTCAATACTAACTCCCGGTAGTACGAACGACTGAGGTATTTGAATAAAATTAATTACTCTGGGAGTTGGTTCTAAACATGCAAAAGGAAACACAATGATAAATTAATAGAAGATGGCAGCACTTTGCAAATAAATAAATCTCCATTATTTAATCACCAAATCCATTACAATTTCAAATCATTGTTACAATGTTTCAAATTCAAAACTAACTACTAAACTTTACATTATCTCGTAATCCTATGCTAATAGCATGACTACAGTGTTTCGGTTGAGAAAGTGGCTTTGTGAACGAATCAGCTGGATTCTCCTCTGATCGCACTCTTTTCACAAATGCATGTCCTTCTTCAACCTTGCTACGAACAAAGTGGTACTTCCGATCAATATGCTTGGACTTTCCATGATCCTTGGGTTCTTTAGTCAACGAAACAACACTTTCGTTGTCACAGAATATTTCGATGGGGTCTTGAACCGTTGGACAACTCCAAGATCTCCAATGAAATTCTTCAACCAGATGGCTTCCTTTGAGGCTTCTGAGGCCGCAATATATTCTGACTCGCAGGTAGAGTCTGCCACGGTTTCCTGCTTCGAACTCTTCCACGTCACGGCTCCCCCGTTCAATAAGAACACCCAACCAGATTGTGATCGACAGTCATCTCTATCCGTTTGGAAACTCGCATCGCAATAACCGGTTACTTTGAGTTCATCCTGTCCACCGTAAACCAAGAACCTGTCTTTAGTATTTCTTAAATACTTAAGAATATTCTTGACCGCTGTCCAATGACCTTCACCAGGGTCTTGCTGATGTCGACTCACCATGCTTAAAGCAAATGAGACATCAGGCCTCGTACATGTCATGACATACATTATAGATCTTATGGCCGAAGCATATGGAACTCGACTCATTCTGTCTCGTTCCTCCTGTGTCTTTGGGCTCATGTCTTTACTAATCTTTATGCCATGAGCAAAGGGAAGGTTCCCTTCTTAGACTTCTCCATACTGAACCTTTTCAGTATTTTGTCCAAGTACGTATCCTGGCTTAGTCCTATTAGACGTCTCGTTCTATCTCTATAAATCTTTATACCCAGAATAAAAGTTGCATCTCCTAGATCCTTCATAGCGAAACATCTTCCCAACCAATCTTTTTTACACTCTGTAATGTTGGGATGTCATTTCCTATAAGTAATATGTCATCGACATATATTACCAGGAAGACTACAGTGCTCCCACTGACCTTGACATATATGCAGGACTCATCTTCACTTCTAGAAAATCCAAACTCTGTGATTTTCTCATGAAAGCAATGATTCCAGCTTCGAGAAGCTTTCTTAAGTCCATAAATGGACTTCTGAAGCTTACACACTTTCTTAGGATACTTGGTGTCTACAAAACCTTCAGGTTGTGTCATAAACACATCCTCTGTCAATTTCCGTTAAGGAAAGCGGTTTTGACATCCATCTGCCAGATTTCATAGTCATGAAACGCAGCTATGGCCAGAACTATCCTTATGGATTTAATCTTAGCTACCGGTGAAAAGGTTTCCTCATAGTCAATCCCGTAGGTTTAAGTATAGCCCTTTGCCACCAGCCTAGCTTTGTAAGTGTGTACTTTCCCATTCATATCCGTTTTCTTCTTGAATATCCACTTACAACCCACCGTCTTTAGACCGGGTGTGGGATCAACCAAGTTCCAAACTTGGTTGCCATATATGGATTCAATCTCGCTATCCATAGCTTCCTTCCATTTGGCTGCCTCAGGGCCTGCTATCGCTTCCCGGTAGTTAGCTGGTTCATCTAAGTCGACTAGTGTACTATCACTAATCATATCATCGTGTTCAATATGGAAACCATAGTAGAACTCAGGAGGATTGCTAACTCTACCGGATCTGCGCAAAGGTAAGGATATGTCATTGGGTTCAACAGGCATCTCAGCCTCATGTTGATGGTCAGTGTTTGTAGTTGGTTCTTCATCGGTAGTATCTTGAATCTTATCAAGATCGATCTTACTCCCACTGTCCTCTTTAGATATTATCTCCTTCTCGAGGAACACTCCTCTTCGAGATACAAACACTACGTTTTCACGTGGTTTGTAAAATAGATATCCAAATGACTCTTGTGGGTAACCGACGAATAGACACTTTTCAGATCTTTGACTGAGTTTGTCAGAGGTCTCTCGTCCAACGAAGACTTCACAACCCCAGATCTTGATGTGACCAAGGGAAGGACGCTTTCCCTTCCACATCTCGTAAGGTGTCTTTGAAACTTTCTTGGTGGGTACTAGATTTAGAATATGTGCCGCAGTTTCTAATGCATAACCCCAGAAACTTACTGGAAGTGTTGCTCGACTCATCATAGATCGGACCATGTCTAACAAGGTCCTGTTTCTCCTCTCCGCAACTCCGTTGAGTTGTGGTGTTCTAGGAGGTGTTAACTGGGAAACTATTCCACAGCTTCTAAGATGATCGAGAAACTCGATACTAAGGTACTCTCCTCCCCTGTCGGAGCGGAGAACCTTTATCTTTCTGCCCAGTTGATTCTATACTTCACTTTGATATCTTTTGAATGTCTCAAAAGTGTCGGACTTATGTTTAATTAAATAAACATATCCAAATCTACTATAGTCATCTGTAAAGGTGACATAGTACCAATTTTCCCATTTTGTAGCACATCGGATTGGCCCACATACATCTGTGTGGACCAAATCCAATAGTCCTTCACCTCTTTCACACGTTCCTGTGAATGGTGATTTTGTCATATTGGCCAGTAAACAGGATTTGCATACATCATCCGATTTTAGGTCGAATGATTCCAACACTCCATCCTTTTGGAGTTGGGCGATGCGTTTCTTGTTATTGTGCCCAAGGCGACAGTGCCACAATTTGGACTTATCAATTTCGTTAGAATAAATATTAAATAATAGGTTGTTATCACACTCAACAGTTTCATATATGCCATTATAAGGACAAGCTTTGAATATAAAAACATCATTCAAATAAACCAAAATACTTCCATTATTATTATCAAAGCTGAAATTGTATCCATCCTTATACAAGGCAAACAAAGAAATGATGTTCCGATTCATATCGGGTGAATAACAGCAATTATTTAAGCTAATCTCTACTCCTGATCTAAGCACAAGCTGGAACCTTCCGACTTTCTTCACAGGCATGATCTTTCGATTCCCCATGATTAGGTTCAGCTCCCCATGCTTCAAGCTTCTACTTTCCCTTAGTCCCTGCAATACAGAGAAAATGTGAGTACCACATCCTGTATCAAGAACCCATGAATTATAGATAGAAGTGTTATGGAGTTCTATCATGAACATACCTGATGTGCTAGCCTTTTCGACTTTGCCGTCTTTAAGGTCCTTCAGATATGATGGGCAGCTTCGCTTCCAGTGCCCCTTGCCATTGCAGTAAAAGCATACTGCTTCTTTCGGATCTTTAGTAGGCACAATACCGGACTCTGTTTTCCCTTTGAGACCCTTTCTTGGACTTTCCTTTTGGGGTCTTCCAGGATGACTTCCGTTTCTTTGAGGCCTTACCGACAGTAAGCACAGGGGCCACAGGGGTCTCATCTTTCTTGATGCCATGTTCAGCGGTTCGGAGCAGATTATGCAGTTCCATAATTGACGTCTCCTTCTGATTCATGTTCATCTGATAGGAGAGTACGAACTGATTATAGATGGTGGGCGGTCCAGAATGAATGATATTGGTGGAGAACTCAGAGTCAAACACCATATTGAGAGCCTCCATCCGGTCGAAGTACCCCTTCATCTCAAGGACGAAAGTGCAGATAGATGTTCCAGGTTTTGGTTTGCAGGCCGTGAGAGATCTTACAACATCAAGGCGCTCTTTGCTCGTCTTAGCCTCAAACATCTCTCGCAGCTGCCGATTCATCTCAAAGGCCCATGTATTCTCGAAGGCTTTAGCAAGCTCAGGAACCATGGATGACGCCATGATGCAGGACACTTTGTTTGCATCATCGTAATGTTTCTGGTGTGCGTCCATTTCCTCCTGGGTGGGATTCTCATTCAGTGTGGGAATTTGTTCTTCAAGAACATACTCTTTGTTCTCGTACCTCAGCGTAAACCTGAGGTTTCTCATCCAGTCCACATAGTTCGGACCGGATAGTTTTTCCCTACCCAGAACGGAAAGGAGTGAGAAGTTGGATGCGTGGTTGGGAGCAGGAGTGGGAGTACCAGCAGAAGTAGACATTTGTGAGATAAAGTTTTAGTTAGTTTGAAGTATTCCTTAAACAATTTACCCAATTTGAATTATGGCTAGGATCTATATTTTCGATTCGTTTTATGAAAAGGGTCGCCGTAATCACGCCACGAATTTATTTTAGGTGGACAAACTCTTGTCGATTTCAATCTCTATGAAATTCCTAGATCTTTTGAGATTCATTGAATCTTATCAATGGCATGTTAATCTCGGTTATGCTCAACTACTATCCGTGACTGGGTTGCCGAGGATCACGGACAAGATGGTGAATCTAACAATGCAAAACTGCGTAAGACCCGGCACGGATCAGTCCGGGAATCGCGAGTCCTACATCACCTCCTAATATGTCTCTCATTAGTGTGCCGGTCAATACACACGCTCCACTAACAGTGCATATAGGAGATGTGCATTTTTCATGGATCTGCATACTAATTCACTTTTGATATATCTAAAACGGGATTTTTGTTTTAGTACTTTAGATTATACTTTTAATCTGGACACCATCCTATCAAAAGTCCTCGGTAGCTCCATTGAACGCACAGCGAAGCGGAGGAGGTAGGTCAGCGCGAAGCTGTTAAACACCTACTCCTTTAGGGAAGCAGAGCGACCCGCCTTATACCTCGTTTATAGTTTGTTCACTATGGGTGAGCCGATTTATCAATTGACTGACGATGTAATCAGATTTAAATGATATATATATATATATATATATATATATATATATATATATATATATATATATATATATATATATATATAGATATACATAATCAATAATACATATATAAATTTCTTTTAAATCTTAGGGGTTTAATTTTAAACTTTTAAAATTAAAGGGTCTATTTTAAACATTTTAAAATTCAGGGTATATTTTAAACAATTTAAAATATTAGGGTTTAAATTAATATTTATATTTTTTATATATATTTCGGTTTCAATATTTAAATAAAATAAGGAACATTTAATTATTAAATATATATATTAAATCCGAAACCTATATATATAACCATATAAATCCTCAAAATTTAAACCTAGGATAATACAAGTTTATCCTAATAAATTATGATATTCTAAAACCTTTAGGATAAGCACTTAATTCAAATTAAGGTAATTTCTAGATAAATAGGATTTAGGATAAACCTAGAAAATCAAGCTTATCTCTAAGGCATGTTTATCTAAAACCCCAAAGATCAAACCCTTAATTAAATTAATAAAATCCTAAATTAATAAAATAATAATTTATTTAATATTTCAGATTTATCCATTTAAAACCTTTTAAAAATCCGAAAATTTGAAGATAAATATGAAAAATAATTTTTAAAATTTAGACAATTAGTTTAATATTTAAAAACTATTTTAAAAATTAAATAATTATCAAAAAAACGAATTTTACTCCAAAAATTTCGAAAAAATAATTTTTAATTAATTTTTCGGATTTATCTAATATTTAAAAATTAATTTTAAGTTTAAACAATTTAATTTAAAATTAAAACACCATTAAAATTAAATCAAAATTCCGAAAATTAATCAAAACAAATTTCAAAATTTAAGAACAAGATTATCATTACAAAATTAGTGCAAAGCTCGTTAGGCTGACCGATCTGATACCACTGTTGGGTTTCCTATACCCTTGCTAGGTTAAATTAAAACTTTGCGGAAAATTAAATAACCTAACGATGCAAGAATACAAAACCTTAAGGATCTAACCAAACAAGCTAAGCAACTAATTATTAAAATAAAGAGATGAATAAGAAAAACTAACCTTGAGAAAAGTCGCAATTTTCTCCGCGAAGAACGATTGGACGAACAACCTCTGAATCGAGTAACAAACGTCTAAAGCAAGACCGCCTCTAGTTGTTCACACCCAATGAACAACAGAAAAGATAATTATAACTTTTCTAAGCTCAGATCTCAGAGTCCCAAAACTGGTATCCCTTGTGATTGTTAGAGAACTTAGAATTGAATGAGCGAGGAATGAAGCAGGAATGGGCTGCCTATTTATAGGTTTTAGAAACCTACAAATTTTTGATCCCAAATCCATGTGGGATGGATTGGTGGCCGGACCCCTATTAGGGTTTAGGGGGTGCCCTGTTGACTATCAACTAATTACAGTTTAGCCCCTGTACTTCCTCAATTAATTCTATTAGCTTCCGGATAATATATTAACTATTAATAAATTAACAAACTAACCCATTAATCAAATATAATCAATTATTTAGTTTCTAATTAATTTATTAAACATAATAAATTAACAAACTAATTAACATGATATATTTAAGTTAATCATCTTCTCTTTACAATTCATTGCATGCACCCAAAAAGGATCCAGCCTGATAACAATATGTTTACAAATAATTGTGACTTGGACACAAATTCCAACAACAACTGCCAAGGGTTAGGACACTTCGCTAGAGAGTGTCAAAGACCGAAAGTAGAGAACTACCAGAACCAGTATCAGAATCAATCTCAAGGGAGATATCTGCAGGGTAGTTCAACCAGTCAGGCAAATATAGCTGGTCTGTTATCCAATGTCACATCTGACAGACGGCTAGATGGAACGTATGAATGGAGTGCACATCCAGAGTCGAATGCTAGAGCCTTTATGGCTGAAGTAACCGAGACTGGAAGTGACGGAGCAGAGGAAACGACAAGGGACAACAATCAGAATGATAGCAGTCCTATGTTGGTAGAAAAGTCAGAAGATCAGACAATTTTGGAGTTCGCCGCACAGATGGCCAATGTGGAATCTGATCACGCCAAGGTAATTCTGAACTTCTCTATTTTCTGTGATTTATGTGCTTTGTGTGCTACGTCTAACGATAGATTAAACTTAGTACTAGAGTCACATCAAACTATAACTCCTCAGAATGAATCCTTAAAATCAGACAACGCTAGCCTCTTAGATATAAAGGAAGACCTGAGAAATAATCTTAAGGCAGATGCACAAGATGTCATAGTTCTAAAAGACAAACTGAGTGAGCAGTGCGTTAGATTAGAAATGATGTATGAACATGTTGAGGCATTGACCAAAGAGCTTAAGACCAAAGAAGTAGAGCTAGCAGATTCTAAGGTTAAGGTAGCCGAGGTAAACAGTAAACTCGAAAAGTTTAGGAACTCATCACTCAACCTAGGGAAAATCTTAGATGCACAGCGTCAGTCAAAGAAACCTGTAGGTCTAGGGTATCATGAGAGTCCTCCACCTAGCTATATACCTCAGCCTCAGGAGAAAACTGATAAATCAGTTGACTCAGAGGTAGAACCTGAACCTATGTCTGAACCAGTTAAGGATAAGGAAACTAAGGTGACTAGTAATAATGTTAAGATTAAGAAGGTCAAATTTGTGCCGTCCTCTAGTGATAAGCCGGTAGGACAAGCCAAAATTGACTTTAATGATCAAGAGGAGGAACCAGTCACTATAGTTGAGCCGAAACAACCAGACACTAGTGTGACACCTAAGTCAAAGGGCACACATAAAAAGTAGATTGACAATATGTCTTGCTTTAGATGTCATGAAAGGGGACATGTTGCTTCTAGTTGTCCACATAGGAAAGTAGACTCTACACCTAAAACTGGAAAGCCGGAACAACATAAGCCTTCTACAAGTGTTGCAAGCACAAGTAGTTCTCATACTACCGAGAAAACTGTGCAAGCTGCACCAAACTCTGCTGTGAAACAAGCACCTGTGTCAGGTCGACCCAAAGAAGTGATTAGGACTAATTCACCAAATAAAGTCATTAATCAATCTAGGTCAGGACCACAACAAAATTATAGGAGTACTACACCTAGCAGAGCTTACACTCCGGTTAGGTCACACACTCCTGTAAGATATCAAACACCAGGTAGAGCTCAGAGATATCAATCGGAAATACCTTATAATCGAAACTATTCAAGAGCTCCACAGCAAATGCCTACACAAAGGCCGGGAGTGAACTTAAATCACTCTGCACCACAATAGGCTCTAAATCAAAAACCCAAGTCACCTGAAAGGAGAGATGGGTATTTGAAAGAGTTCAAGTATGTGGACGAGAATGGTATTACCAAGCCAGTCATGGCTTGGGTTCCCCGTGATAACTAACCTCTTTTCTTTCATGTGCAGGAGATAACTACAGGTCCAAACAACAAGTGGTTCGTCGACAGTGGTTGCTCCAGGCACATGACTGGGGAAAGAAGTCTACTCGCAGACTTCGAGGGAGAGAATAGGGGATTTGTATCGTTCGCTGGTAACAAAGGAGGGAATATCACTGGTATTGGAGTGGTCACTAATGGGACTATTAAACTGGATCAAGTTTATCACATTGATAAACTGGTTCACAATCTCATTAGTGTATCTCAAATCTGTGATAAGAAGAACTCAGTACTTTTCACTAATACTGAGGCGATAGTGCTGAAGCCGGGATTCAAAGTATCCGAAGAGTGGATACTGATGAGGGCTCCAAGGAAGAATGACCTGTACATGCTAGACATGAATAGGCCAGAATCTTCGATGGGAGCAATTTATCTACTATCTAAAGCTTCAGAGACGGAATAAGTTTTATGGCACAGACGCATGGCACACTTGCACTGAGAAAAATGAATTACATTACGAAAAATGGATTGGTGCAAGGTGTTCCAATGAAGAGTTTTCAGTTTGAGGACAAGTGTCTACCGTGCAAGAAAGGAAAACAACACAAGAAGACACACAAGTCCAAGATTCAAAACTCAATAGCTGCCACATTCGATTTGTTGCATATGGACCTGTTCGGACCAATCAACAAAAGGAGTATAGGTGGTAGCTGGTATTGTTTGGTTATTACTAATGATTACTCACGTTTTTCTTGGGTTTTCTTTTTTAGGTACAAAGGACGAGACGGCTGCCAAGCTTATCGGGTTTTTAGACCAAGTGGAAAACTCATACGGGACGCGTGTTAAATGAATCAGGAGTGATAACGGAACAGAATTTAAAAACACGGTTATTGGTGTATATTGCCTATCCAAGGGCATAGTGCATCAATTTAGTGCACCAAATGAGCCACAACAAAATGGGGTGACAGAACGGAAAAACAGGACTTTGATTGAGGCAGCGAGGACCATGCTCTCGGATTCAAAGCTTCCTACCATGTTTTGGGGGGAGGCAGTGAATACCGCGTGCCATGTTTTAAACCGGGTCCTTACTGTTAAATCATTGAACAAAACCTATTATGAAGTTTTGAATAAAAGGCCACCGAATTTAACTGGCTTCGAATCCTTTGGGGTATCATGTACGTTAATGAAAACAAAACATCAACCTAAGTTGAGTGAAAAGGCTGATGAAGGATATTTCCTAGGTTATGTGCCGAACTCACCAAACAAACGGGTTTTTAACAAATCAAATGGTACAGTATAGGTTGTGTATAACATTAATGTCACAAGTTATACACATGAACCCCAAACTGGTCCGGAATGGATTTTTGATTATGACAAATTATTTGAATCATTTAACATTCCTTTGGATGGAAATGCAGGTACAATCGAACAGGACTTGTCGTCATTAAATCTGAATGACGAGGGTCAAATTTTTCCGAGGACCACCTTTCCATCAACATCCGAGCCTACAACAACTGAAGATAGATCTCAAGCAGAAAATGGTTCTGAATCTCCTTCAAACGAAAATCAGAAAACAAGTTCTAACTCTGAAGACAGTGTCGATGAGGAGGAAAATGTAGAGTCTGAGGTCGTTTCCCCGTTAGGAGAGATTGGATCAAATTTGGGAGATAATCTTAGGGTTCACAAGATGGAAACATCTAGGATTAATAAGAATCATCCTATTGAGAGTATCATAGGAAATCCTAATGCTGGTGTGAGGACTAGGAGTAGTTTGAATAACAACACAGTGTTGTTGTCGATGATCAATGACTCCGAGGCCTTTCATAAGTCTACTCATGTTTCATTTTGCAAGTAGAGCCGAAGAATGTGCAAATGGCACTGAAAGACAACTCTTGGGTTGAAGATATGCAGGAAGAACTGTCACAGTTTAGGAAACTAGAAGTGTGGGAGTTAGTTCCGTTACCTTGAGGAGAAGTTGCAATAGGAACCAAATGGATTTTTAAGTGCAAGAGAGATGATCGAGGTATAGTGACTCGCAACAAGGCAAGACTTGTGGTAAAGGGTTTCAACCAAGAGGAAGGAATCGATTACAATGAAGTGTTCGCACCAGTGGCAAGGCTTGAAGCAATCTTGTTGTTCTAGCGTTTGCTTCCTTCAAGGGTTTTAAAGTTTATCAACTCGACGTAAAGAGCGCTTTTCTTTATGGAAAAGTGAAGGAACTGGTATATGTGGAACATCCGCCTGGGTTTACAGATCCGAAATATCCAGACAGAGTGTATAGGTTAGATAAGGCTTTGTATGGACTACATCAAGCACCGAGGGTGTGGTACGAGACTCTATCTAATCATCTTTTAGACAACATGTTTGAAAGAGGGAGAATAGATAGTACCCTGTTCGTGCAATGAAAAGGTGAACATTTCATTTTGGTACAAGTGTACGCCGATGATATCATTTTTGGATCATCAGACGAGCAGATGTGCACAGATTTTGAAAAGGTGATGAAGTCTAAGTTTGAGATGGTGCGATGGGTGAGTTAAACTTCTTTCTGGGTTTGCAAGTCGAACAGAGGAAGGAGGGCATGATTATTCATCAGACGAAGTACGTCTACGACATATTAGAGCGCTTCGGGATGGAAGGAACCAAGCTGACAGCTCACTTCAGCACGCCGATTCAAGTGAATCATAATTTCGGACCGGGTACAGAAAGTGATACCGATGTGGATCCGACGTTATATCGGGCCATGATTGGGTCACTTATGTATTTAACTGCTTCAAGACCTGACATAATGTTTGCTGTGTGTATTTGTGCTAGGTTTCAAGCTAATCCAAAAGAGATGCACATGAAGGCTGGGTAGCGGATTCTGAGATACCTCAAGTCGAAACCTAAGCTGGGACTTTGGTATCACGCGGAGGGTGATCTGGAATTGGAGGCATTGACGGACTCAGACTATGGAGGATGCAGCTTGAATCGCAAGTCAACAACTGGAGGTTGTCAGTTCCTAGGAGAGAGACTCGTTTCCTGGCAATGCAAGAAACAGGTTTCGGTAGCCGTAAATACGTGCGAGGCCGAATATGTTGCTGCGGGTAGTTGCTGTTCACAGGTTTTGTGGATACAACAACAATTGCAGGATTACGGTTTCACTTATACTCATACTCCTATTAGGATTGATAGCCAGTCAACTATTGCAATAACCAATAATCCAGTTAAACACAGTAAAACCAAGCACATAGACATAAGACACCATTTTATACGTGATTGTGCTGAAAAGAATCTATATAAGCTGGTAAAAGTGGCAACGGAAGATAATAATGCTGATTTACCAAAGCTTTTGATAAGACACGTTTTGAGTTGTTAGTTCAACTAAACGGAATGCGTAATCCAAAGTAACTTGACCTTAGTAGAATTTATTTCTTTTTATAGCAGTAGAGTTTCTTTCTTTTTATAGTAAGTTTAGTAGCTTAGAAGAATTTCTTTCCTTTTATAGTAAGTTAGTAGGTTAGTTTATTTTCTTACTCGTATTTATGAAAAACAAAAGAAAAAAGAGAGAAACCATAAAAAGTTCAAAAAAAGAGAAAATTAGAAATTGAGTTAAGTCTTAGATACATAGGTTCAAAGTGATGAAAATTAGCACAGTCGTTACAATCTCTAAGTGTTAAGCTTTCACACATAATGCACCTAAAACTCTAAGTGTTATACATTATCTAGTTTGATATGTTGGTAGGCATAATACACAAAGGGAGTCTCAAAGCTAATAAAATATTCAAGAAAAAGTCAGACGTATCACTAACTTAGATGTATGACCAAATGGTCTTAATTTTTATGTTAGAGACATACAGACATTGATTCTAAATGAGGTATGCAAATTTTCTGGGGGATGTATAGCAACATTAGATACGTCTTAAAGAAAAGAAAAGAATAGAAAAATCATGATACTGAGTTGAGAGTCAAAACAAGTAACTCTGTTGTACGTAAGTACAGACCTGTTGCCTCTGGTTTGACTCGAGTTAGCAAGATAAGTCACTTTGTTGTACGTCGGTACTAGATTTAAAATAAACTTTAAGACAAACTAGGACACTCTGTTGTATGTAAATACAGAATTGTGTCCGACGTTTGCCTTTTAAAGAAAAATTGCATTACCGAAAAGTTATAATCATTGTGTGTATGCCTTGATCATAAAAGTATGTCTAAGTGTGAGTCACGTAAGGTAATTTCCGGATAAATAAAAAGGCCAAGGGATATTCCAAAGTGTAACATGTTTAAAGGGAAAATAATACCAACAATCGTCTAGAATGTGTCACGACAAACAATCAAAGGAATCGAAAATTCCTAAGTGTGAAAGTAAGATGCTGAAAGTGCGTATTTGACACCGCTATCTGATTGAACCTGTCTTTGACTTTCTCGCCTAAATTATTCCGTTAGTGTTAAATATAGGATGTAAATTTAAAAGTATGGTAGATTAGGTTAAGTTTAAATTTTGTTCAAAATTTTACTTTATTTATTTTTATTTTTATTTTATTTTATGTTATTTTATTTTAATTAGGAAAAAGGTCAAAGTTACTGAGGATGCATTTTTAGCTGAAGAAACAAAAACTGCGTGAAAATCTTGTGCTTAATGTAAATAAATTTTGCATAGTTTGTTCCGTTACACGAAAAAGTTGGAAAAGTTGAATTTTATTCAAAGATTTTCAAAATTTTCATTTTAAATTCGATTTTAAGACAAAGTCGAATCAATATTCGAAAATGTCAGTAAAGTCGAAAGTAAGACAAGTTCGAAGATGATTAGTATATATAGGTCAACAGTGACTCATTTATGTCATCGACCTTCGAGTTTAGTACTTCGAACTTATCTGAGCGATTTCGAGTTTGTTCTTCGACTTTACCGATTTCGAATCTTTCTCTATTCATCGAAGTTTTGTTCCATTGGGTTCGATACTATAACAAAATCTAGGTATAAACATCATTATTATACAAGGTTTAGGATGTTTAGGACTCAATTTGAGCAAAAATCGACTCATTTTGTAGTTTTAAGGGTTTCGAACTTTGTGATTCAAAATCACAAAGTTTAAACCGGTGAAACTTCAAATAAGTGACACATATCTTCGATTAGAACCTACTAGGACTAGTGAATACAAATTTCTAAGTCTAATTGGGTTTAAATCTAGGATTTCTGTTTGAAGGTGACCGATTTCGACTTTGTTCTTCATTCGGACTTGTCAGGAAAGTCAAATGGTTGAACAAGATCGAATTCAAGTCAAATTCGAATGAATGTCATTCGAGTTTCTTTTTAAAATTGAAATCTTTTACATAATTTTAATGTCAAACTTGTAGAAATTCATATGTGTTGGATTTTGAACTTATATAAGTTCAAAATAAAACAAATTTGAATTTAAACAAGTTTCATTTTTTATTATTCGTTTCTAATATAGGTTACTATTTATTGTGCAGATATGGGGGAAAGAGCTTTCTTTCAAAAGCATAATATGGTGGTTTCGCCGGATCGTGAGCTTCCTGAAGCTCAGGAGTTTCGCCAAATGGTGGATTTCCTGGCTAATTCAAGGGTGTCATATGCCCTTTCTCACAATGTGCAAATCGTCCTGCCGTATGTCAGACAACTTTGGGATCACCTACAAGTAGATTGTACAGTTACTCCGACGGTGTTGAGGACTAGAATCGCAGGGCAGCCCCTTGTATTCTCTGCAGATATGCTTCGAAGAGTGTTGCAGCTTGGAACGGTCGAACAGGAAGCTGGGCCTATTGACTTCCCGTTGGAAGTATGGCAAGCAGGCTTTTTAAGGATGGGGTATGGCCTGGATATAGCTAAGGCATCATACATTAAGAGTGGTCTCATAGGCCAATGGAGGTACTTGACACATGTCTTTATGGTGTGCTTTGCACCTAAGAAGGCCGGATTTGATTATATTGTGTTAAAGATGCAGTCGGCGACGATAGCACTGGTGTATAATAAGCAATTCAGCTACTCCGAGATGTTCTTTGCGGAGTTTGTTCGTCAAATAACTGCTCCAGCAAGGGAAAGGTTTCTGATGTATCCAAGATTCGTAATGATGCTGATTAGACACTTCTTGCCAAACTTGGCGCAGTTGCTAGATATCCAGAGTGTCACTGTGATTGATAAGCGAATTTTTGCAGATTGCCAATCGCACAACGCCCGTAGGAGTGCTGTGGTTAGACCACTGGATGCACCTCTTTTTGATTCTGTGGTAAATCCAGATTTTGAAGCCCCCGAAGGTGTGAACTGGGCTGGGGAAGGGCCGCAGCCACAACAAGTACAACCAAAGCCACAGCAGCAGCAACAACAGCAACGTCCTCCAGTACAACAAAGAAGGAGGCCTAGTGATCAAAATAGATCTACTCAGGCGTCAAGGCCAAGCTCTAGCAGGATACAAGAGTCGGTAGAAGCAGGTCCGTCATCGGACGCTGCGGGTCCTTCTGATGTGCCACCTGTATTTGATCCACGAGTGGAAACTTTAGAGGAGATCTGGGCACAGGGGACTCAGGACCAAGAAGAGATTACAGTTGAGCTGGTTGTTACAATCTTAGAGCCTCCAGCTAGTTTTGATGACCTCATGCGCGAAATCGATGAATATCAGCCAGAGGTAGAGGGTCAGGCAGTGACCACCTCAGAGTCGTCATCAGAAGAGGCTGAGGAGATAGAGTTTGAGGTAGCACCAGTAGAGATGGTTGATCCGGCTGTCAGAATAGGCAGATACGGATCCAGGGTTGTGGTAAGCGAAAGGGAGGCAGAGAAAAGAGCAGCAACAGCTTCGGATGATGACGATTCCGATTTTGAGGTTGAAGATACTGCTCCTTTGGTGCCTAGGCAAAGGGCCAAAAGGCATAGGTTTATGCAGGGAGCTTCGTCTGCTTCTGCTTCTGAGCCTGAGATTCCATCCGCTCAACCATCCGCTCAACCACCAATCACCCCGTCACCTATCACGTCAACTCCATCCACTTCATCCACCTTCACAGACAACCAACGTTTTTTCAGAGCTCCGAAGCAAAGTGGACTTCCAGACAATCCAAATCTTCTAGCTCACAAAAGCAGTCAGCGAGCTTCAAGAGCATAATGCAAAAATTGATGAAGAAAAATCTTAAGGCTCAGGGGGAGACCAGCTGCAGAGATGTTCAAGAGCTGAGAAGAGAAGATGACGATGGCAATGATCCCAATGCACAAAGAGATAGTGAGCCAGTAGATTTTTCTTCTGCTCAGCATGCTGAAGTTAATGGGGAGCCTAGTCAGTCAGGAGTTGAAGGAGGTGAGGCTAGTTCCTCAAAGGCCATTGAGAGCTAGATGATTGACGCTCTAATGGATATTGAGGAAGAAGAAATAGAATTTGATTTTGAAGATGATATTGAAGAGTTGGAGGAAGGAGAATTCGTGCCAGAGGATATAGCTGATTGGAAATCAGATGATTAAGTGATAGAAGATGAAGACGACAATGTCGATGAGGTGATCGTAAACTCACAGCCTATCACTAAGCTTTATGTGCAAGACAATCACAATGTGATTGATATCGATGAGATCAAGCTGGCCTCGGTAGAAGATTCTGAGCTAGAGGAAGCCGAAAGAGAACCATCTAGGGCTGAACTGTTGAATCTATGGTTCCGAAGGGAAGAAAAGAGGGCAGAGCCTAACATGAAAAGAAGAATGAGAGTGCCTGGCTCCGAGAATCTTTCAGGTGGAATTATAAGCTGGTTCTTCGACAGAGAACTGCAACTATTCATTCTAAAAAGGAGAGATAGACTTCAGTATCTGAGGCATACGCTTAGAGTATTTAATACATTGCCGAAGTTAGAAGTAAAGAGTTGGCTTGGAAAGAGTTAATCAATATCAGTGAGGATCCTTATGCTGAGGTTATATCCAAGATTATCAGAAAGGAGGGCAGATCCGGAAAATTTGAAAGACTCAAGCCAATGATAGGTAAGAGAGTGGAAGATGAAACAAGGATTGATCCACATACAGGTAGGCCATGGCCCAGAATGGTGTACAAGCCTGTGAAGTGTTTGAAGAAAGTGCCCATGAAGACGATGCCACAAGATGTTCTATGTAACATGAAGTGGTGGTATGTAGATAATGAAACTGCTGAAGCCGTGATGGAAGATACTCAAGACAAAGTTATTTTGCGAGTGTAAGGTCCATTACATCTAATAAATCTTTCAAAGGACGAGCTAAGAAGCTACACGATCAGCCTATCTTCTTTCACAAGGATGGAGATCTGAAGCTAGGAAGTTACAAAAGATAGTTCGAATATGTATAGATATAGGTTTATATGAAGGAAGTAGTCTATATGGTTCAAGTAATTAGACAAAATGTAAAAAGTTAGAAGCTATCGTCAAGGGGGAGTCTGTTTGTACATCCTGTGTGACGATAGCAGTGTAAGTTTAGATAGCATTTTGTGTAAGTCAACTTACTTGATATTGCATATTAACAAGTGTTTGATATATGTTTGATTATGTGAGTTTGATATTGATTGTTTGTATGTTTGAACTTGGTGTAGTGTATTACAAGAAGTTCAAACATAAAGTTCAAAGATGAATTCAAACTTAAGATAAAACATAAGTTCAAACATAAGTTTGAAAGGTGAATTTCGAATTTAGGCAAGATTCGAATCTGTCGTTGAGGACAAATTCGAATAGGCCTTGGGCCAGATTCGAATTTGTCCTAGACAAACTCGAATCTGTCAGTATAATTAAGGGTTAATTCGATTAATCATTAAACTTTTGCAGAATCGATCAGAGTGATTAGCAAAGGCGATCTCGAACTTGATTACAATCAGAGAGTTTCGTGAGGAGAGAATCATTGTGTCGGGGCGTTCTAAGTTGTGCGTCTATCAACGTGGTAGTCTCCGTGTTTCGGTGTGCGTGGTATATCCGTCAAGCCGCTAACGAGGATTCCGTACTCGTTGGAAGGTGTCGCGTCAAGATAGATCCGTAGAGCACATACCTTACAAAATGTACTTTGGAATTTGACCTAATGGAATTTGTAATGGCCTACCCAAATAATTACAATATCAACCCATGGACTATCCAATACTAAACTTGTGAACCGATTTAGTAGTGCTATATGTAACAATTTTTAATTGGTAGGTTCATTTAATTTGTTAATAATTATTAGTTTAACTTATTAAAAGATTTGTTTTTTCAGTATCGCTAATTGGTTTTTAATTATTAAATTTATTGTAACAAATTATATGGGTTTTTTCTTATTGACTATAATATTACTTATTAATATCAAAATCAGTGAATATGCTTACCACTTGTAAGGTCACCTACCTACGAATCCAATTTTGATACGACACCGTCCAACGAGTGCGGAATCCTCGTTAGGGGTTTAACGGATTGATCACACACACACGAAACACGGAGACCAACACGATGATAGACGTAACGACGGACGTCCCGACACGTGAATCTCTCTAAAACTCTCTGCTAATCGCTCACAAGTTCGTAATCGCCTTAGACATGAATTTCTGCTAAGATAATTAATCAAAGCTGATTAACCCTTAATTATAACCATTAACTTCGAACTTGGCCCAGACAAGTTTGTGAAGGCCCAAGCCCACGAACTTGTCCACCAACAACTTCAAATCTTGGCTTTGAACTTATTCTATAACTTGTCTTTGAACTTGTTCTAGAACTTGTCTTTGAACTTGTTCTTGAACTTATATTTGAACTTACCTTTGAACTTATGTTTGAACTTATCTTTGAACTTATGTAAACATCAATCACAAACAAGATCAAACATATATACAACCCATATCAAACATATATCAAACATATGTATTAACTTGCAATTACAAAGGCCTGGACTATTACAAAAGATTATCTACACTCAGACTGCTATCGTCACCCAGGATGCACTAACAGACTCCCCTTGACGATAGCTTCTAACTAGATATTTAATTTGTCTAAGTACTAGGCCTATTTAAAATGCTACCAGCGTACAAACCCTTCTCTATACAAACCTTGACTACCTTTTGGTACTTCCTGCCTTCTGATCTCCAACCTTCGTGGAAATAGATAGGTTGTTCATGAAGTTTCTGCAGGTCTCTCTGAGATTGGTTTACAAGATGTAGAGGGTCATATACTTTCAAAATAACTTTGTCCTCATGATCCTCCATTACTGCCTCATGTGGAATTGTCTTCAACGGAACCTTCCTTAAGCATCGAACTGGTTTGTAAAATATCTTCATCCAAGGTTTTCCAATCAATGGATCTATTCTTGATTCATCCATAATCCTCTTTCCTTCCCTCGGCTTAATCTTCTCAAACCTTCCAGATCCACCTTTTTTCTGATGATTCTCGCCATCACTTCAGCGTGTTGGTCATCTCCTAGGTTTATCAGATTCATCCACGCCAGCTCTTTCACCTCGCATATTGGCAGTGTATTAAGGACTTTCAACGTTCTCTTCAGATACTGCAACCCATCTCGTCCCTTTAGCACAAAAAGTTGTAGCTCTCTATCGAAAAACCAGCTAAGAACGCCTCCAGACAACATTCCTGGACTAGGCTATCTCATCTTCTTCTTCACAGCTAACTAAGTCCTTTTTTATTCCTTTCTAAACCACAACTTTCTTTTCTCTTCATTTGTAAGTTCCCTATCAGGCTCCTCACTTTCTGGTTCAACATTTAGAGCTTCCTTAAACGCATCGATGTCTATCAAATTCTGTTCAGCCGTAGTGTATGTATCTGTGATAGGATGTTGTTGAATGATGATCTCATTGGCCTCATCTTCTTCATCAACCAAGACCTCGTCATCAGATTTCCAATCTGCAACGTCTTCTGGGACGAACTCCCCTTCTTCAAGGTCTTCTATTTCATCCTCAAAATCAAACATCACTTCTTCATCTTCAAAATCGGCCAAGCCTTTGATTATTTCCTGATCAATTAGCTCTGTTGCCTCTGGAGCCTTGCCTTTTTCCTGAGATTCACCTCCTCCTATGCTTGAAGAACCAGGCTCCCCCTGAACATTTGCTTGATGAGTAGTCTTTTGAGAAAGATCTGCTAGCTCACTTTCTTTCTGTGTGCTTGGATTATCGCCTTCTTCATCATCTCTCCTGACTCTCCTCAATTCATCACCTTTGCGGCTGCTCTTCCCCTGAGCTTGGAGATCTTTCATTATCTGCTCAATTAGGGTCTGCGTAGTCAAATTTTGAGAACGCTGAGTCGTTAAATCTTCTTGTTGAGCAGCAATAGTCGTTTGAAGCTTTGTATTTTCTAACTCCAGTCTTCAATTGTGCGCAATTCTTGGACTGCTGTTTGAAAGCTGGTATATTTGGACTGTTTGGAAGTCCACTTTGCTCTTCAACTCTGTAAACCGCTGATTTTTCGATGAATAAAGTCGAGGTAGATGGAATGGAGGCGGATGTTGATGGATCTGCGGTTGATGTGGATGGAGCGCAGTTGACACAAATGGAATAGCAGAAGTGGATGAGCTCCCTGCATGAATTGATGCCTCTTTGATCTCTGCCTAGGGGCAACAGGAGCTTCTTATTCTAAATCAAAATCTGAATCTTCGACCTCTTCATTACGAATTTCGGGCCTTGTCATTTTCCTTCGACTAACAACTACTCTAGATCCATATATGCCGATGGTGACAGCCGGATCTTCAGCCTCTGTCTCCTTAGAACTAGATTCGGATTCAGACTCGGAGGCGGTCTCAACGTGACCCTTGGCCTCAGCCTATTCCCTAGTATCTTCTTCTTCAGCATGACCCTCTGTTCCTACAGACTCGGCCACAGGAGGTTGATGTTCATCGATCTCCCTGAAGATGTTATCTACATCAGCTGAAGGTTCCAAAATATCTTGAACTAACTCAGCAGCAATATCTTCCTCCGCTGCTGCTCCTTGTGCCCAGATTTCCTCCAACGTTTGTTCCCGTTGGTCAAATTGTGGAGCCGAACATGATGGTCCAACAGCTTCAGTGGCGGGTTGGGAGCGGGGAGTGGTTCTTGCGACCGGTGTACGCCTTGCCGATGCTCTCTGAGGTTGCTGCTGCTGCTGTTGTTGTTGGGTGGGTGCTTCACATATCCAATTTTCTCCTTCTGGAGCGACAAAATCCGGATCTATCACAGCACCAAACAACGGTGCCACTTGAGGAAAAATACACTTGTCGATTAAAGCAACACCACTATGGTCAGGAAGTGGTGGGAGACTCGGCAAAAAGTGTCTGATAATTATCATGATGAATCGAGGATACATCAAAAATCGTTGTCTGGTGGACAAACTCGCCGAAAAACATATTCGAAAAGCTGAACCTTTTGTTGTACACCAGGGCAATCAGAGCAGATTGCAGCTTTGACACCATAGTGTCGAACCCTGCCTTCTTTGGTGCAAAACACACCATTATTACGTGGACTAGATACCTCCACTGTCCAATTAGCCCGCTTTTGACGTAAGACGCCTTCGTTTTATGCTGCGCGTATCCCATTCTTAAAAAGGCCGCATGCCTTATGGGTATAGGAAAATCTATTGGGCCTGCCTCTTGCTCCTCTAGTCCCAACTGCAGGGTTTGCCTCAACATGTTCGCCGAAAACACAATTGGTTGACCGCCTACTCTTGTTTGCAAAACAGTAGGGGTAACTGAGCAATCCACTTGAAGGTGCTCCCAAAATTGCCTCACATATGTCAGCGTGATTGGCAGATTATGCGTTAATGCATATGACACTCTAGATTGTGTCAGAAACTCTATCATAGGACGGTAGGGCTGTGCTTCCGGCAATTGTAGATCCACAGCTATGACCATATTATGCTTATTATAAAAAGCACGGTCTCCCATATCTACACACAAAATCACAAATCAAAAACTAGAATTTAATTTAAAATTGATATTGTTATATTCGAATTTGCATAACTTCGAACTTGATTAAGTTTGAAGTCTAGCACATTCGAACATAGACAAATTCGAGACTGTTAAAACACCATTTGAACTTAATTAAGTTCGAAACACCCATTCGAACATCGAACTTATAGATATTTCAACAAGTTCGAACTTTCTGACAAGTTCGAACCTGAAGAACAAATTTGAAGTCAGTCACTTTCAACTTAAAAATCATGAATTTAACCCCATTTGACTTAATTAACCGTGTAATCTAGTCCTATTAGGTTTTAATCGAAGTTATGTATTGTTTATTTTAAGTTTTAGCTTTTAAAACTTGTGATTTAAAGTCACCTAGTTTTAAATGACATAAAACTCAAATATGGTCGATTTTTGCCACAAAACCTAAACTAACACTTACTTAGTATTATGATGTTCTCTATACTCAAGTATTATTGTATGTTTGTGTCAGGATCTAAAATATGAATTACCAAGACTAACTGATTTGAATTTATCAGAGTATAAATCAATAATCTTGCTTTAAATCAAAGTTTAATCAAGAAGTTTGCGGAATAACACTTAATTATTTTAACAAAAACTTTCAGAATCAATAATAAATAAACACACAGGAATTAATCAAGACTGTTTCTATTGCTGAATTCATCAATTACAATCACCTCTAATCTGTTTGATTAGACGAAGAACACAGACTGTTCTTAGGGTTTTACAACCTTAGAGGCTTAAGAAAACTTAATCAACAAAGCAATTACAGACTCAAAATATGCAGAAACTCCTCTACAATAGAACGACCTATTCTATGTATTTATATTGCTTCTTGATATGTTTCCTTGACGAACTATGACTTCTCTGATAGTAGATATGTTGGAATCTTCATGTAGATATTGTTTCCTGAAAATCAGCACTTTCTGTTTCTGAAACTGTTGAGCAGCTTGAATCTCTTGACAGCATGAACTGAGCAGCTTGAGTTGTTTTGCTCTGGCAGCTTGAACTTTTACACTGGCAGCTCGAGTTTCTTCAACTAGCAGCATGAACTTTGTATTTACATGTAAAATCTACTAACAGTCTGAGAAGTCTAAACTAACAGCTTGAATGTACTTAAACTATTTCCCAACAATCTCCCCCTAACTTAAATTCTTTACAAGACTTTAAGTTCTATAAAAACATGGAAATAAATAAGTAAACTGTTATTTACAAACCAAGGCTTTCAAAAACTCACAACTGTGCAAGCTTATGATCTATAGCCTTCAAAAATTCTCTCTTCATCTCTTCTTTATCACAAGATATTCTAGCTGATTTGATTTTCAGCAGCATATCTTTTGAAAAATTGAAATACTCAAGATTGAAGAAAATACCAGACCCATCTGTGAATTTGATTCTGAATGTCTTTGATTTGACAAACAGATCAATCTGCTTGATCTTTTTCCCTTTCTTTTCAGCATCTTCTATCTCTTGTCTTGCAAACTCAGAATCAACCACTGTACTTAGATCTTTGATGAGTTGCTTGACTTGTGGAAGAGCAGACCTTACTTGTGTAACTGACCCTATATTGTACATCTTTATCAATTCATCTCTGGTCAGCTTCTGTACTATCTGCCAAAAAGTGTCATACTCTTCTTCAGGTCCGGACTCTCTTCTGATTACAAACTTTACTCTCAAGTCACGGTCATCCAGTGACTTAGCAAACCAGTAGTTAATTTGAGGCTTTGTAAAATCATGCTGATCAATCAACTTCTCTATCTCCATAGCCTTTTGTAGTTGTTGCTCAAAGAGCACTCTCTTAACCGATGAAGGAATAGGGACAGCTGCTTGATCAGTGGGAGTAGGTGCACTGGCACCAGCTTCAGTTTGGACTGATTGGGTTGTTGGTTGGACTTCTTGGGATGGTTGAGCTTCTGGAGAGACTGTTGTTCTCTGTCTTTTGTCCATCTCCTTATCATGAATCTCCTGCAGCCTTTCAGTAGACATGGACTGAGCCATTTTCTTTGGAATACCTGCTGCAAAGGCAAAATTGATAAGAAATCTTCTATGCTCAGCCTTGGAGTGCCCTGTTGGCATCTTTCTTTTCCTTGCTCCTTTCTTGACCACAAACCCCTTTAAGTAATCACCTAAAGTCTCATCATCATCCATTGGGGTTTGGGCTTGCTGCTCTAATTCTTTGTCTTGTTCTTCTGCTATTTTTCTGGCAACTTCAGCATCAAAGGCAATTTGGGCTTCTTTTGAGGAAAATTTATGCTTTGGAGACTCAATGAGAATGCCCTTGCCCTTGTCTTTTGTAGCAGATGTTGTAGCTTGGACTGTGCTTGATGGAGCTTGAATTCCTTCTCTGATCACAACTCCAGTGGCTTTTGAAGGAACAGCTTGAGTTTCTAGGCTAACAGCTTGAGAAGCTGTTGGGACTGCTAGCCTAGAAACTGGAACTGTTGGTGCTGCTTGGACTGTTGTTGTTGGAGCTGCTTGGACTGATGTGGGAACCTCCTAATTCTCCCCCTTTTTGGAAGCATTGGTTTGGTCAGAAGAAACCACAACCTATGCCCCTTGGGTTTGAATCATCTGCTCTAACTTCATAATTTTATTTCTACAGAGTGTGAAGCCTCTGTGAAGATAATCCATTCGCCTATTTTGAGCAGCATCTGCCTGCTTGAGAGCAAAAATTTGAGCCCCCTGTGCAGCAATGATGGACATTTGATGGTCCAACATAGCTACAGCAGGTTTGATTCTGGGATCCGTTAAGAGCATTTGTTGCAGACTAGCCTCAAGATCAGAGAACACCTGAGGTGCTTGTGATCTATCACTGACATTAAGACCAGAGGTAGAAACTTCTGGGCCCCTCTTTTCTTGGTTCTGGGGACTTCCAGCTTGTGTTTGCACACTTGCTGTTGCCATGGGCGTGGTCTTAGCTATGTTGGCACTGTCCTGTGCCTCTTGTGCAGAGACATCAGTAGTGCCAGCCACAGAACCCATATGAACCATCTCTGAAGAGATGTTCACCTCCTGAGAGAGAATGGGAGTGTCCTCAACTGGTTCCCTTTGGATAATCTGTGTAGGAGTATCCTCCTGCACAGGGATATATGGCTCTTGCTGATGGGAGGAGGAGGAAGGAGCTCCTGGTCCCCTTTTTCTTTTGTATATGTTTCTGAGTGGGCGTGTTGGCTGTACAAAAGGATCAGAGGGAGTTTGTGTATCGGGAGGAGGGGGTTGGGGTCCTGGGGGTGTAGCAGTGATGATAGGCTGAGCCTGCTCAGGACCCTGTCCTCTGTGTTGTGGAATAATGTTCATCATTGCAGAAGGCAATGGAACATCAACACTCAAAAAGTTGGCACTATGTTTCAAAAGTCTCTTAATAGAGGATAGTGAGTGCCTGTGGGAAACATGTATCCTTTTATGTGTATGAGAAGATGTGCAGGTGTGTGCAATGATTTCTGCTAAAAATGTAGGATACATCAAAAATTTTCCACTCTTTAGGGAATGATGCCTTAACATCCCCTGAAAAATCATGTTGGAAAAATTGAACCGTTGGCCTGTGGAAAAGCACACTAAGGCAGTGGCAATGTTAGATGAAAATTCAGACCAACCAGTTCTTTTGGGGCTTATGCACTGCTGAATGATATGTACAAGAAATTTCCATTTAGGAGAAAAATGGGCTTTTAAGAAAGTAAAAGAATCAGCAGGACCCCTATAACCGATATTAAAAAGACCTGTATGTAAAGCATCAAGGGTTAGGTCAGTTATACCTGTGGCATCTTGAAGATGCAAGTGATGTCGGATGGATTCGTCAGTGATATGGATATCAGTTCCATCAATCTTGGAAAGGAGGGTAGGCACTCCATTGATGGTTTGAACAGATGCATGGTTTTAGGGTTTGAAAGAAGAATGTGTGATTCGTTCAGAGAGAAAGCAGAAGCCCGTGGAAGAAGAATATGTAACTGGTACTTACAACTGAACGAAACTGGGACCTTTAAAGGTTTTGAAAGGTTGGGTCCCGCGCACACATTTTGAAGATTACCCAAATACCCTGCACACTTTGACAGATCAAGTGAAAATAACTAGCAGTCCGAGAAAATGAACTAGCAGCATGAGAAAATACTCATGCTGTTAGTGTAAAATTGTGCAACTTTTCAATGGAACAGTGTCTCCCCCTTAAATTAGCATACTGAGTCGATAATAATGAAAACCAATAAATCCATGTTTACCATACCAATATTTGATATTAGGAAAGTGAACCTTCCCACATCAAAAGGTTTTGTAAATAGATCAGCTAGCTGATCATCTGTATGTATTTTGGTAACTTGGATTAACTTCTTTTCATTACAATCTCTGATGAAGTGAAACCTGATTTCTATATGCTTGGTTTTTGGGAATTTCACTGGGTTTTGGACAATGCTAATTGCACTTGAATTGTCAATATAAATAGGAGTGGATAAGAAATTCATACCATAGTCTCTTAGCTGATTTTGAATCCACATTACCTGGGAGCAGCAGCTTGCAGCTGCTACGTATTCTGCTTCAGTGGATGATGTGGAGACAGTTGTTTGCTTTTTGCATTGCCAAGAGACCAGTCTTGCTCCTAAGTATTGACATCCACCAGTTGTGGATTTTCTGTCAATGTTGCATCCACCATAGTCACTGTCAGAATAAGCAGTTAGTTCAAAAGGAGAGTCTTTAGGATACCATAGACCTAAATGTGGTTGGCCTTTAAGATATCTAAAGATTCTCTTAACAGCAACCAAGTGAGAATCCTTTGGAGAGCATTGAAACCTAGCACACACACAGACAGCAAACATAATATCAGGTCTTGAAGATGTTAGATACATGAGAGATCCTATAAGGGATCTGTATAGATGAATATCCACATCTATGCCATCTTTGTCTGTATGGAGCTGTTTATGAGGATCCATTGGAGTGCTTGCAACCTTTGTGTCTTGATAGCCAAACTTTTCCAATATGTCTTTGACATACTTTGATTGACTTATGAATAGACCAGTAGGCTTCTGTTTAACCTGCAGCCCTAGAAAGAATGTGAGTTCCCCCATTGAACTCATTTGAAACTTTTTGTGCATTAGGGCCTCAAATTCTTTGCACAAACTATCATTAGTTGAGCCAAAGATGATGTCATCAACATAGATTTGGACAAGTAGAATCTCAGCTTTGATGGATTTAGTGAAGAGTGTTTTGTCCAGAGTGCCTCTCTTGAATCCATTCTGTAGAAGATATGATGACAGTGTGTCATACCATGCTCTGGGGGCTTGGTGAAGACCATAGAGAGCTTTGTCTAGCTTGTACACCCTGTCTGGATACTTGTAGTCTTCAAAACCAGGAGGTTGACACACATATACTTCCTCTTCAATTGTCCCATACAGGAAAGCAGACTTAACATCCATTTGATACACTTTAAATCCTTTGAAACTTGCATATGCTAGAAATAGTCTGATGGCTTCAATTCTTGCTACTGGAGCAAAGACATCATCATAATCTATTCCCTCTTCTTGAGTGTACCCTTGTGCTACTAGTCTTGCTTTGTTCTTGATGACTATCCCTCTCTCATCCTTCTTGTTTCTGAACACCCATCTTGTACCTATTGCTCTTTTTCCTTTAGGAAGATCCACCAGAGTCCATACATTCTGAATTTTGAACTGTAAAAGCTCTTCTTGCATGGCTTCAATCCAGGATGAATCTTTTAGTGCTTCTGATGCCTTTTTGGGTTCTAGTTGAGACATAAAACAGGCATGTTCAAAAGCAGCTAGACTGAATTTAGAAACTGCTTGTTTAGCAGCAGCAGTCTCATTGTGAACCATTTTCCTTGTTTGAACAGGAGTGCTTGGATCACCCAGTATTTGATTGAGAGGGTGATACTTGTGAACTCTTAGTGTGGGCTCTCTCTCTGTTTGAAAAGAAGTTCCAAGGTTTGTATCATCTCCATCAGAACCAGTGAATGGTTCAGTTTCTGGAACAGCTTGAGTTTCTAGGCTAACAGCTTGAGAAGCTGTTGGGACTGCTAGCCTAGAATCTGGGACTGTTTCCTTTTGTGTTGGAGCTGTACTGTCAGGACTTGGGAATGGCACTTCAGTGTCTGGATTTGCATTAAGTGGAGCATTCAGGACCCCTGGAGGATCACATGACAGAAGTGGTAGAGTGGTGAAATCATCCCAACTTGTTGAATCTGCAGCAGTCTGAAACTTTGTGCCAACAGCATGAGAAATTGTATTGGCAGCATGAGAATTCGTGTTAGCAGCTTCAACCCTGTATGCATCAGCTTCTGCAGTATACTCAACAAAGCTCAGAGAATTTGTTAGTGAATCTAAATCAAACAACCAATCAGGGCCAGTGCCTTTGATATTAGCAGTATTTTCATTAAACTCAACATTGGCACTTTCTTTAATTGTTTTAGACACACTGTTGTATACTCTATAGGCTTTGCTTTGAGTTGAGTATCCTACAAAGAATCCTTCTTCTGCCTTACTTTCAAACTTCCCTAAGTGAGTCTTAGTGTGAAGGATAGTACATGGGCATCCAAAGGGCTTGAAGAAAGCTATTAGGGGACTTCTGTTATGGAATAACTCATAGGGAGTTTTCCCTTGTGATTGACCTACTTGAACCCTATTTAGAACATAACAGGCTGTATTAACAGCTTCTGCCCAGAAAGTCATTGGCAGATTTGAATCATCTAGCATTGTTCTAGCAGCCTCAATTAATGTTATGTTCTTTCTTTCAGCTACACTATTTTGCTGTGGTGTTCTTGGTGCACTATATTGTCTAGCAATGCCTTTGGACTCACAAAAACTGTTTAGAATGTGATTTTTAAATTCAGTTCCATTGTCTGATCTTATCACCTTAACTTTGGAATTGGATTGGTTTTCTATCTTAAGGACAAAAGACTTAACTAGCTCAGCAGTTTCATCTTTGGACCTAAGAAAGTATACCCAAGTAAATCTTGTGAAATCATCAACAATGACTAAACAGTATGCCCTTTTATTCAAACTCAAAACAGATGTTGGACCAAATAGATCCGTATGTAGCAACTGAAGAACAGATGAAATTGAATTTACTTCTTTGGTCTTATGAGAAGTTTTGTGTTGCTTACCTTTAAGACATGCTACACAATGATCATCACAAATGAACTCCTTTTGTGGTAATCCTCTTACCAGATTCTTTTTAACTAAAGCATTCATGGACTTGAAGTTCATGTGACACATCCTTCTATGCCAAAGAGCAGACTCATTTGATGATGCTCTGGATATTAAACAGCTTAAAGTATTTGACTTAGGTAAAAGATCTGTGTCCAGGCAGTAAACATTGTCCTTTCTTGGTGTTCTAAGTAAAACAAGATTTTCAGGAACTTTGAAATCCTTTGAAAGAACAATGCACTCAGAATCTGTGAACAGAACAATGTTTTGTTTGTCACAGATTTGAGAGACACTCAATAAATTGTACTTAAGCTGTTCAACATACAGAACATCATGGAATGTCATGTTGCCTGCATTAACAGTACCTTTACCTGTAACCTTACCTCCCTTTGAGTTGCCTCCAAATGCAACAAAACCTCCATCAAAACCTTTGAAATTTGACAAGCATTCAGAATTGCCTGTCATGTGCCTAGAGCATCCACTGTCCAGATGCCATCTTGATCTATGAGGAGACCTGTGGTTGCCCTGCACAAATAACAGCTTAGTTAGTAGTGGAGTAAACCCAAACCAAATTGGTTTTGTGTTGGCCTTGTACATTGACATAACTAAAAACTGTCTTTGACTTCTTATATTTAGTGAGATCAACTGATGGATTCTTTGGAGAGTATTTAGTGATAATATGAGGTATCCAACTATTTTGATCATCTTTTCTTCTGACAGTCTCAGATAATTCACTAGCAGCTCCAGATTGATGCCCAGCAGCTTGAGCTGTGTTTGTAGTGCTAACAGTTTCAGTTTTTGCACTAACAGCATCAGATTTTGACTTAGCAGTCTGATCTTTTGCATTAGCAGTTTGAGCAACAGATTTGTCCTTGACACACCACATTTGTTTAAAACTTGATTTAGGCTTTGCCAAAACTTGTTTTTGATGTGTGGACGGTTTTTTATTTACTTTTGAGAATCTGTGATCAAATGTTTTCTTTGGAGCTGCTGTGGAAGGTTTCACTTTTGAGTGCTTTGCCTGATTAGGATTTGATTTTGTGTGATGCACAGTCTGTTTTGCAACAGCTGGTTTGTAAAAACAATCCTTGGCTAAGTGATTCTTCCTTCCACAGTGAAAGCATCTTTTGACAGTTTGAATTGGAACACCAGACTTTTCTGTCAATTTCTGGTTCTTGTTTCTCTGGTTCCCTCTTACCTGCTGTTGTTTAGGAAACTTTTGAACACCATGCTTTTGGCATGTGCAGATAGAAACAGTTTTACCTCTTTTAGTTCCTTTTGATGAAGATGCAGTGTTACAGTTAGAATGTACAGAAACTTGTGTAGTAGCATTGCATACACTCATCTTCTCTTTTCCTTTCTTACTGGGAGCTTGGACTTCTATGGGTGCACTCTTTGTGTCACAGTCTCTATTTTGACTCTTATCTTCTTTTAATTCAGGACTGTTATCAAGGATAGGATCTACAATAGTCATAGACTCATCTAGTGGTTCATTGACAAGTCTATCAGCAACCTCACTCATTGGATGAATGTACTTGTTATTGTATGGAGGTGGAGTAGCTTTATATCCTATTCCTTCTTTGGGATTGACCTGAGATTTCACTCTATCTTTGAATTGAACTTCCATTAGGTGTTCTAGCTTTTGATTTGCTAACTTGAAGTTTCCTAGATCTATGTTAACAGATTCTAGCTTCTTATTAGCCTCAAACACCTTTTGTTCAGTCTCTTCTACCTTTTTATTTAGAGATTCTATTTTCTTATTTAGCTCCTTTTTCTCCCACTCATGATAGGTTCTATCATAACCCATTTGAATCTCATTGTCCTTATAATCATTGATCTGTTTTTCCAGATCTTCTATGGCTTGCATGTATTCATATCTCCTTTCTTCCATCTTAGCTAGAGTTTTGCACATGCTCTCATTATGATCTCTGTACTTTTTAACCATATTTTTGCATGATTGAGAGCAGAGCTTAGAATTTACCTCAGATGGTAGTTCAGTGGAGGAGACATTTGATGTTTCTGCCATAAGTGCTTGATTTTGAAATTCTTCCTCTGTCTGATCACTCCAGTCAAACACATTGTCTTCTTGAGAGACAAGTGCTGTTGATGAGGACGCTTGGATGGGCTGTGAAGTCCTTGATGGCTGTTGACCTTGAGATCTACATTCTCTGGCAAAGTGACCAAGCTTATGGCATTTATAGCATTCCACTTTTGATTTATCAAAAGATGGTTTGCCTTCTGTCTTGGCTTGAAAGTTGGCCCTACCAGTTCTTTTCAGAAATCTTTTGGCCCTCATGGTTAGCATTGCATGTTGCCACTTTAAATCCATCTCTTCAAGATCATCTGGATGAATTTGTTCCAAGTCTTCAACATTTAGAGCAAATAATCCATCATTGGCAACAAAGGCCTCATAGTGAGTTTCAGCAGAGTTGCCATCACCACCTGAGAAAGATCACAGTTATTAGATTTTTCAGAAGATAGAAGAGCAGTATTGTGATTATAAGAAAAAGATTTCTTTTTAGCATCAATCTCAATCTCAAACACTCTTAAACTGTTATATAGATCATCCAATTCTATCTCATCAAGAGTGTCTTTGGTTCTCCATTGTGCAGCATAGACTGTCCATTCTTCTCCAAGAGATCTGAGAAACTTTCTGTTGACTTCATCTTGATCCAGATTGACCTTTGCACTTTCCAGTTCACTTATCAGTTTGTTGAACCTGTCAAAAATTTGAGTGAGGTTTTCATTCTTGCCACCAGAAAAGTTTTCATACTGCTGTTTCAAGAGGTCTTTTTGATTTCTCTTGGTACTGGCATTACCAGCAAACCTCTTCTCTAAGGCATTCCAAAGAGAGTGAGCAGTATAAAACTTTTTGAACTGATGTTGATAAGCATTAGGAATGGCTATTTGTAATAGTGTGAGTGCTTTCACTTCATTCATTCTAGCCTTCCTTTCAAGTTCAGTTTTTGGAGGAGTTTTGACTGGTTTTCCCTCATCATCAAGTTCTGGATCAACTACAGGAGGGAATTCAATAGCTTCCCATATGGCATAATCAATGAATTGAATATGTTGTTGAATCCTGAGTTTCCACATCTCAAACTAAGTGGGCTTGAGCATAGGCACTTTGAGTCCTTGCCCAGATCCACTGCTGCTATTTTCAAATTCCATTGTAAAAAGATAATAAAAAGTTTTTGACTTTGAAAAAACAAAGAGTAACCTGGTTTGAAAAACCTGATTTGAATAATCTGGTTTGACAAACCTGGCTCTGATACCACTTGTCAGGATCTAAAATATGAATTACCAAGACTAACTGATTTGAATTTATCAGAGTATAAATCAATAATCTTGCTTTGAATCAAAGTTTAATCAAGAAGTTTGTGGAATAACACTTAATTATTTTAACAAAAACTTTCAGAATCAATAATAAATAAACACACAGGAATTAATCAAGACTGTTTGTATTGCTGAATTCATCAATTACAATCACCTCTAATCTGTTTGATTAGACGAAGAACACAGACTGTTCTTAGGGTTTTACAACCTTAGAGGCTTAAGAAAACTTAATCAACAAAGCAATTACAGACTCAAAATATGCAGAAACTCCTCTACAATTGAACGACCTATTCTATGTATTTATATTGCTTCTTGATATGTTTCCTTGACGAACTATGACTTCTCTGATAGTAGATATGCTGGAATCTTCATGTAGATATCGTTTCCTGAAAATCAGCACTTTCTGTTTCTGAAACTGTTGAGCAGCTTGAATCTCTTGACAGCATGAACTGAGCAGCTTGAGTTGTTTTGCTCTGGCAGCTCGAGTTTCTTCAACTAGCAGCATGAACTTTGTATTTACATGTAAAATCTACTAACAGTCTGAGAAGTCTAAACTAACAGCTTGAATGTACTTAAACTATTTCCCAACAGTTTGAGAAACAGTGGAAAACTTCGAGAAATAGTAGGAAATTCGAATGTCGGTAAATTCGAGATCACCGGAGACAAGTTCGAGATTTCAAATTCGAGGGTAGGTGTCTTAAATGAAGTACTGTTAACCTATTTATATCAACCACCTTCGAACTTAGCTTAAGTTCGAACTTTCCATAAGTTCGAAGGTAACTTCGAATTTGTCTGGATTTCGAACTTAAGTGAAAATTTTGAAAATTATTGAATAAAATTCAACTTTTTCATGTAAACTTTGCAAAAACATTCACACTAAGCAACAGATTTTCACGCAATATTTGTTTCTTCAACCAAAAATGCATCCTAGTAACTTTGACCTTTATCCTACTTCAAGTAAAATAAAATAAAATAAAATAAATAAAATAAAGTAAAGTAAAATAAAATAAAATTAAAACTACTCAATAGTACTTTTTTTATTAAAAAAAATTACAACTTATACTAACAGAATATTTTTGCGAGAAAGTTAAGGAAGGTTCAATCAGATAGCGGTGTCAAACGCACTTTCAGTATTTCACTTTCACACTTAGGAATTTTTATTCCTTTGGTTGTTTGTCGTGATATACATTCCAAGTCGATTGTCGGTATGATTTTCCATTTAAACATTTAACACTTTGGAAATTCCCTTGGCTTTTTTATTTATCAAGAAACTACCTTACGTGTCCCATACTTAGATATACTTCTATGATCAAGGCAGACACACAATGGTTATAACTTTTCGGTATTGCAAGTTTTCTTTAAAAGACAAACGTCGGACACAGTTCTGTATTTACATACAGCAGAGTGTCTTAGTTTGTCTTAGACTTCCTTTTAAGTTAGCAAGACATCGGTGACAGGTCTGTACTTACGTACAGCAAAGCAACTTATCTTTCTAACTTGAGTCAAAACAGAGGTGACAGGTCTGTACTTACGTACAACAAAGCGACTTGTTTTGACTCCCTCTTATTTTCAAAAAAAAATTTCTTTTCTTTGCTTTAAGATGTATTTTGATGTTGCTATACATCCCCCAGAAAATTTGCATACCTCATTTATAATCATTGTCTGTATGTCTCTAACATAGAAATTAAGACCATCTGGTCATACATCTAAGTTAGTTACACATATGACATTTTCTTGATTATTTTATTAGCTGTTAGGAATTCCTTTGTGTATTATGCCTACCAACACATCAAACAAGAAAGTGTATATCACTTAGAATTTATGGTGCATTATATGTGAAAGTTTAAGACTTAGAGTTTGTTTAGACTGTGCTAATTTTCGTCACTTTGAACCTATGATTCTAAGACTTAACTCATTTTTTGATATTCTCTTTTTTTGAAATTTTTTATGATTTTCTCTTTTTTTGTTTTTCATTTTTTAGATAAGCTAATAAACTAACCTACTAACTTACTATAAAAGGAAAGAAAATCAACTAAGCTACTAACTTACTATCAAAGAAAAGAAAATCTACTAAGGTCAAGTAACTCTGGATTACGCATACCATTTAGTTGAACTAACAACTCAAAGCGTGACTTATCAAAAGCTTTAGTGAATAAGTCTGCACTATTGTCTTCCGTCGCAACTTTTACCAGTTTTATCAAATCCCTTTCAGCATAATCACGTATGAAATGATGTCTTATGTCTATGTGCTTTGTGACTGGATTATTAGTTTTAGCATTTGTAGACTGATTTTCTATCCTAATTGGAGTATGAGTGGTCAAACCGTAATCCCGCAATTGTTGTTGTATCCACAAAACCTGTGAACAGCAACTACCAGCAGCTACATATTCGGCCTCGCACGTTGATATGGCTGCCGAAGATTGTTTCTTGCATTGCCAGGATACGAGCCTCCCTCCAAGGAACTGACAACCTCCAGTTGTCGATTTCCGGTTCAAGATGCATCCACCATAATCAGAATCCGTGTATGCCTCCAGTTCCAGATCTCCATTAGCATGATACCAAAGTCCCAGCTTTGGTTTCGACTTTAGGTATCGTAGAATCCGCTTCACGACTTTCATATGCATTTCTATCATATTAGCTTGGAACCTAGCACAAATACACACAGTAAAAATAATGTCAGGTCTAGAAGCAGTTAAATACATGAGTGACCCAATCATGGCTCGATATAGAGTCGGATCCACATCAGTATCAATTACTGTACCCGGTCTGAGATTGTGATTCACTTTAATCGGAGTACTAAAGTGAGTGGTCAGCTTTGTTTCTTCCATCCCGAAGCGCTATAGAATGTCGTAGACATACTTCGTCTGATGGATAAACATGCCCTCTTTCCTTTGTTTGACTTTCAAACCCAGAAAGAAATTCAGCTCTCTCATAGCACTCATCTCAAACTTTGACTTCATGACCTTCCCAAAGTCTTTGCACATTTGTTCGTTTGACGACCCGAAAATGATGTCATCCACGTACACTTGTACCAAGATAAAGTCTTCTCCTTTTCTCTTCACGAACAATGTACTATCAATTCTCCCTCTTTCAAACTCGTTGTCCAAAAGGTGAGTTGACAGCGTCTCATACCACGCCCTTGGTGCCTGATGCAATCCATACAGAGCCTTATCCAGTCGATGTACTCTATCTTGATACTTTGGATCAGTAAACTTAGGCGGCTGTTCGACGTACACCAGTTCCTTCACCTTGCCGTACAGGATTGCCCTCTTTACGTCAAGTTGATATACCTTAAACCCTTTGAAGGATGCAAAGGCTAGAAACAGACGAATTGCCTCGAGCCTTGCCACTGGTGCAAACACTTCGTTGTAATCAATTCCCTCTTCTTGGTTGAATCCTTTCACCATAAATCTTGCCTTGTTACGTGTAACTATACCCCGATCATCCCTTTTGCACTTAAAGACCGATTTAGTCCCTATTGCAACTTCTCCTTGTTAAGAGTTATCTTTCAGTGCCATTTGCAAATTCTTCAGCTCTACTTGTGAGATGAAACATGAATATAAACATATGTGATATTCCTCGAAGCCGTTGATCATCGATAACAACACCGTGTTATTATTCACACTACTCCTAGTTCTCACACCAGTATTCGGATTCCCTATGATGCTCTCAATTGGATGATCCTTGTTTATCCTTGATGTCTCAATATCATTGACCCTAAGATTATCTCCTAAGTTTGATCCTATTTTACCTAACGGGGGTACGACTTCACACTGTATATTCTCTTCCTCATGATCACTGTCCTCGGAGTTAGAAGTATTTGTCTGATTCTCGTTTCTAGGTAATTCAGGTTCATTCTCTATTAGAGACTCATCTTCTGTCATTAAAGGCTCAGAAGTTGATGGAATGCTCGATTTTGAAAAACCTTGATAGTCGTCATTTAGGTTTAATGACGAGAAGTCGTTTTCCACTGTACCTGCATTTCCAGTAAAAGGTATGTTAAAAGATTCAAACAAAGAGGCATAATCAAATAACCATTACGGACCAGTTTGGGGTTCATGTGAATAACTTGTTACATCTATGTTAAACACAATTTCTACAGTACCGTTTGTTTTTTTAAAAACCCTTTTGTTTGGTGAGTTAGGGACATAACCTAGGAAGTATCATTCGTCAGCCTTTTCACCAAACTTAGGTTGACCTTTTGTTTTTAGTAAAGTACACGATACCCCAAACGGTTCAAAGCTTGTGAAATTAGGTGGTCTTATATTCAGAACTTCATAACAGGTTTTGTTTAGTGATTTGACAGTAAGGACCCGGTTTAAAACGTGACACGTGGTATGGTGTACCAAATTGATGCACTATGCATTTGGATAGGCAATATACACCAAGTACTGTGTTCTTAAATTCGGTTCCATTATCACTCCTAATACGTTTCACCCTCGTCCCGTAGGAGTTTTCGACTTGGTCTAAGAACCCAATCAACTTTCCAGCTATTTCGTCCTTTGTACCTAAATAGAAAACCCAAGAAAAACGTGAGTAATCATTAGTGATAACTAAACAATACCAACTACCACCTATACTCCTTTTGTTGATAGGACCGAAAAGATCCATATGCAGCAAATAGAAGGTGGAAGCTATTGAGTTCTGAGTCTTTGACTTGTGTGACTTATTGTGTTGTTTGCCTTTCTTGCATGATACACACTTGTCATCGAACTGAAAACTCTTCAGTGGGACACCTTGCACCAGACCATGTTTACTGATGTATACATCTTCCTTAGGTGCAAGTGTTCCATACGTCTGTGCCATAAAATGGATTCGGACTCTGAAGCTTTAGATAGAAGACAGATTGTTCCCATTGACGAGTCTAATATGTTCATATCCATCATGTACAAATCATTCTTCCTTGGGGTTCTCATCATTATCCACTCTTCAGGTACTTTTTATCCCGGTTTTAGCACTAACGCCTCAGTTTCAGTGAATATTACTGAATTCTTCTTATCACAGATCTGAGATACACTAATCAGATTATGATTAAGTTTATCAACATGATAAATTTGATCAAGTGTGATAGTCCCATTACTGACCACTCCAGTTCCAGTGATATGTCCTCCCTTGTTCCCAGCGAATGATACAAAACCCTTGTTCCCTCCCTTGAAGTCTGTGAGTAGACTCCTTTCCCCAGTCATGTGACGAGAGCAACCGTTGTCGATGAACCACTTGTTGTTTAGACCTATAGTTAGCTCCTGCACATGAAAGAAAATAAGTTAGTTATCACGGGGAACCCAAGCCATGACTGACTTGGTAAGACCATTCTCATCCACATACGTGAACTCCTTCAAATACCCATTTCTCCTTTCAGGTGACTTGGGTTTTTGATTGAGAACCTGTTGTGGTGTTGAGTGATTTAAGTTCAGTCTTGGCCTTTGGGTAGGCATTTGTTGTTGAGCCCTTGAATAGTTTCTATTATAAGCAATTTCAGATTGATATCCTTGGGCTCTACCTGATGTCTGTTGTCTTTGAGGAGTGTGAGACCTAACTGGAGTGTAAGTCCTTCTAGGTGTTGTACTCCTATAAGTTTGTTGTGGTCCTGACCTAGACTGATTAGGAACTCTATTTGGAGAATTTGTTCTAACCACTGCATTTGGTCTAACCGACACAGGTACTTGTCTAACAGCTATCCTAGGTGTTTCATTCACATTCTTTTCAGTGCGTTGAGAACCACTTGTGCTAGCAACACTAGATACTGGTTTTTGTTGTTCTGGCTTTCCTACAGCAGGTCTAGACTCTGGTTTAGAGGGAGTAGACTCTACTTTCTTATACGGATAGCTAGACGCAACATGTCCCTTCTCATGACATCTAAAGCAAGACATCTTATCAATCGACTTCTTATAGGTGCCCTTTGATTTTAGTGTCTCATTAGTGTCAGTTTCTTTCTTTTCAACTATCGTGACTACTTCTTCTTGCTGATTATTAATTTCAGGTTTAGCTTCTCCTAGCATTTGGTCACTAGAAGACTGCACAAACTTGACCTTCTTAATCTTTGAGTTAATACTAGACAACTTAGTTGATTTGTCCTCATTAGATTAAGTTTCAGTTGCTACCTCTGACTCGACTAGTTCATCAGTTTTATCCTGAGGTTGAGGCACATAGTTATTGTTGAAAGGTGGAGGACTCTCCTGATAACCTAATCCTACTGGTTTCTTAGACTGCCGTTGAGTTTCTAAGATTTTCCCTAGGTTTAGTGACGAGTTCCTAAACTTTTCAAGCTTACTGTTTACCTCAGCAACTTTACCCTTGATTCTGCTAGCTCAACCTCCTTAATGCTAAGTTCTTTGGTTAAAGTCTCAACATGCTCATACATAAGTTCTATCCTGACACATTGTTCACTTAATTTGTCTTTTAGAACTATAGCAATCTGAGCATCTGCTTTTAGCTTATTCCTAAGATCTTCCTTAATATCTAAGAGACTAGCATTATCTAATTTTAGTGATTGGATTTGAGCAGTTAAGTTGTTATGTGTTTCTAGAACTAAGTTCAACCTATCATTTGAAGTAGCACATTAAACACATAAGTCATGAAATGTAGAAAAGTTCAGAATTACCCTTTTGTGTTCTGATTCCACGTTAGTCATTTGTGCAGCAAACTCCAGAATGGTCTGATTATCTGACTTCTCCACTAGCCAAGGACTTGTATCATACTGTTTGTTGTCCTCTGTCACTTCCTCTGCTATGTCATCCCCAGTCTCTGTCACTTCAGCCATGAAGGCTCTAGCGTTCAACTCCGGATTAGTACTCCAATCGTAAGTTCCATCGAGCTATATGTCAGACGTCACGTTAGTTAAAAGACCAGCGATGGCAGCTTGATTCCTAGAACCACCTGATTGATATCTCCCTTGGTTCTGATTCTGATTGTTCTCTACTTTAGGTCTTTGACACTCTCTTGCAAAGTCTCCCAATCCTTGACAATTGTAACACTTAACCTTTCATTTGTCAAATCTGACCTTGTTGTTCCCAACGTTCAGATTTCTCCCAGTCCTCTTCATGAACCGTTTGACCCACTGAGTCACCATGGCCAATTGCCATTGCAGGTCCATTTCTTCCAAGTCATCTGGATCCACCTGATCGTAGTCTTCATCCAATAACGTAGGATCGTTTATCTTCCCCGGAACACAATTTCCATATGCTGCAACGAATGAAGCCAAAAGATTTAGACGATCTTTAGCCGATTGTGCACTCATATGCATCTTTGTGTAATGTTGAGAAGTGGATGATGAATGAGTCGGTTTTTCTTCCGGCTTAGAATACCCAAAGAATGCCCGACTACTAGTTTCTTCTGACTCAAATGGGATGGGCTCTGCTCCCGTTTAAAATGTTGTAGCTCACTTCAGTTCACTTGCGATCGACGGTTTTGTCTTTCCAAAATACATTTCTGAATCTTGGACTTGATCATATTCCCGTTCCTTCTTTTGTAACTGAAAGTTGTAAGCCCTCAGCGTTCCTATAACACCTTCGAAAGTGAGTCACAAATTTTTCTTCATCATGCTTGATCAGCGCTGTGTACATTTCCCACTTCGTAGGTAAAGCATCGAGAAGCTTCTCTATCTTCTCAGTCTCTCTATAATCAACAGCGTCATTATCCAGCTCTGTCAGCAGATGAGAGAATCTAGTTATAGTCTCATCCAGCTTTTCGGTTTTCAATGCTTTGAAAATGGCAAACTGCTATTTCAGCATCTCGGTCCTTCCCTTGCGAACCCTCGGATTTCGCTCCCACCGCTTCTCGAGAGCATCTCATAGCTCTTTAGAAGTTCGATGATTCCTTAAGGTGTGTAGGATTTCCTGAGGTAACGCCATACGAATAATGGAGAAAGCTCGGTTCTCGGCCTCATAATGTTTCTTATCATCATCCTTCATTTTCTGATATATTAAGACTCTTTGACGACCTTCGAACTCTTGCGTAGGTGGAACATATCCCTCATCGATACAAATCCAGATGCGCATATAGTTGAAACGAGCAAAATCAGCGAACCGATCCTTCCACAAATAGTAGTCTTCCAACTTCATCAGTTTTGGCGGAGAATTTGCCTTGCCGACCTCGTGATCCATTTCAATGAATTTTTGCAAACTTGACATCCTTTCTAAACTTTTTGTTTTCGAACTTAAACAATTTAAGTTAAAATTAATTAAAATAAATCCCTTCGAACTTAGGTAAGTTCGAATTAATTTAGCCTTAAATTCGTTTGAAAATTAAATTCGAATTTGTGTAAGTTCGAAACCAACAAGTTCGACTGACTGACAAGGTCGAAAAACTCTGACAAGTTCGAACCACTAACAAGTTCGAATAGTACTTAATTTTCTGACAAGTTCGAAATCTGACAAATTCGATAATAGCAAGTTCGAATTTTTGCCAAATTGGAATGAAGCCCTAAATTAAGTTCGAGAGGAGCGTATTTCTGACAAGTTCGAGTGAACCCTAATACCCCCTATGTTCGAGTGCCGCGAGTTCGAGAAACGACCAAAAATTCGATTTTTTCAAGTTTTCAGATTAAACCACTGTTTTTAAGGTTAAAAACAATGATTTCGACTGAAAAAGTGAACCAATAAGAATTTTTCTCCGTGACTTTGCTTGTATAACTCGAAAAACTTATGAAAAATGTGATTTTTCCGTCACAAACGCCAAGAAACCAAGAATGTTTAAGATGAATGCGAACAACACGATGAACACTCTTATGTCTCTGATACCACTAGTAAGGTTACCTACCTACGGATCCAATCTTGATGCAACACTGTCCAACGAGTGCGGAATCCTCGTTAGGGGTTTAACGGATTGATCACACACACGAAACACGGAGACCTACATGATGATAGACGTAACGACGGACGTCCCGACACGTGAATCTCCCCAAAACTTTCTGCTAATCGCTCACAAGTTCGTGATCGCCTCAGACAAGAATTTCTGCCAAGATTATTAATCAAAGTTGATTAACCCTTAATTATAACCATTAACTTCGAACTTGGCCCAGACAAGTTCGTGAAGGCCCAAGCCCATGAACTTGTCCACCAACAAGTTCGAATCCTGGCTTTGAACTTATTCTAGAACTTGTCTTTGAACTTCTTCTATGACTTATGTTTGAACTTACCTTTGAACTTATGTTTGAACTTATCTTTGATCTTATGTAAACATCAATCACAAACAAGATCAAACATAATACAACCAATATAAAACATATATCAAACATATGTATTAACTTGCAATTACAAAGGCCTGGACTATTACAAAAGATTATCTACACTTAGATTGCTATCGTCACCCAGGATGCACTAACAATTTCCCAGAATAATCAGCACACGTGAATGATTTAACCTATATTCAATGTAACTCAGAATAGAAAATACTCAATGATTGCAAGAAATAATGTTGAAAAGAATGTTAGAGAGAATGTTCTCAATATGCGGTGGCTGCAATTCTTTGAATGACCGTTTTTGTGGGAAACCCTAGGTGGGGTTTCCCCTTACATCATTTAATTCAAGTTTTCAAGAATTACACTTTAGTCCCTCAACTTCTCATATTAGAAATACAAGTAAATAAAAGACTAGAAATAAATTACAAGGAATAAACCAATATAATTATTACAAAATATAGTAACAAGATCAAAATTTAATATCTAATAATCTGCTCCTTTTCGATCATTGTGGATGAACTCGGGCATGATCAGTGGTTTCTATAAGGCCAAGGACAACGTCGAACCTTCGAGTCACTTGCCTTATATGTAGCCTTTTGTTCAACAGTTTTATGCCACTGAGCATGTCTTGAATATCCTTCGGTTTTCATTTAAGTTCTGAGATGGTTTGAGCATCGTCATCTTGCAGCCTCTTTGTGAGTTCAGCTCTAACCAATCTGAGAGTACCGTCGGAATAGCAAGGCAGGTCTTCAATGCGCATAAACCTAGTATGCCCTTTCTGATTCAATAAGATGATTTCTGGTTGCCCCCCCCCCCCCCCCAATCAAGACTTTGAAAGCTGGGTAGTGGTCTAGAAGAAAGATATCTTGCTCTGGAGCTCTTAGACCGACTTTAACCAAAGCACTCTCAATCTCCATTTGGAAGTCTCTTAAGCACAATAGAACGGCGATTCATGCTTCTGACAAGGGCGGCAACAGCAGTGACATGAGATACACGTTTTTTGATCCTGTTTTTCAATTTGTTGGGCAGAAACTCAATGTCATCTATGTTTACAATATCTAGGTCACTTTCATGCAAAAACTGTACTGATCCATCCTCTCGGAGCACTTCAAATGCAGGATTAAACACTCGAGCTCTTTTGTACATATGGATGTTGTTGATCTTTACAATCTTTGATTTTGACCAATATTTATCCTTTTCTCTGTTTTCCCTTAGCATCATCTAATTGTATTTTGCTTGTTCAGCTCGGCATGCATCAATCATAACCATGAGAAGATGTCGGCTGTATGACCCAGGTCTCTTTCTAAAAACCATTTTGAATTTTCTTCAAGAAAGGGGTTTTGAAACTGCTCAGCAAGGAATTTTCTCAAATATTCTTTTAAACCTTGGGCTGGAGGTTCTTCTAGCTCAACAGGAGGAGCTTTAAGTAGTTTCAAAACTCGATTCCTCTGATCTTGCTTTAGATCTTCTTTTATCTCTCTAGACAGAGACTGCACTCGACCCATTGAGTACCATCGGACCCATTCTATATCAGTTACATCATACCTTGGAGTTACTTCAGGTCTAGTATCAAAGTAGTCTATTGTTCGGGGACCTAAAGACTCGGCAGCATGGGCTGGTAGGGTTGATTGGGCTATTGGAATTTCTTGGACTGTTGGGGTAATTTGGACTGGTGAGGTTTTTTTAGGAGCAGGGGATGTAGTTTGAATAGAAGATATGATTTCTTATTAAGGCACGTGGGTTGGGGGAATTTAAGAACTTAAAAGAGGATGATGATTCTATGGAGACTCAGGTTCAGGCCTGGGAAAAATCAGAGGACAGTCTTGGTCATTATTAGAGTCTTTATCAGACACTAATATAACCTCAACTTTTTCAAAGATTGACTCATATTCCACCATTGTCGAAAGAGGATCTAAAGGAGCTGGGATCTTCAACCATAGGATCATTGTCAATCATTTCCTGAGCTTCAGAAGCCTTTTCCCCAAACCCTTGTTCTGACCCTTCTGCTTCTTGTACTGCTCCCCCTATACTTGGCATCTCGCCCTCAGACTGAACCCGTTGGCGTTTCTCCCCCTCATGGCGATCAGGGTCATCCTGATCGTCATGCTTTCTCTTTACGGAGTCAGCCTGAGGACGGCATTGAAGGTCAATTACCGCAGACTCCAGGTGGTCCATCCTTCTATTTAGCTGCTCTTGGACTTGGAGAATAAGACGTGTAAGAGTGTCTATTTTCTCGGAGAGCTCTGTGATTTGTGATTAGACTGAACGGGTACCTGGTGGCGGCTGATCCTCAGAGGCAACACCTTTACCCTTGATAAATGATAACAGGGCGGTATGTCGTTCCTTGGAAGCTTCCTTATGGGTGTCCAGGTCAGCCCGAGTAATAAGACCAGCAGCATGAAGAGCCGATGTTAACATCTCGAGAGATATCTCGAGATGGCCTGATGTTGATGGCATTTGTTTGTCAACACCAGGTCTTCCTTCCATCATTTCTGACTCCACTGCGGAATGCTCAGATCCGGAAGTTTGTTGAGCCGCCACGAAGGCGGCTTGTTTAGGAGTGGACACCACGGAGGCGTCGTGCATTGTGTGTGGGGGTATGGAGTGAGCTGTAGACAAACGAACGGTGGTCACCAGGGGCGACAGTTGACCTGCTTCAACATCACCTCTCTCCAAGTGAGAGGGTGATGGTGTATGTGTAGACTCCTCGTGGAATGAAATGGTTTCCCGTTTAGGGGATACCAAGTGGATGATGGGGGTTATTTCGACCACTAGACTGGTGGTCTTATGGTGGGTTGTCCAGATTATGGGGCTGAAAAACCCTCAGATGCAGCACCCTCATCTCTTATTTGGACAGAGACGGTCTATTCGGAATCGACCGCCTCTTCATGCTCTCCTTCACCTCCCTCCCTCACATAAGACATCTCCCGCTCACCCACACCCAAAATATTTTCAACTGTCGCCTCGACTCCCTCTATCTCACTCAAACGCTCCTTGCCTTCGTACTAGTTAGGCTTAGTCGAATCTGAGGAGCCTCACCCGGATAGATTGCCCTGATGTATTCCCTTACCCTTTCCCTCTGAACGCCTTGATGTAGCAGCATAATGGAATATCCATTACCGCAACATTTGTAGTTGCCGTTGGGATCTTGATTCTCTAAAGTGAGGCAGTGAAGTAGAAATCTGCCTCGGGACGTTCATGGATGTCATCGTCCTGGTCCATTGCGAATTGAATGATGAGTTGTAAGAACCTCTGGAATGGAATGTATTTGCACCCTCGTCTGGTTCTTTTCTCGAGCACCACTCTCTTTAACTCCTCAATGATGAATGCCACATAGTCATAATGTCTATCGAATGCGAAGGCGGCAAACATCGCGAGTACTTGGATGGAGGCGGAGTCATGTCCTGAATGTTTGCCTGTGAGGCATTTGTTGATGATATCGAACAGGACTCTCCAGTAGGATTGTATGTGCTTTGTTCGGAATTCTGATGGCTTTATGAGTTGGCCATCATATCCTAAGTTCTGAATCTCTTCAAGGGTTTCGATTAGAGAAGGAATGGGGGCAAATGTGTATTTGGTGACGAAATGATTTTCAGAGGGTAGGCGGAGAATATGGAGAATGGCTTCTTGTGTGATTTTGATGGGAACGTCGTCCATGGTAGTGGTGAAGTGGAGCTCAACATCTGACACGAATGTGAGGTGATGCCAAAACTGTTGAAGGTAGATTGTTGGGACGGATATGGCGGTGGTTAGGGCGTAGAAAATTGGGTGGCCTTTCAGGATATCAAAAGTGATATCCTCTGCTTCATGGCGAAGGGTGGAAATGTCAATTTGCCAATTATGAGCGGCAAACTCAATCAAATTGGGATGCAGGGAGAAGTGATTCTTCGGGTAGTTGGGCGTTATTATTTGGAAGTGGAGAATGCGGAAGGGTTAAGATGATTTCTGGATCCATGAGTCCTATAGACATGCAACAGTGTTAGTATATCAGACTTAAAAGAATGAAACATTGATACTAAGTCTGAGATAAGCGTGAATTTGAAACTGTCTATCCTATTTAAAGCATTGGGTCTTTTATCAGTATAATGTGAATTCTACTGAATAAAGTCCAAAGTCAATCGTTAAGAGACCAATGTTAGAATATACATTTTCACTCAAACACTTATCCTAACTCTAATCAATGGTGCATAGGACATGAAACAATTTGGTGATTTTTGATAAAAATGCAAAAATGGAAAAATTAAAAAAAAAATCCTAAGTGAAGAATTTTAGATGAACCGAAAATCGGATGTATAGTGGTTTGAATTCGGTTATACTGAAATTCGGATGAAAAACGATGCATGAAAAACTAAGTATGAAAATTCAGATGGGAGGAACGAAGTTCGGATGGGGACCGAATTCGAATGGTGGACCGAATTCGGATGGACCGAAATAAGGACATAGATGAATTAAATATACATCCCAATTTTGGATGATCCGAATTTCGGTTGAAACATATAAAATTATTGTATATTTTCTAAGTGTTGTCTACTGATCCGAAATTCGGTTGGGTCCAAATTTCGGATGGGTCCATAAAATTGAACATTTAAAAACATAAAAATTTCCTAAGTGACGTCATCCGAAATTCGGATGGTCCGAATTGAGGACTTAGAAAATTTCCAGCATTTAAAGAGTTCATGCACATGCAACGTGAACAGTTAAAAAATCATAAAAATGTAAGAAAATGCAGATCCTTATGCAAAAACATGTACTGAACATTTTATATAACTACACCGTGTTAAAAAAGATAGATTAAACTACTTAAAAATGCTAAAAACCGAAGCTAAAAACCCTTAAAAATTTGAAAATCAAAAACACGAAAAAGGATGATATAAGCTGAAATAAAGCATAATAAAGGTTACCTGATAGTAGATAAACATGGAAATGCAAGAAAAACTAAGAAAAACAGTTGTGAACAGAGGTTGGATGCTTGAAAAACTTGTTAATGGTAGTGGGGGGGGGGGGGGGGGGGGAGGTGCGATGGTTGAGAGAGAAGAGGAAGAAGATAACTTAGTGAGGAAGAAAGCAAAGTCCCGCCTATTTAAATAGGCGGGTCGGGTCGGCACATGAAGGTCCGCGCATTTTCTTCAAAAATGGGTTAGCCGGTTTCAAAGTAATTAAAATGGGCCAACAACAAAAATAAAAAAAATTTTGAACTAAGACTAAAAACAAAATGAAACAAAAGATTGTACCCAAAAAAAATGTTTTTGGATTTTTCTATGAATTTAGACATAAATGAACTAGCTAAACTTAATTTAATAACTAAATGTATCATGAAAACAGATTAAAAATATTTTTGAGATTTTCTAAAAAAATTATGCTAAGACAAAAATAAAAATAATAAAATAATAAGAAAAATATTTTTTTTTTTGAATTTTTGATATATTAAAAAGTGAAATCTTTTTGTGTTTTTCTGAAAGACTACATTAAAATTAAGATTAGAAATTAAACAACCTAAGACTTAAAATTTTAGAAAATTTAAAAAATACATAAACTAACATCCTGAAAAATACTCCCCCTCAATTTAACACATATCCTTTTCTAATCAAAACTCTGGAACCTTTCAAGTCGTTGAGATACAGACAAACCTGGATATATTAGCGTCCCACTCAATTATGAACAATTCATACAGCAAGTTTTCAGGATCATTAAATATTAAAAATGTACATTGATAAGGAAATATTGAATTTTAATTTTGTGACACAACCTTTAAACCTAAATAACAATTATTTTCTAAAATAAAGGAATTTCAAACACGTATGTTTGATATAGAATTATTTTAGAAAATGTCAGATATTTAACTAGAAGGTGTATTCAACATGCCGATATGTGATACTAAAAACTAAAAATGAGGTTCACCTAAAGTTTTAGTAAAAATATCAGCAAGTTGATATTATGTGCCTACAAAATACAATTCAATTGCTCCCTTTTCTAGGTGATCTTTAATAAAATGATATCTGATGTCTATATGTTTTGTTCGTGAGTGCTGCACGGGATTGCAAGAAATGGCAATCGCACTTATAAAATCACAATAGATTGGGATGTTGGTGAGCGAGAACCCATAATCAAGTAACTGTGTTCTCATCCACAACACTTGAAAGCAACAGCTTGCGGCTACTACATACTCAGCTTCTAGTGTGGATGTTGAAACAAATTTCTGCTTTTTGGAGGACCAACTCACTGGTCTGTCTCCCAAAAACTGTATTCTGCCTGAAGTGCTCTTCCTATTAACTCTACAACCTGCAAAATGAGCATCTGAAAAGGCAGTAAGATCAAAGTTGGTTCCCTTTGGATACCAGAGACCAAGATCGGGTGTATCCTTAAGATAACAAAAAATGCGTTTTATCGCCGTTAGATGTGATTCTTTTGGGTCGGCCTGAAAACAAGCACAAAGACATGTTGAAAACATTATATCTGGTCTACTGGCCGTAAGATACAGTAAGGATCCAATCATCCCTCTGTAAGTTGTATGGTCGACACTTTTCCTGGCAAGATCAGTGTCTAACTTACAGTTTGAAGCCATGGAAGTTGCGATACTCGTGCAAGAGTCTAGCTTATACTTCTTGAGAATGTGAAGAGTATATTTCGACTAGTTCACAAAAATCCCATTTTCAAGTTGTTTGACTTGTAATTCTGAGGAAAAAATTCTTTTCTCCCATCATACTCATCTTGAACCTGGATTCCATTAGAGATGAGAAATCCTTACAAAAATTACTGTCAGTAGATCCAAATATAATATCGTCGACATATATTTGGACTAGCATTATGTGCTGACCTTCCCTTTTTGTGAATAATGTTGTGTCCACCACACCTTTGCTGAAACCAGCAGAGATAAGAAAATTGGAAAGACTATCATACCATGCTCGAGGTGCTTGTTTCAAACCATAGAGGCCTTTGTCTAGCACATAAACATGGTCAGGTTTATGTGCATCAACAAATCCTTGTGGTTGTCAACGTACACTTCTTCTTTGAGTTCACCGTTTAGAAAGGCTGTCTTGACGTCCATCTGGTATACTTTGAAGTCTTTGTGTGCCGCGTGAGCCAAGAAGATTCTGATCGCTTCTATTCGTGCAACTGGAGCGAAGGTCTCATCATAATCTATGCCTTCTTGTTGTGGGTAGCCTTTGGTGACAAGTCTCGCTTTATTCCTTACCACAATGTCATTTTCATCTCGTTTGTTCTTAAAAATCCACTTTATTCCGATTATTGTTCGGTCTTTGGGCTTGGGAACTAACCGTCATACTCTGAGCTGTTCAAACTGGATGAGCTCTTCTTGCATTCACTATTCCAAAATGAGCCTATTGCAACCTTTTCATAGCAACTTTTATATGATTAGTTGCATTTGATTCTAAAGCAAGTTAAAAAAAAATAATAATAAAGGTTGCATTAGAAGATCTAATGCAATTTTTAAATTAAAAGGTTACATATTTGATTGAAAATGACAACCTTTATAAGAAAGGTTACATTTATAATTGGTTAAAAGTAACCTTTATTTTAAAAGGTTGCATACGTCTAAAGTAAATGCAACTTTTATTCAAAAAGTTACATCTAAAATGTTATTGTAATTTTATTTTTTTTATGTTTTCTTTAAAACAAAATATATAACTATTTACATTGTCAATCTATTCATTTGATTGATAAATCTATTTAATCTAAATATTATAATTATTTTATTTAAGAAAATTTTTAATATTTTAAAAAAGATGAAAAGCTCTAACAATTTAAACAAGATAAAAGATGAACTGATAATAAAAAAAAGGTCAGAAACCTTTACCGCCAACGTCGACTGCTCCAAAACCCGATCGCCTGTTCGAATCCCTCAAGCATCGACTTCGTCAACGTCGTCTCCCTCAAGCGTCGTCTCCCGCCGGTGCTTTCTCATGTATGACGCCGGTGCTTTCCCCTAGTGTTAATATGTGATTTAACGTAGGTACTGCGTGGTGTTCGTATATATGTGACGACCAGATGGCCAAAACCACAAAACCGAGTAAAAAAAGATTAAATTGATGCGTAAATCTCATAGCAAACATAATTTCCAGCATCAATGATCCTTATTTAGTGTTTAATTAGAGTTTTTGTTGAGGAATTCGGTGCTGAAATCACAGCAGGGAACGAAAGTCAGGGAGACATAAGTCTTGGACCTGACCATGGCTTTCCTTGGTGTGCTTGCTAAGCCTTTAGTTTTTAATTGATGCTTTAATTGTGAAAAAGCTGGGGAAATGGGTTTGGAAAATGGTTTTTGTTGAGTTGACAAAACTTTTGGTCAAACCCTTTCGAGAAAAGAGTTTCTATCATTTGTGTCTCCCCCCGCTTACTATCAAATTTGCTGGTGAAATGACAAACCTGTAATTGGTTTTCACTGCTGGATATATGTGATGCTCTTTAGCTTTTTCGTGTCATCCCTACATGACACAAGAACCAGCTCCAATACTCGATAACGGTAGCATGAAACAAAACCCAGTTTAAACACCAAGACTACTTTCTGTACTCACACTTCAAAGCATGAGAAGTTGTAATTCCAAACGATTTGATTAATACAAACAACACTGAGAAATAAGCAGTAGTACCTTGGATCATATAGCAGGGAAATGTAGTAGTATCATAAGTAGAGAAACCAAATGGTTCCTGAGGATAAACTAACCAACAAAATGGTCATCCGCCTCGCATATGAGCACCTATTTCGCCAAACTGGTCATCAGCTTCTACGGTGTCCTCAGACAAGCGAACTGCATCCAGTTTGTGTTTTAGGAATTCAATGGAATTAAGCACCAACTGCGACGCTTTAATTGCACCTGTTGATTCGACTGTGAAAATGAAACCGTCTTCTCTTGCATAGATTTCCACAAGTCCTGGTTTCCCCATCGCTTCCACTATAAAAAGCCTTTAGTTGCGAACGTATGTACCTGATGTTATATCATAATACACTATAAAAAGCCTTTATAAACACACTTAGCTTTCCTAGGTACAATAATTAAAAGGAAATAACTTTTGTTTTGTGTTACAAGACATCCTGGATCTGCCATTTCCATGCAAATAAACATACGCACACAACCTACACGTTATTTTCTTTTTTATTTCCATTCACAACAGCAAATAAAGGATATTAAAGGCGAATTCAGGTTTCTATTTGATGTATAAACACATACATATGATTTCTAATCCATGGCCAAAGGCCATATGGCCTTCTTGGCCATTTAAACCGATTAAAAACATGAGAATGGACAGCAAGAACAATACCTCATTTATGTTTTTGATTTTATTTTCAAAACATGGATTTAAGCATTAAGAACGCTTACATAATCGATTGAGTAACAAATATAAACATGCATGCACTTAAATAGGAATGTGTAACGCACTAAAATAACCTTGAATTCTTTTTTATTGTAGCTTGATGTCTTGCTTTGAAGTATATCTTTGATTCTTGAATTTTTATTTTTTTTGTTTGCGACTTTAATGAATTCTTGATGAAAACATGTATATAAGTAGTTAGGTGTGTTATGTACTTGTATGATGTATAACTAGCTAGGATTGATGATATTGACCATAAGCAACACTACATTCCACATCCCATGTTGCATATGTTTATTACTATACTTTAATCTTGCTATAAAACTCCAGGATATCAGACACATGGGAGGTCAAATTTATTGTCCTTGTAAAAGGTGCAAAAACCGCTATTGGTATCGAAGAAATGAAGTATTCGATCATTTAAAAGGTCATGGATTTGTAGACAACTACTATGTATGGGTTTTTCATGGAGAAAGACCCTCACAAGAAAGATCGAATTTCGGCACAGATTTAATGAAGCAGATATGCATGACCATTTTGATGAGTTATTTCATGATAGGTTTAGAGACACCATAGAGGAAACAAGTACAGTGAATGAAGGCTTAAATGAAGAGGCTAAAAAGTTTTACAGTCTGGTGGAAGACGGAAAGGAAGAGTTGTACCCTGGGTACAAAAGCTTTTCGAAGTTATCTTTCATCATTAGACTTTTCTTGTACAAGACACTCCATGGGCTTAGTAACGTGGCATTTGATGATCTCTTGCAACTTCTAAAAGAGATGATTCCAGAGGCAAAACTTCCAGCTAGTTTTACTAAAGCTAAAAATATTGTATGGGATTTGGGGCTTGATTATAAGAAGATTCTTGCATGTCCTAATGATTGCATGCTATATTGGAAAGAGTATGAACATGATGATACGTGCCACATTTGCCACACCTCTAAGTGGAAACAAATAATAGAGAAACAAGGGAGCAAACATAAGATCGAACACTCTAAGAAAACCTCAAATGTTCCAGTGAAGGTGGTGTGGCATTTCCCCTTAAAACCAAGGCTACAAAGACTTTTTATGTGTTCAGAAACAAGTAAACATATGACATGGCATGATGAAGGACGTCCCAAAGATGGAAATCTACGACATCCTGCTGATGGGGAAAGTTGGAAGAAATTTGATTCTTTGTATCCTGATTTTGCCAAGGAACCAAGAAATGTGAGGTTGGGGTTGTCAAGTGATGGATTTAATCCATTACGAACAATGAGCATTGCTCATATCACATGGCCTGTGGTGTTGGTTAACTATAATTTGCCTCCATGGATGTCAATGAAACAAGAATACTTCATGCTGTCTTTGTTAATCCCTGGACCTGAATCACCAGGTAATAACATTGATGTTTACTTGCAACCTTTAATTCAGGAGCTGAAGGAATTAAGGGTTGATGGGTTGGATACATAAGACAAATCTAAAGATGAGACCTTTAAGATGTTTGCAACCTTAACATGGACGATTAGTGATTTTCCGGGTTATTCAATGTTGTCAGGGTGGAAAACAAAAGGAAAATTTGCATGTCAGTGTTGCAATCATGAAACTAGTTCACTGTACATGAAATATAGTAAGAAGACATGCTACATGGATCATCGAAGATTTTTAGATGCTCAACACCCATGGCGGCGTAATAAGAGTGCTTTTAATGGTGAAATTGAGAAGAGGCTTTCTCCAAAACCTCTTTCAGGTGTTGTAGCTTTAAGAGAGTTGTCAGATTTTCAAAATCTCTTCGGAAAGACGCAAATGAAGAAAAATGATAGCTCTTGCCCATGGTAGAAAAGGTCAATATTTTTTGAGTTGCCATATTGGCAATTTAATGCATGTCGGCATAATCTTGACGTGATGCAAATCGAAAACAATGTATGTGACAATGTGATAAAGACTTTGTTGGATATTAGTAGGAAGTCGAAGGATCATGCAAAAGCTCTATTTGACCTTCTAGATTTGGGCATCAAAGAAAGGCTTTAACCAGAACTTTCAAATTATGGCGAGCACATTCTATTCCAGAAAGAGACATTCATTAGCGGATGCCCTTCGAGTTTGGACACCGGTGGAGAGATCACCAATGATTTGTTCGGTTGGGTGACTCTGCGTCCAATTTTGTCTCATGTGGAAGGGGTGAACGAGATGAAACCTCAGTGTTGAGTGTGTGAATGGATGATAAGTCATGGTCGATGGTTTCAAATGAAGGTACCACTAGTTCTGGTTCTGGTTCAGGTACAGCTTGATTAGATACAGGAAAAATGTTTGGCATTATGTGTGAGGGCATTTCATGAGTAGATTCAACTTGAGATGTATCATTGGATGAAGTGGATGGAGGTGGATATAAAGTGGTAGGAGAATCAGATGGAGTTTATTGGGCAGTTGAATCGTTAGATGTGTTAACTACAGAAAACGAAACATAAGAAGTATTAGCACTAGAACCATAAAATTCTACATAAAATGGATCAAATAAATTAACTAAATCAGAAGAAGAAAAAGAAGTGGATTGAGAAGAGTCTCCAGGCATCGGTGTAATGTGTGGTCATGATTGATCAACTTTGGGTGTGAGTTCAATCATTTCATCAAATGTGACATGCACACTCTCATTGAATGTTCTGGTGCGAGTGTTGTATGCACGATATGCCTTCGAGTTGGATGACTATCCAATGAAGATCGCTTCATCCGCCTTCTCATTGAATTTCCCGAGGTTGTCTTTGTCATTAAGCACGTAGCACCTGCAACCAAATACACGTAAGTACTTGATAAAATGAACTTTATTCAGAAAGAGTTGGTATGGAGCTTTATTGAAGCGCTTATGGATTATGGAGCGATTCTGCGTGTAGCAAGCTGTTGACACAGCTTCGGCCCCACAAGAACGGGGGTAGCTTTAAATATGTCAGCATTGTCCGACCAGCTTCCACAAGGGTACGGTTATGCCTTTCAACGACTCCATTTCGTTGAGGTGTTCTAGCAGCAGAGTACTGATCGTGAATACCTTTGGATCGAAGGAAGCTCTCTGCTACCGAGTTCTTGGATTCCGTGCCGTTGTCAGATGGATTGATTGAACAGACAGCTGTTGTTGGGTTTCGACACTCTTAATAAAATCTATGATCTCTTGAGCTATCTTATCCTTGGATCGCAAGAACTTGACCCAGGTATATCGCGAATAGTCGTCGACGATAACCAACACGTATCGCTTCCCATTTATGCTTTGTATTCGCATGGGAAAGCATAAATCCATGTCAAGTAACTCCAACACTCTCTTAGAAGATGATTCGGGTTTTGTCTTGTGAGATGATCTTTTCATTTCTCCTTTCTCACATGCTCCACATAGATGATCCTTTTCATATCTCAGTTCTGGGAGTCCTTTCACCAGTTGTTTTGCAGCCAGCTTGTTGATATTTTCAAAGTTTAAGTGTGATAGTCGACGGTGCCATAACCAAGAGTCTTTTGAGGAGGCTTTTGACAGAAGGCAAATGTTATCCTTAACGATAAGCTTAGCTACATCGATGATGTAAAGGTTAGAGCTACGGGAACCAGATAAGATTTATTTTCCATCCATACTCTTAACACTACAGTTCTTAGCCCTAAATGTAACCTCTATCCCTTTATCGCAGAGTTGACCTATGCTAAACAAATTATGAGATAACCCCTCAACATAGTCAACATCCTTGATGACTAGATTATTCAAGACTAAATCCCCGTATCCTTTTATATGAGCATGATTATTGTTTCCGATATTGACTGTCCCACAATACTGTTCTACTATGTTGGACAACAATTCTCTCCTCCCAGTCATATGCTTAGAGCAACCTGAATCCATATACAAGATGGATTTTCCCTGAAAATAAAGAGTACATGCAATGAAAATCTATAGGCATTTAAACAGATCCATCATAAATTAACATGTAAACCGTGTTCTGAACCGAGATGTTTAGAAAACATGATGATTTTAGACCGGGTCCTGAGCTGAGTACACAGAATCCAAACGTGTCGGTTTAAGCAAAACCGACAAGTAGAAGAACAGGTCCTAGCCTACGATAACTAGAAGCTAATTCAATGAAGTTCGGTTCTTGATCTGAAGTAACCAAGAACCATCTGCATTAAAATCACACAACTTTAGGTACCCATCTTAGGATGGGTGCTTTTGGGTTAGGTGTTCTAGGTGAATATGGCACGTGTACAGTCTTAGGAACCCATTTAGCAGTTATGTGTAGACTTAATGCAGAGCCTTTTGGAATCCATTTATGTTTGGATGTAACAGGCTTTGGAACCTTAGGCGATGAAATTACCTTTGGTTTTGTACTTTTTGAAACTTGTTTAACATTTGCTTTGGTTTTGGGACTAGGCAAAGTACAAGTCTCAATTTTTATGGAGGCCGATGATGCAGTATTTTTTATTTTCTTTTTCTGAATTCTTTTAACAGGATAAGGCACAAAAGCATTCATTTCAGGTACTTGACGTCTAAAACGAGTTGGACATAATTTAAACACGTCACCAAACGAATACTTTAAACAAGAAATAGAATTTGATACATCATTACAAATGTTGTATTCTGAGATTACATACAACCTATCTCTAGAAACAAATTCATCTTGCATAACAGCCTTTTTCAAAAAAAAACTGGAAAAATCTTGAATAGACGTTTTGAGCACTCTTCTCACATGATCTGTAGGAACAAAACGATGAGAGTCAGTACGAATGGAAGACTTAGACTTTGACGAATTTTCTTTTTCTTGGTGAGTGGGTTTCTTGGAAGACTTAGATTGACTCTGAGTCTTCTTTAAAACCTTAGTTTTGAAAGGTTTTGAGCACTCACCTTTAAAACTGACATAAGAAATTTCAACTTTGGCTTTACCTTTTTCAGACGATATGAGTGGGATTTTGATAGGATGAGAAACTTTTGGATCTTTTAAATGAAAATTTAAATTTTCTGAATACATGTCAAATTTTCTTTGTAGACAAGTAATTCTACAGTTTGTTGAAAACTTTGGTTTGCCAATTTTTCTTCACTCTTAAGAAGAGCTTCTTGAGAATCAAGAGCTTTCTTTTGAGTTGTCTTTAATTTCTTTTCTAAAACTTTGATTTTATGTTGAAGAACTTTTGTAGGAATGTTAAGATGAAGGATTGGTTTGACTGGTTCTGCTTTTATTTCAGCCTCTGAGTAGCTGGACAAGAAATCTTCCTCTAGAGTAGGTACTCTATAAGGATAACTCTCGTTTAGCTCTTCATATTTAAAAGACGTTTCTTTTTCTTTATTTTCATTTCGTTTCTCATCCTCTTGGATTAAAACTTCTTCTGATGTTTGATAAACGAAAGACTTCAACCCATCATCCATGTATCTCATGTCATACAAAAGAGGTAAAACTTGCTGAACCTTTTCCAAATACTTAGGATTTTTAAAACCAATTCCTTTTTTGGAATGATAAAACTAGTTTCTTTGGGTTGGTTTAAATGAACAGTTTGTTCTGTTTGACCCCGTTTTAGAAATTCGTCATCTAGGGTCTTTATGCGAGAGTACAAACCTATTCTTTCTTCTTCTATCATTTTATATTTTTCCAAACTATCTATGTTTTCCATGATTAAAGACTCTTGTTTTGAAAGAACAGATATTTCTGATTTTAAAGAGTTCTTTTCATTAGATAGTTTATCCATACAAGATTCAAGGTATGTATTCCTATCCTGAACATCTACCTTTTCAATTAACATCTGTTTTATAATTTCATGGTTATTTAACCACTTCTTTTCATATAATTAGATGATTCTTTTAAGGTTTGGGCTAGATGTTCAGCCTTGACACACTTTTCCTTTTCTACATTAAACCTAGCTTCTAGTTGAAGTATTTGTGTGTGCAAGTTACATTCATTTTGTACAGATAAATTATTTACATGCTCTTGAATGTAAAAGGAATGTACCTCATGTGCCTCCGAACCTGACGTGGAACATTCAGGATCTCCGGACTTGGCCATCAGACAGGCTGTTGGATCTTGTTTTGTCTCCCCCTCAGCAGTCGTGTCTGATTCTGAGTCTGACGTGGTAGCATATTCGGCAAGTCCAATGCGATCAGCCATGTAGCAATTTTTTCCTTTATCGTCCTCCTCGTCAGAATCTGCATCATCCCAATAATCCTCCTGAGCAACAAGAGCCATTGCATCAGATATCTTCTTTGCTGCCTCCAGCTTCCGCTCATAGTACACGACGTCTCGTTCGAACTGGTTTTTACACTCCCGAGCAAAGTGGCCCGGTTTCCCACACTTATAACATAAATGCTCATCGTTTGCTTTAGGATCATCAGCTCTGGGCCTATCGTCTCTTCTTTCAGTCGGCCTCTTGTCAGCTCGACAAGGTTCACGGCTGTCGTCTCTCCGATTATCTCTTCGATCATAGTCCCTCCGATCGTCTCTCCTCTCATCCCTTCGATCATCTATCATTTCATCCCTTCGATCATCCTGACGATTGTAGTCTCTTCTCTCATTTCTTCTATCGTCACGCCTTTCATAACGGCGATCATCTCGATAGTCTCTACAGTCATCATATCTCCTTTCATCTCTATCATCTCTCCGATAATCATCCCTCCTATCATCTCTCCGATAGTCATCTCTCCTCTCATCTCTCCTGTCATCCCTTCTATCATCAGTATACCTCCGTGGGCCTATATCATACCGAAGCTGATTTTTGGTCTTGTTAGAGAAACGTCTTTGTTGAAGCCAATTTGACCGCAAGGCAATCTGTTCCTGAATGGTTGCCTCTTCTTCATCGTATGGCTCATGCGGTGGTGAAGCATATCTGCACTGAGATGATGAGGAACCTTGAGCATATGGTGCAGGAGATAGTGTATTGTTGGAAAGTAGGGCCAGAGAGTCAGCGGGTTTGATGCTACAACAGGTGGGTCGGCTTCTGGCATGACAGGTATTTCCCGATAGTATATAACAGGGCCTTTAGTAATGGATTGTATCATGAGATTTCCATTGGGCTGCATACCGACGAATTTCAGGAATCTGGATTTCCATTGCTCGTATTCATCAGGATAGAGAACAGGTGGTCTGTTCTCAGATCCTAGAACACTTGCTTCTCGGGACATGGTGTAGAATGCTGATTTGAAAAATTAGATATTGAAGGTGGAAACTGGATTTTGGATTACCAGAACTCGGATGAACAGTGTTTCGGATGGTCTGAACTCGGATGAATTTTGAAGATTTTGGATGATGAGGAATTCGGATGAACAGTGAAATTCGGATGGTGTTAAATTCTGATGAACAGTGAAAACTAAGGGACCGAACTAGGGATGGAATGAAATTCAGACGGACCGAATTTCGGATGAACGGTGTTACTTTGGATGGAAACTTAAAAAAACTTTTCAACTCCAATTTACTGAATTCGGATGTCGATCCGAAGTTCGGATGAGCCGAGATGGAATTCTAAAATTAAGCACAAGTAATTTTAAGTTCTTAAAAATAATTTAACTAAATTTCGGATGATCCGAAGTTCGGAGGAGTCCGAAATTGGGTCCGAGATTTGTTAAATTTTTGGTTCGAAGAAGTCCGAAAAATGGATCCGAAGTGGACCGAATTTGGAACCGAGGAGGTCCGAAGTGTGATCCGAAATAGTCCGAATTTCAACAGTTATAAAATTTCAGATTTTTCAGAATATTGAAAAAAAAACAGTATTCAGCCTAAAAGATATTTCTAAATGTTTGGAATAATATTTTTAACAACTTTAGGGAATCAAAACTAACCAAAACACTTAAAAATCTATGAAGAATGGGACCAAAACCGAAACTAAAACCCTATATTTCGATGATAATAATCAGCTTAAAAATGAAGAAAACAGGTAATGATTGAACATAAAAAGCTCTAAATTAAGACATTATGATCAATAGATGATTAGATGATGAAGAAACACAAAAAACAAAATATGGAAATGAAAGATTGGATCAACTCGTGGGTTTTTTATGAAGAACACGAAGAACACTTTGCAAATTTTGAATCCAAATCAGTTGAAATCCACCGTGAGGCTATGATACCAATTGTTGTAATCGATTTCCCATAATAATCAGCACACGTGAATGATTTCACCAATATTCAATGCAAATCAGAATAGAAAATACTCAATGATTGCAAAATATAATGATGAACATAATGTCAGAGAGAATGTTCTCATTATGCGGCGGCTGCAATTCTTTGAATGACCGTTTTTTGTGGGAAACTTTAGGTGGGATTTCCCCTTACATCATTTAATTCAAGTTTCCAAGAAGTACACTTTAGTCCCTCAACTTATAATATTAGAAATACAAGTAAATAAAAGATTAGAAATAAATTACAAAGAAATAAACCAATATAATTATTACAAAATAAAGTCACAAGATCGAAATTTAATATCTAACAATGCTTCTTACTCAATGACAACTTTTATTTGGTCTCTAAATTCATATTAGTGACCATTATTTTTGGTCATTGTGTAACAACCTAGCTTTTAGCTGGACATAATTTTCTGTTTTAAGCTAATAATGTAATTTTATTACATTATCTATTTTGTAATTTAATTGATTAATGAAATTTAATTAATTAAATATGATATAAGATATATAAATGTTATAAAGTATTTAGATGATCAAATTAAAAGAGATGTAAATACAAAAGTGGTGGGGGGTTAATTGCTCATATTATCAAAATTTACATATATATAAAACAAGAAATGAGCAATTATACTCATTAATCAACATTTAAAGAAATTAACACACTCTCTCTCTCTCTTCTTTCTCTCTCTCTCTCTCTCTCTCTACATACGGCCATCTCTAAAAATCACCAAGAAATTCATAAATTGTTTCCTTAATTGAAGAATAAATTCAAGAAGGAGTTACAACAATCATCATTCATCATCAAACAACAAGAATTCAAGGTAAAATCTATTTAAATTCTGAAACTTTTATGATTTTGGTTCGGTTTTGTTAAAAACCGAAATTAGAGATTATAAACATGAAATTTGTATTGCATGTATGTATTTTAGTAGATAATGATGAATTTAAGTCATTAGATGTTACAGAAATAGAATTCGTGGGTTGGATCGTCCAAAACAAGCAACAAATCGGAATTTTTGTAAAGTTGTGTTCTTGACAAATAAATGCTTATTTTGGATGATTTTGATCAAATAAGTGTGTTAGTGATAGATAAAATAGTATAGAAACAACCCAATAATGATAATATAACTTATTTGAAAGTTGCATGTTGTTAAAAATGTAATTAATGAAATTTTGAATAAAAATCCGAATGAACACAAGATGAACACCAAGAACAAACCTGGAATATTTCTAAGGTGTTGGAGACCGAATTCGGATGGCACTGCGGATCCCAATTCGGACTTATTTCGGATGAAGTCACTTCGGATCTATCTTCGGATGGGTGTTGGTCCGAACTCGGATAATCCGAGTTCGGATGATGCAATTTGGATGGCAAATTCGGATAGTCCCAATCCGGATGCCCAGGTCCGAATTTGGATGCTCAATTTCGGATGACATATTTTGATGTTTTTCTTAATATATATATATATATATATATATATATATATATATATATATATATATATATATATATCTTTTGAGAATTCAAAGAAAATGAACCAATGAATGATTGATGAGTTATCAGTTATCAGAATCAGATAAAATAAAGATTTTAAAGCTAAAAGCTAATGATATGATATGATATAATTCTGAACAGGTTCAGATAAATTCTGAACAAAGAACTAATGAGATTGACAGTGGGTCATAGAATTGAAAAGAATTGACAGAGATCAGATAGACAAAGATTAAAGATAAAATTCTGAGATAACTCAAGTGGTGGATTTTATATCTGCTTGATAAAGACCACAGTTGCAGTGAGTTATAGATATTCAGTTTTGCATGCTAGATTCCGGTTGAGACATATTTTTGATGATAGATTATTTGACATTCATACATGATCAGCTGGATTGTGACCTGTGCTCACCATGGTTCGGTGATGCCCTGTGGATCATGATAGCTATTTGATTTATCTTCTGCATGACATTGTACTTACAGTTCAGATGTTGCTATGAGATGATTGCTATCATGACCTTGATGACTTATGCTTTCATTATTGTTCGTACCTTTGACATATCGATTCAGCTTAGAATGATTAGCCTTGACGGTCTATTGTTCTAGACCATGTTATTTCACCAGTTCTATTGAACTTGGTAATGATACTCCATTGTTCCGCCATGTTGATTTACTGGTAGCTAGCCCAGTATGTGGCTGATCCCCACAATTTAAGCGTGAGCGTGGCTTGAACATCATCCGACTCTATGACTACTATGTCTCAATCATGAGTGGCTATAGCAGCAGTCAAGACATATCACGCTAGACCCATGATCCGCTTGACAATGCATGTAATCTGAAAATCTATATTCTCACTAAGCTTTGCTTACAGATGTTGTTTACACTTTTTACAGGAGAAGATAAAGGAAAGTCACCTGCTGGACCTAGTTCTTAGGTCTTACAAGAATCAAATCGAAGTTTTCATAGACCACTACTCAGCAACTCTTTTGGTACTGATTGGCAGATGAAAATTGTGGTGGTCTGGGTAGATTGATTTGATTGTATGATGACATGAATTAGATTAGATTGTACCCTTTATAAGTTTAATTTGAAAACTGTAAACTGTATTAAACTTAATCCTAATGTTTGTACTTGTAATTTGAAATTCCGCAATATAATTACTCTATCTTAGTTATGATTGATATCGTGTTGCATGATGTGGGACCTAGACTCTGACGACTGCCCCGTAAGGGGTGGTCTTCACAGAATGGTATCAGAGCCATAGTTTTAGTGAATCAAGTATTACGTGAGTAATACTTGGTCTCAAACTGAAGCAATACATATGAATCAATCATTTAGGTGGTTTGAACTGAGATAGGATGTACAGACTGTTAGGATGGGAAAAAGGGTACATAGATCTAAGTCTATAAACTGATAGTTAAATGATTTTAATTTTCAGTAAAGATGTCAGGATCAGGTGACATTCCCAACAACATGACTCCCCAACAGATTTTTGAAATGGTACAACAACTATTAGCCTAACACTCAGAACAACAAAACAAGAATATGCAAGAACATCTTCAGGCTAGAGATGAGGCTGAAGCAAAAATACGTGCTGATAAAAAGAATAAGAGAAAAGATAAACAAATCCAGAATGATGAATCTGATTCTGATAACTCAAACCCCAATGCCCAAATTGAACAGCCGAAAGGCTGTAAGTTCAAAGATTTCAAAGCTAGCAGTGCCCTGAACTTTGAGGGTACAGTTAATCCAATTCAGGCGATGGATTGGATTAGTCACACTAAAGAAATCTTCAGGATATCTGATTTCTTAGAGTCAAAGAAAGTAAGTTATGCATCTGCTTTATTTATCGGCGCTGCCCGTGCCTGGTGGAAAACCCAGAGAAGTATTTATGGCGAGGAGGTTATTCAGACTCTGGAATGGGATCAATTTCTAGATATGTTCAACGCAAAATATTGTCCTGTTGACCAACGAGACAAGATGGAGCTTCAACCGATGCAGCTAACCCAAGGAACCAAATCTGTAAATGAATATGAACGTGAATTCTCGCGACTCTGTAGCTATTCCTCATACCAAGTAGCCACTAAAGAAAGAAAGATGAACCGATTTCGTGGAGGGCTTAACCCTAGATACAGACACCCAATGAGTGCGATGAAATATAATAGTTACTTAGAGATGGTTGAAGCTGCAAGACAAATCGAGAGGGATATCTAGAGTACGACGATCAACTCTATGCTCCATTAACGAACCCGACATGTCCTTCTCCTCCAAAGAAGCAAAGATTCGGCAGATTCTTCAAGCCAAACAAGTCCCAGTCCCAGCAATCTGAGCCATACAGCTCGCCTCAGAAAGTTCAAGCTTATTACCTTACAAATGAACCACGATTCTGCAAAAGATGCCGAAATCACAAATGGGAATGCGTAATCCAGACGACATCACATGCTTTGCGTGTAGTAAGATCGGTCACAGCAGTGAAGAATGCCCCCAGCGAGTACTTAGATGTGCTAAATGCGGAAAGCGTGGACACTTCATGTATCAGTGTCGTAGTGGACAGCGAGGTCAATCCAGTCATCAGCTGGAGTATCTACGATGAAAAGTTCAGCCACAACTCCAACTGCAAGAACCCATGCATTCCAGAGAACAACGGAGGAAGCGAAAGAAGCCCCAGATGTGGTTACCGGTATGTTCTTATTAAATTCAATACATGCGCGCGTACTATTCGATTCCGGAGCAAGTCATTCATATATCTCGACTTCTTTTGCACAAAGACTATCTAAATCTCCATCAAAGCTTCCTGTCATACTTGATATTGAGACGGCCAGTAACAATTACGTTATGGCTGATTCTGTTTACCGAAATTGCACTTTACTTGTCAACAATATCGTGTTCAACCTTGATCTTATCCCGATTCCGTTAAAAGAGTTTGACGTCATTATCGGCATGGACTGGTTAATGAACAACGAAACTACAATCGTCTGCAACCGTCGAATCATCAGGATCAAGTCTTCAGACGGCCGAGTGTTGGAAATTAAAGGCGACAAGCGTAAAGGTGCACATTGTTTCATATCTGTTGAGAAAGCGCATAAATATTTATCTAAGGGTCACGAATCATATCTATGTTTTGTCTCATCTGAATCCATTTCTGAAGCCAACAAGAAATCCATTTCTGATATTCCGATCGTCTGTGAGTTCCCAGACGTATTTCCTGATGATATTTATGGAGTGCCACCGGAACGTCAAGTTGAGTTCGGCATTGACGTAGTTCCTGGTGCGGCTCCAATTGCTAAAGCTCCCTACAGACTTGCGCCTGCAGAAATGCAGGAAATGTCAAAATAATTGCAAGATCTGTTAGAGAAGGTATTTATCAGGCCTAGTTCATCTCCGTGGGGTGCACCTGTCTTGTTCGTAAAGAAGAAAGACGGAACTCTCCGAATGTGCATCGACTATCGTGAGTTGAACAAAGTCACCATCAAGAACAAATATCCTCTGCCCAAAATTGATGATCTATTTGATCAACTACAGGGAGCAAGCTATTTCTCTAAAATTGATCTTCGTTCTGGGTATCATCAGCTGAAAGTAAAAGATGAGGATATTCCAAAGACAGCCTTCTGAACAAGATACGTTCATTACGAATTTCTCGTAATGCCTTTCGGTTTAACGAATGCACCAGCGGCGTTCATGAATCTCATGAATACCGTGTGCAGGCCAATGTTAGATAAGTCAGTTAACGTATTTATAGATGATATTATGATTTACTCCAAAACGGAAGCTGATCATATTGTTCATTTGCGTCAACTGCTAGAGTTATTGAGAAAAGAAAGACTTTACGCAAAAATTTCGAATTGCGAGTTCTGGCTTAGACAGGTATAATTTTGCATTGTCTCGAGCTATTTCCTAAACGTTCCTTGTATCAATGAAAACTTGAAATTCCACTTTGATTTCATCATATATTCCATTCCTTGTCCATGTCGTATCTGGCGAAGGTATCTCAATTGATCTGCTAAAGTCGAGGCTGTTCAGAAATGGCAAACGCCTCGCAATGCCTCCGAAATCAGAAGTTTCCTTGGATTGGCTGGTTACTACCGGCGATTCATTAAGGACTTCTTGAAGATTGCTATGCCGCTCACAATGCTAACACGAAAGAATACACCTTTCGTATGGGCTGGTAAACAGCAAGAGGCATTTGAAACTTTGAAGCAGAAACTTACTCAAGCGCCAATCCTAGCCTTACCAGAAGGCAATGATGATTTTGTTGTCTATAGCGACGCATCTGGTACTGGCTTAGGATGTGTCCTCATGCAAAGGGGAAAGGTTATTGCCTACGCTTCAAAGCAATTGAAAGACTATGAGAAAAGTGCACCAACGCATCATCTTGAGTTGGCTGTCGTTACCTTTGCACTGAAAATCTGGCGTCACTATCTCTATGGAACTCGGTGTCAGCTTTACACCGACCATAAAAGCCTCAAACACATTTTTACTCAAAAGGATCTGAATATGAAACAGCGTCGGTCCTTGGAGCTTATCAAGGACTATGATTGCGAGGTCTTATATCATCCCGGCAAAGCCAACATGGTCGCGGATGCTTTGAGTAGAAAGGTGTATCCAGAAAAGTGTTTCCATGCCCTGTCTCCTGTTGTATTCTCTTCCGATCTTATCGAGAACATCAAATCTGCCCAAGCTGAAGCATTGAAAGAAGAGAATCTCTGTTTTGAAAATCTCAAAGGGCAATTGCAATTTCTGTCTATGAATCATTTGGGACTTCAATGTCTCAAGAGAAACCGAATCTGGACTCCTAAATATGGTTCTACCCGCAACACTCTTCTATCAGAAGCCCATCAGTCCAAGTTATCTATTCATCCTGGCAGCTCAAAGATGTACTTCTATCTGAAAGCTGATTATTGATGGCCAAGAATGAAGAAAGACATCGGTCAATATGTCGAAAGTTGCAGAGTCTGTCAAATGGTTAAGGCAGAACATCAGAAACCCTTCAGGGATATGCAACCACTGCCAGTTCCTGAGTGGAAGTGGGAGCATATTACCATGGATTTTGTCACGAAATTGCCTAAAACCAAGAGACAGCACGACTCCATCTGGGTAGTCGTGGTTCGATTAATGAAGTCAGCTCATTTTATACCGATGAAAGAGACGTATTCTCTTGATAGATTGGCACAGATGTACATCACTGAAGTTATCTCTCGTCATGGTGTGCCGAAATCTATCGTCTCTGATCGTGATAGTCGTTTCACTTCAAGATTCTGGAAAGCGCTGCAAGAGGGGATGGGTACTCGAATTTCCCTGAGTACAGCTTATCATCCAAATGCAGATGGCCAAAGTGAACGCACTATCTTGACTCTTGAAGATTTGCTCCGTGCCTGCGTTCTTGATCTGGGTGGTAATTGGGATGACCATTTACCTTTGGTCGAATTCTCATACAATAACAGTTATCATTCTACGATCAAGATGGCTCCTTTTGAAGCTTTGTACGGACGAAAGTGCAGAACTCCCACCTGTTGGCGCGAAACAGGTGAATCGCCTTTAACAGGTCCTGCCCTTCTACAATTGACTCATGAGAAGATTCACATGGTCAGAAGAAACATACTTGAAGCTCAAAGCAGGCAGAAGTCATACTATGACAATCGGCATCGATCGATTAGTTTTGCAGTTAATGATTGGGTGATGCTGAAAGTATCCCCAATGAAGAACGTGGTGCGGTTTATAAAGAGAAATAAGCTAGCTCCAAGATTTATTGGCCCGTTCAAGATTGTTGAAAAGATAGGAAATCAATCTTATTGTCTTGAATTGCCAACAGACTTAGCGGGATTACATCCTGTATTCCATGTTATTCATTTGAGAAAGAGCCTAGCCGATGAAAGAGAAGTGCTGATACCACATGTTAATCTGCAAATTGATGAATAGCTTCGAGTGGTTGAGGAGCCAGAATGTATTCTGGACTCAAAGACCAAAAAGCTTTGAAATGAAGAGATACAGATGGTGCTCGTCCAGTAGAAACACCACAAAGGTTCGCATCAGTCTTGGGAATCAAGAGATATTATGAAAGCAACATATCCAAGTCTGTTCGAACATAGCTAACTTCGGGGACGAAGTTTGTGCGTGGTGGAGCCCATTCTGTAACAACCTAGCTTTTAGCTGGACATAATTTTCTGTTTTAAACTAATAATGTATTTTTATTACATTATCTATTTTGTAATTTGATTGATTAATGAAATTTAATTAATTAAATATGATATAAAATATATAAATGTTATAAAGTATTTAGATGATCAAATTAAAAGAGATGTAAATAAAAAAGTGGAGGGGGGTTAATTGCTCATATTATCAAAATTTACATATATATAAAACAAGAAATGAACAATTATACTCATTAATCAACATTTAAAGAAATTAACTCTCTCTCTCTCGCTCTCTTCTTTCTATCTCTACATACGGCCATCTCCAAAAATCACCAAGAAATTCATAAATTGTTCCATTAATTGAAGAATAAATTCAAGGAGTTACAACAGTCATCATTCATCATCAAACAACAAGAATTCAAGGTAAAATCTATTTGAATTCCGAAATTTTGTGATTTTGGTTCGGTTTTGTTAAAAACCGAAATTAGAGATTATAAACATGAAACTCGTATTGCATGTATGGATTTTTAGTAGATAATGATGAATTTAAGTCATGAGATGTTACAAAAACAGAATTCGTGGGTTGGATCGTCCAGAACAAGCAACAAATCGGAATTTTTGTAAAATTGTGTTCTTGACAAATAAAATGCTTTATTTTGGATGATTTTGATCAAATAAGTGTGTTAGTGATAGAGAAAATAGTATAAAAACAACCCAATAATGATAATATAACTTATTTGAAAGTTGCATGTTGTTAAAAATGTAATTAATGGAATTTTGATTAAAAATCCGAATGAACACAAGATGAACACAAAGAACAAACCTGGAAATTTACTAAGTGTTGGAGACCGAATTCGGATGGCACTTCGGATCCCAATTCGGACTTATTTCGGATGAAGTCACTTCGGATCTATCTTCGGATGGGTGTTGGTCCGAACTTGGATAATCCGAGTTCGGATGATGCAATTTTCATGGCAAATTCGGATAGTCCCAATCCGGATGCCCAGGTCCGAATCCAGATGCCCATGTCCGAATTCGGATGCTCAATTTCAGATGACATGTTTTGATGTTTTTCTTGAAATATTAAACAAATAGATGATTAGAATGATTAAAGATCAATAAAGAAACATGATTATATATATATATATATATATATATATATATATATATATATATATATATATATATATATATATATATATATATATATATATATATATATATATATATATATATATATATATATATAGGGTAGGTTCTATGGGGCACCTGTGTGTATCGTGCAACTTAGGAACCCATGTACACCGTTAGATCTAGAAAATGAATGGCTAAGATTACAATGGCAAAAGTGTAATAAAGATGAAATTTGTGAACGCATTATGATGCACGATTTACATATTAGATGTGCATAAGGGTATTTTCGGAAAAAATAATATATCAAGTCAACTCAAAATTAAATTTATATTGATTGAATATTTAATTCAATAATCAAGTATTAAATGCTAATAAATTTATAAATTGCACTTCTAAAATTAAAAAATTCCAATTGAACAAAAATCGAACATGATGCTTCATCATCTTCATTGACTGTGCATCTTCGTATTTATCTTTCCCGGGTTATGCATCATCGTGTTCATATGGAGCACCAGGTTATGCATTATTGTGTTAATACTGTGCATCTTCGTATTCGTATTCTTCACATCGTATACGTTCATAGGTTCATGAGTTCAACATGACGCATCATTTTCATCTTCATCTCATCATCGTCTTCTCAAGCTCGTCGGTCGATTGTGTGTGTGTGTGTGTGTGAGAGAGAGAGAGAGAGAGAGAGAATAATATATGGAGAATGGTTAATGAGATTGATTTAGTTTCCTATTTTAATCCTAATCTATTAATTAAAAGAATAATTAATTTTTCAAATAAAGTATTCCAATATTACCCTTATTGCATCATTTGTAAACAAGCAATGCATTTTTGGTTCCCATTTGGTTCCCGATGCATATGGTGCCCCATAGAACCTCAATCTATATATATATATATATATATATATATATATATATATATATATATATATATATATATATATATATATATATTGATATATTGATATATTGTTGGGAATAAAATAATAGAGATGAAACAATTATATTGTATAAATTCAGGGGTTTAGTGTAAATACTCAATAGTATAGGGGTTGTATGTGTAAATACACAATACTTGTGTATTGTGTATAAATAGAAGGTTAGTGTTTCTGTTCATTTACGATTTGAGAATATGGATGCATGTTGATGAGAGGATTGCTGTGCAAGAAACCGTGAACTCAATGTAATATCTTTTCTCTCTTAATACAAGCATTCGACTAATTGTGATGATGATAATTGTTCATATGATTGTTGTTTAGATTGATTGAATTGCTGAAATTTTGAATTAACAATTGGTAACAGAGCTAAATATGGCTGAATTTGAGTGAATTTGAATCTTATTATTGAAAAATAGTCAAACACTGTTACATTCGTTTTTATCAAAATTCAGAAAATCAATTTTGGATTTTGATTTTGCGGATGAAATGTTCTGAAAATTGGATCGAAGGTGGAGCATTTAAAGTCGAATCCATTGAGATATATCTCAGATTTTAATTCCAAACAATCAGAATTTAATTTGGATTATTCTGATTTTTTGAAAAGTTTGTGTTCTTGACTATTTTTTGTCAAATTCAAAGATTTTAATCTGAAATTGGTCAAGTTGTTTTCACAAAAAGTGTTTGTGTGTGAAAACCACAGCTTCGATTTTATTCTGGAATTAATTTGTGGATTTTTGTTGAAAATTAGATTTTTTGAACTTGATTTTTGAAATATTTTGTTAAAACTCGGGCAACTCTATGTTCATAGCTTTGATCGAGTTTTACAAAGAAGTATTCGAGTATGATCAATGCTTCAATCGAGTTTTATAAAGTGGTAATCGAGTTTCATCATGTATCATTCGAGTTGCAAGATAATTTACATTGACCAATTCGAGTTTTAGTACTACATCACCCGAGTTTTATTTGTAACTCAATCGAGTTTAGTTAAGGCTTATTCGAGTTTCAAGTAGCTTTTATCGAGTTTCAAGCTACTTCAGTCGAGTTTTGAGCTACATCAATTGAGTTTTGAGCTACATCAATCGAGTTTTGAGCTACATCAATCGATTTTTGAGCTACATCAATCGAGTTTGTTTATTATACATTCGAGTTTTATCCCATACCATTCGAGTTTTGACTATTTGACCTTTGCTGCTTAAAATGACCATAACTTTTGACTGGAATATCGTTAAAAGGCCTACCATATGTCAAATCGAAGCTTATACAAAGATCTACATTTCTTGAACCGGCTTAAGTAAATTTCAAGGCACAATTCCACTCCAGAAAAAAGTTACGGGCAATTTTATGTAGAAAAGCTGAAATTTTAACGTCAAAAAGTCATTTCAAAGCTGATTTTTCACAAGTTATCATTTACTGAAATACTTTTTCAAAGTTTAATTAGAATTCACTCAGTTTTTCCATAAAAGATCTTGGAAGTTCATTTTTCTGCAATTCATAATGGAATATGAAAAATTTTCAAAGTCTGAGCTAATTGCAAAACTTACTGAATCTGAAAAGATTCGTAAGAACAATTAGGGCATTCTCGTTCAGTTAAATACTGATAAACATTTGGTGTTACGATGACGTACAAATATTGAACGAAGAAGTTCAGAGCTTAAAAGAAAAATAAATCTCTGAGAGTTGTGCTCATCAATTGAAAATATCTGAATTACTTAAAGAACTTGATGAGCTGAAACAAGAACATTTTCAGAATGCAACTCAACTGAAATATCTTTTGCCTGAAAGATATGATCTTTACAAGAAAGTAAAAGATCTTGAAGAATTACTTTTCAAGACAAATCATACTGCTCAAAATTGTGTTTTAAACAAATCTGAAGAATTTTTTGCTCTTGAAAAAGAGTTGTCTTTAACTAAAGATTCACTTGAGAAGGAAAGACATGAGTTCTTACTGAAAGAACAAGATTTTAAAGCTAAATCTAAATTGTTTGAAGATGAAAGAAAGATGTTTTTAATCAAAGAACAATCTTTTAAAACTGACTATCAATCATTTGATAATGACAGAAATTCTTATTTGGTCATTATCAAAGGATTAGAAGAACAGATACTTCATCTTTCTAAACAATAAAATGAATTTCCTTCTTCAAAAGAATCAGAGGCTAAAGATCCTTTAGTTTGTTCGAAATCTAAAGTTGATCAATTTGATTTTTCTACAGAAAGTGAAAAGAATCCAACTGAATTTTCTAAATTTGGTTCTTCTTCAGATCTTAAACTTAAGTATCTGTAAAAGATATATAGAGGCAAAGAAAAAATTGTTGAACAACTTCCGGTCAATATTTACACCGGTGAATCTTCGAAGTCAAATTTTCCTAAAGATTCTGAAAATACTGGTCATTCTAATCATAAAACATTTTCACAGAAAAATACCAAGTATTATCGGAAACAGGCGGACAGTTTTTCAGGAAGAAGAGTTCAGAAAATTCTAATCATTCAAAGTCAAGTTTCTTTAGACACTCAGATATTAAATTTTCTCATACTCAAAGAAATTTGTTTTCTGCTTTTGAGAAAGAAGCTGATAGTTATAACTTGCAATGGGTACCTAAATCCAAGTACAAGTGGGTACCAAAACCCATTTTGAAATGGGTACCCAAGAGGGCTAACAAGTCTGGATCCAAATGTGTTTGGATACCAAAGACATCTTCAATTTTACAGGTTATATGTTTCTTATCATTTCAGAAAAGAACCCGTTCTTCATTTCAAAAGGCTCTTGATTACATCAGATCAAGACTCGTGTTTCAACTCAATATGGTTTTTAGTCATATCAGACTAGAACCCGAACTTCATCTCAAGTGGCTCCTACTCACAACAGAGTAGAACCCGATCTTCACTGAAATTGGATTTTGTACTTTTTAGTACAGAACCCAAGCTAATAATTTTCAGTTACTTCAGACTGAAACCCGAGCTTCTACGAAAAATGGCTTCTAATCACCTCCGATTAGAACCCGAGTCTGAGAGACAAATTTTACTGGAATTCCTGACCTGCATTCAACTCTGATGCTGAATTCACAAAGAGGGAGTTTTATTTTTATAAACTTTTTGTTCTTGATTTCATGTCTATGAGTTGACTAACTGTGTGTGCTTATTTCCAGGGGGAGTTTCAGACATTCTTTGACGATGACATTTTTTCAAAAACTGTGTGTGATTTTTCACGAAAATATTTGATTCGCACATAAAAAGAAGATTTGAGCTGAAAAATATATATTTGTTTGATTCTCTGAATATATCATTGAGATTAATTGGTCTAATCTTTTTGATTTTCATAATCTCATTTCTTCTGAGATTTTCTTCTTGTGTCTCCCATATATTCTTAATTCTCCCAATATTCTCTCCTGTGCTTATTCTTTAATGAAAATCTAATTCATTTCATATCATATATCAGATTTTCCATTTCATTATGATATCTCCCAACTTATCATTCCCCAAATTCATTCTGGATTTCATCTCCCAATTCATTTGAGCTGTAAATTCTAATCAGTCTTTGTATGCTATCCCATGAGCTGAATATTTAAGATTATTGTTGTTGACTTAGATTATGCACCTAACTATGTGATAGGCATAAATATCGCTTCTATAATCTAACCAGAACCGGAAGACCTGCCCAAGAAGCAAACCATCTATAGTTTGTGTGGGTAAGGGTTCTTTAGGTCTATTAGTTGAGAAGTGTCAGTTATCAAGGGATACTGACAGGGTCGAGCAGAGGAAAAATGTTAATGAGAGGGATACATTGACAGGAGATGATGATGCATCAGATCATGCTTTCCTTATAAATCTGATTGAATTTAAAGACAAAGTGAGTCGGAGGGATCTTAGTTGAAAAATGCTGAGTGCTGAGAGTTGAGAAAGGATTAAAAGAAAATAAAATCCTACCTAAATTGTGTCGGCAGGGTAATCCACATAATCTATCAAGCCTTAGGTGACTTGATATTGAAAAAGACGTCATGGACCCAGTGACGCATGCACTTAACTCCACCAACCACTCAGTTATCTCTCAAATGATTTCTGTTTCAATAATCACGGAGATATTGCACATTTCTATCGATATATCATTTGGATATTATTGATATTGAAACAAGGAAGACATTTTCTCCGGTCTCCAATTTCATTTGATGCACATTGTGTCTAGAGCTGATTATATACATTTTTAGGACACATCTGCGTGACTATAAACTGTTAGTCCAAAGGACTAAGCCGGAACAAATAAGAGTGATTCTTTCATGATAAAGGATTTCACAATGACTATTTGGAAATCCTACCAGTGTTAACATCACGCCAGCGCTGAAATTAGGTCACATAGATTTTGTCTATTGTGCAAACAGAAATCCTATGTGAACCTGGACTCGTTTTCTCACAAAATGAATGTGTTTCATTTTCCCAAAAGTTGTAAAGCTTTGTTTTTGTTCTAAAAAGATATAGTATCAATTCGAGGGGTAGTGAAATTTTTTAGGAAGAGTGAGATAGGTTGGTTTTGTATAAGGGGAGAGGATATCAGTTTGAGGGGGAGAAAGTCAATTTGTAATATTTTGAAATTGTAATCGTTGTTGTATTTCTGCTACTGTCAACTTTAATGAATCAATGTCTCTGAAGATTTTGCATGATTTTCATAATTCTTATGATCATCATGAGGGGGAGAAAAGCTAAAGTTCAGAGACAACAGTTGAGTAGATTGAAGTCAACTAAAGACAATTGCTACATCATATCAAAAGAATTGATCAAGGGAGAGAATTAAAAATCTATTCATGATTCAAGGGGGAGTGTACTTACAAGAAAATACAAGAAAAGAGAAGATCAGAGAAGAAGAGATGTGAAGATCTGAGAGAGACAAATAAAGAAAAGAAGAAGATTCAGAGATCAAAGAAAAGAAGAAGATTTAGGAAAAAGTCCCTGAAATGATCTTTCATCAGAAAATTGATTTCATCTCTAAGGGGGAGATTGTTAGGGACAACATTTGTAGAGTTGAAATGAACTTTATTTTTAATAATTGTGTTCATCTCTAAGGGGGAGAATGTTGGGAATAAAATAATAGAGATGAAACAATTATATTGTATAAGTTCAGGGGTTTAGTGTAAATACTCAATAGTATAGGGGTTGTATGTGTAAATACACAATACTTGTGTATTGTCTATAAATAGAAGGTTAGTGTTTCTGTTCATTTACGATTTGAGAATATGGATGCATGTTGATGAGAGGATTGCTGTGCAAGAAACAGTGAACTCAATGTAATATCTTTTCTCTCTTAATACAAGCATTCGACTAATTGTGATGATGATAATTGTTCATATGATTGTTGTTTAGATTGATTGAATTGCTGAAATTAATGAACCAATGAATGATTAATAAGTTATCAGTTATCAGGATCAGATCAGATAAAGATTTAGACCTAAAATGTTCTTGCTATGATATGATTTTGAACAGGTTCAGATAAATTCTGAACAAAGAACTAAAGAGATTGACAGTGGGTCACAGAATTGAAAAGAATTAAAAGAGATCAGATAGACAAAGATTAAAGATAAAATCCTGAGATAACTCAGGTGGTGGATTTATATCTGTTTGATAAAGACCACAGAACCAGTGTGTATAATATGTATTCCCGTAATATTCAACACCTTTGATGATTCTTTCACAATACCCAAGAAGAAACAAGCTCAATAATGGGGTAATGATGAAGAAGACAAAGAGAATATTGAGAGAGTGAATAGTGGCGGCTGCAAAATGTATTCAATATGTTTTCAACCGTGGAGTTACATAAAGCAAACCATAGGAGCTTTATAGCTCCATTTAATTAACTATGGGGCATTGACACAATTGCCTCCTAGACTTTTACAAAGAAATAAATTACAAGGAAACAAATACAAAGATAAATGCCAAGAAAATAATTATTACAAAATAACTCCCTATGATCGAAATTAAATGTCTAACAATCTCCCCCTTTTCGATCATTTAGGAGGTCCTGGAACTCTGGCATGATCTGTTGATTCTCGGAGTCCAAGGATGACGTCAAAGCGTCTGGTCACTTGTCTCATATGTAGCCGTTCGTTCAGGAGGTCAATTGCCGCTGAGGGTATCCTGTATCTCCTTTGGTGAGCATCTTTGTTCAGGATCTGGTTGAGCATCAAAATCTTGAACTTTCTGTGTTAGCGCTGCTCGAACCAATCTGAGTGTACCATCGGAGTAACATGGAAGATCCTCAAAGCGCATGTACCTTTTGTAGCCCTTGTAATTGACAAAAATGACACCCGGGTCTCCAGAGAGTACAACTCTGTATGCCGGATGATGGGCTAGAAGGAAGCTATCCTTTTCCGGTGCTCGTAGGCCCACTATAACCAACGCGCTCTCGATCGCCATTTGGAAGTCTCTGAGGCACATAATGATCGAGCGGCGGTTCATGCTTCGAACTAGAGCACCTACAGCAGTCATGTGCGATAGACGTTTTTTGATGCGATGTTCAAGCAGTTGTGTAAAAACTCAACGTCGTCCGCACTTATGAAGTCTAGGTCATTCTCGAAGATGTCATCAGCCGTGCCATCTTCTCTTTCTACTTGAAAGGAGGGATAGTAGACTTTGGCTCTTTTGCACATGGTTATGGTTCGGAGTTTCTTTATCTTCGACTTTGAGACTTTTGACCTTCTTTCCTGGAGCATCAGTTGATAGTATTCGGCCTGTTCAGCTTTGGATACATTTGTCAGTTCCATAAGTAGGCATCTGCTGAAGGATCCAGGCTTCTTTTTGAATACCATTTTAAATCTCTCTTCTAGGTACGGATTCTGAAACTGCTCAGGGGGAAACTTCTGTAGTAATTCTTTGAGGCCCTGAACGGGGGGTTCTGCGATTTCAGATTTCTTAGCTTCAAGAAGTTTTATGATTGTCCCCCGCCGTTCTTGTCGAAGTTTGTCTTTTTCTTCTTGAGGCAGTTTTTGTACTTCACCTTTTGAATATTGACCTACCCAGAATAAGTCATCTTTCCTATATACACCAGGTCCTTCTGGAGTTTCATCAAAGCAATCGACCCTTTTGGTTAGAGAAGACTCTGGATGTTCGGTTTGTTGGACTGGAGGAGGGCTTGGAGATCTTGAAGGGCTTAGGACTGTGTGAGATTCTTTAAGAGATGGGGGAGCTTGAATATATGAAAGGATTTCTTGTTGAGGGGCTGGTGGTGGTGAGTTCAGGAAATCAAAGGAAGAGGATGAGGATTTTTTAGGTGATTCTGGTTCAGGCTTAGGAATGATGAAAGGTTCGCTGTCGTCAATATCGGAGTTTGAGTCAGAGACCAATATGATTTCAACTTTCTCATGAGCGGGCTCGAACTCTACCATAGCTATCATTGGATCCAATGGAGCTGGACCCTCGAACATGGGCTCGTCTTCTATCATTAGGTATTCCTGAGCCTCCTGCATCTGTTAACCTGACCCCTGGAACTCTGCCCCTTCGGTCTCTGCTCCCCTTATGAGCAGCATTGGGTCCTCAGAATGAACTTTCTGTCTTTTCTCCCCCTCATGACGATCAGGGTCGTCCTGATCGTCATGTTTCCTTTTTGGAGCCTTAGCCTGAGGACGGCACTGGAGTTCAATTACCGCCGACTCGAGGCGGTCCATTCTGGAATTTATCTGCTCTTGAACTTGAAGAATTAACCGTGTAAGCGCATCAAGTTTGTCGGAGAGCTCTGCTATCTGGGTTTGAACTGAATGGGAGCCTGGTGGAGGGCCAGCTTCGGAAGCGACACCCTTACACTTTATAAGTGAGAGAAGGGCGGTGTGGCGTTCCTCGGCAGCCTCCTTTTGGGCGTCCAGGTCAGCCCGGGAAATCACTCCGGCAGCATGTAGAGCTGCCGTTAGCATCTCCAAGTTGATAGGGAGATGGCCGGAAGTGGATGGTGTTGATTGAGGCACTCCAGGTCTTCCTTCCGTCATTTCTGGCTCCTGTGTAGGACGCTCAGATCTGGAAGTTTGTGGAGCTGCCACGGAGGCAGCTGTTGGGGATGCCACGGAGGCATCGTGCGTTGTGTCGATATGGGGGGATGGAATTGTGGATGAAGGAAGTGCGGTCACGTGGGGAGGAGTGTGACCTCTTGCAACACCGCCACTCTCTGAATGAGAAGGCGATGGTGTATGTGCGATATCCCCGTGGAATGAAGTGGTCTCCCTTTAAGGGGTAACCAAGTGGGTGGTGCTGGTGATATCGACCGTTGGACTGACGGTCTTATGGTGGGGAGTCCGTCTGATTGGGCTTAGTTCACCCTCGGATTGAATATCTCTCGCTCGCACAACAGAGACGGTGCGTTCTGAATCCGCCGTCTCTGCCGTCTCACCACCTGCCCCCTCGCTCACCAACACATGCTCCCTCTCACCTATACCCACAGATTGTTGAACTTCCACCTGAGCTCCCTCATCCTCACTCATATTTTCCTCACCTTCGGATTGGCTAGTCTCAGTCGGTTCAGACTGAGACTCGTCCGGATAAAACTCTTGAATGTACGCCCTAACCCGTTCCAACCCCCTTGCCTTCAGTAGTAGAGAGAGTGGAATTGTCATTATTGGCACTGTAGGGGCCCCGTTTCGCAAAGTCAGCTTTTGTATGGCCACAGTGGGGTAGACGTCAGCTTCTGGACGTTCGTGGATGTCCTCATCATTATCTATGGCATACTGGATGATGAGCTGCAGAAACTGTTGGAGAGGTATGTACTTTCTGCCCTTTTTGGTTGCCCTCTCCACATGTACTCAACGCAATTCCTCGAAGAGGAAAGCAGCATAATCAACGTGTCGGTCAAAGGCAAAGCCGGTGAACATGGCTAATACCTGAGCCGATGCGGAGTCGTGGCCGGAGTGTTTCACGGTGAAGCACTTGTTGATAACATCAAAAAGGATCCGCCAGTGAGATTGTAGATTTTTAGTGCGGAAATCTGAGCGTTTGGAGAGAGGGCCATCATAACCCAGGGTTTGGATTTCAGCTAGGGTTTCGGGGATGGATGGGTTCGGATCAAACTGATCGCGGGATGGTAGGTAGATTTCAGCGGGTAGACGAAGGATATGGCGTATGGCGGGTATGGTGATTTTGACTGGAACACAGTCGATGGTGGATGTAAAATGGGGTTCGGTGTCAGGAACATACTGCAATCGGTTCCAGAATTATTGCAGATAAATCTGGGGAACAACGATTGCGGTGGATAAGGCGTAATAGATGGGGTGGTGAATGAGGACGTCGAATGCAAGGGTTTGGGGTTCTTTAGTTAGGATGGAGACGTCGAGCTGCCAGTTATGTGGAATAAACTCGACAAACTCGGCGTTGGGAAGGATAGATTGTTCTGGGAGTTGTGCGTTATTATTTGGGATGGGGGGATGGGGTATTGTTAGGTTAACAGCCGGTTCCATCATCCTGCAAAGGTGCATCAGAGTTAGAATAATAAGACTTTAAATGATAAAGCATTGATGTGAAGTCTAGATAAGTGTGAAATAGAATCTGCCAGAACTGTTTAGCATCGGGTCTTTATTAGTAGAAGGAAATTCTACTAATAAAGTCCAAAGTCAATCGTTAAGAGACCGATGTTAGATCAGACCTTCTCATTAAAACACTAATCCTAACTCTAATCAATGGTGCACCGTGATGAAAATATTTGTGGGATTTTTTTAATTTATAGAGAAAATGCAAAAATGAAGAAATTAAAAAAATGCTAAGTGTTGGATTTCGGATGGTCCGAATTCGGATGAACAGTATCACCGAATTCGGATCCGGATGATGCATGAATTGGTATTGAAGGGGTCCGAATTCGGATGATGTGACATGATGCACCGAATTCGGATGTGGTCCGAAATGCATGAAAGTGGTGATGTGGGGTGGTGGTCCGAATTCGGATGTGGTGCGGATGGAATGTTATCTATGCAATAAGGACCAAGGACCTAACTCGGATGGGAACCGAATTCGGATCCATCCGAGTTCGGATGAACAGTGATGATGCAAAGTTACACTTAAATGAAGTATTCAAACTTTTGACATTTCATGAAGGACCGAATTCGGATCATTGTGGACCGAATTCGAATCAACAGTGACCGAATTCGGATCCACAGTGACCGAATTAAGTTTGAAAAATTGGAAAAATTATACTAAGTGGGACATCCGAATTCGGATGATGGTCCGAACTCGGACACCCAAAATGCATGAATGCGTTTAATGTGTTCATGCAAAAATAAACGTGAACAGTGAAAACTTAACAAAAATGCATGAAATTACAGATCCTAGTCTAAAAATGCATACTGAACATTTTATCTAACTACAACTACGTAAAAAGAACACATTAAAGTACCTAAAACTAGCAAAAACCGAGAAGAAAAAAAAGAAAAAATTTGAGAATCAAACACATAAAATAAGACATAAAAAGCTAAAATAAAGTGAAAAAGAAGTTACCTGGTAGTGCCGAAGTTGAACTAAGCAAGAAAAACGAAAGAAAACGGAGATCCAAAAGCTTGGATGAGTGGTTATGGTGGTTCGGCGGTGGGGTTTCGACGAAGAGGAAGAAGAGAGAAGGGAGAAATCTTGAAGATGAAGTAAAGAAAAAAATATTTGACCGGTTGACTCCTTTTTAAATTCGCGCGGGTCGGATCCGGGTCAGAAAGGATCCGCGCCCAAAATGAGATTGGCCGTCGGATTTTCACAAAAAATACACACATACTAAACAAATAAAGGAGTGGGTCTTTAAAAAAATTGTAAACAAACATTTAGCCCAATTTATAACATCTCTTTGTATTTTTCTTTGAGACAACAAAAAATATTTTTGGTATTTTCTTTTAGAGTTTGAACATAAATTAATATTTGAAACAAAATAAAAATAAAATATTTTTGGCTTTTTGAAAAATTTGAACAACTAAAAATATTTTTTGAATTTTTCTGAACGGCTAAGATAAACGTAAAAATTACACTAAAATATAACCAACCTAAAATTTAAAATTTAGATACTAAAATTAAAAAATAAAGACTTATTAATATCCTAACTATGCTCCCCCTCAAATGAATACCGGTTCCTTTCCTTTTGTTTTTTCGATAAAGTTCTCGAACCTTTTCAGCCTTTAAGAAACAGACAAACCTGGATAATGTTTGCGTCCCACTCTATGATGAACAATTCACACAGCAATTTGTCAGGATCATTAATTATTAAAGATGTACACAGATAAGGAAATATTGAGTTTCAATTTTGTGACAGAATCCTTACATTTAAATAACAGATATTTTCTAAAATAAAGGAATTTCAATTATGATAGATTGAAATAGAATTATTTAAGACAATATCTGATATTTAATTGGAAGGTGGATTCAACATGCCGATATGAGATACTAAGAACTGAAAACGAGGTTCGTCTAAAGCTTTAGTAAATATATCCGCAAGTTGATATTCCGTGCCAACAAAATACAACTCAATGGTTCCCTTTTCTACGTGATCTTTAATAAAATGATACCTGATATCTATGTGTTTCGTTCGAGAGTGCTGCACGGGATTGCAAGAGATGTCAATTGCACTTCGAGAATCATAGTAAATTGGGATATTAGTGAGTGAGAATCCATAATCGCGTAATTGTGTTCTCATCCACAGCACTTGAGAGCAACAGCTAGCAGCTGCTACATACTCAGCCTCAGCTGTGGATGTGGAAACACAATTTTGCTTTTTGGAAGACCAACTCACCGGTCTATCTCCCAAGAACTGTATTCCTCCCGACGTGCTTTTTTCTGTCAACTCTACAACCTGCAAAATCAGCATCTGAAAAAGCGGTAAGATCGAAATCGGTTCCCTTTGGATACCATAGACCAAGATCGGGTGTACCCTTAAGATAACGAAAAATGCGTTTTACCGCAGTTAGGTGTGATTCTTTTGGGTCGGCCTGAAATCTAGCACAAAGACATGTTGAAAACATTATATCCGGCCTACTGGCAGTCAAGTACAGTAAGGATCCTATCATCCTTCTGTAAGTTGTATTATCGACACTTTTTCCAGAAGGATCGGTGTCTAACTTACAGTTGGAGGCCATGGGAGTTGCGATACTCGTGCAAGAGTCTAACTTATACTTCTTGAGAATGTCAAGAGTATATTTCGACTGGTTCACAAAAATCCCATCCTCAAGTTGTTTGACTTGTAATCCGAGGAAAAAGTTCATTTCGCCCATCATACTCATCTCGAACCTGGACTCCATTAGGACTGAAAAATCCTTACAAAAATTACTGTCAGTAGATCCAAATATAATGTTGTCGACATATATCTGTACTAGCATTATATGTGGGCCTTCCCTTTTAGTGAACAGAGTTGTGTCCACCACACCTTTACAGAAACCGGCAGAAGTAAGGAAATTAGAAAGACTATCATACCATGCTCGAGGTGCTTGTTTTAAACCATAGAGGGTTTTATCTAGCACATAAACATGGTCAGGTTTATGTGCGTCAACAAAGCCTTGTGGTTGTTCAACATACACCTCCTCGTTAAGTTCACCGTTTAGAAAGGCAGTCTTGACATCCATTTTGTACACTTTGAAATCTTTGTGTGCCGCGTACGTCAAGAAGATTCTGATTGCTTCGATCCGTGCAACTGGAGCGAAGGTCTCGTCATAATCATCCCTTCTTGTTGTCGGTAGCCTTTGGCAACAAGTCTTGCTTTATTCCTTATCACAATGCCGTTCTCATCTCGTTTGTTCTTAAAAATCCACTTTGTTCCGATCACTGTACGGTCTTTTGGTTTGGGAACTAACCGCCATACTCTGAGCTGTTCAAACTAGTTGAGTTCCTCTTGCATTGCAACTATCCAATCTGGATCTGTTAGGGCTTCATCCACACGAGCGGGCTCTATCATACTAAGGAATGATGCGAAGAGCCATTCATTAGAAGATGCCCTACGAGTTTGGACTCCTGTTGAAACATCACCAATGATTTGATCTGTTGGGTGACTTCGGGTCCATTTAATCTCGTATGGAAGAGGTGCTCGGGATGGAACCTCAGTGGTTAATGTGGGGATGGATGAAGATTCATGGTCAATGGTTTCAAATGATGGTACCACTGATTCCAGTTCGATTTCCGAGTGTTCAAGTGAAGGAAGGATGGTTGGTATTATATGTGAGGGTATTACAGGAGTAGATTCAACTTCGGATGTATCAGTGGATGATGTAGATGGGTGAGGGTATGATGTTGATGAAGATGGAGCGGAGAAACTTTATGGCGCAGTTGAACTGGAAGGATTACCTACATTATTGACAACATTAGACACATTACCGGTAGGACTGAAAAATTCAACATAAAAAGGATCAAACAAATTAACCAAATCAGAAGATGAAAAAGAAATGGGGTTATTAGAAGAGTCTCCAGGCATTTGAGTAATGCGAGGTCCTGATTGATCAACTTCGGGTGCCAGTTCAGCCAACTCATCAAATGTGACATGCACACTTTCATTGACTGTTCTGGTTCGGGTATAGAATGTGCAATACGCCTTCGAGTTGGATGAATATCCAATGAAGATCGCTTCATCCGCCTTTTCGTTAAACTTCTTGGAGGTTGTCTTTGTCGTTCAGCACATAGCACCTGCAACCAAATACGCGTAAGTACTTGATAAATGATACTTTATTCAAAAAGAGTTGGTAAGGAGTTTTGTTAAGCGCTTATGGATAATGGAGCGATTTTGTGTATAGCAGGCTGTTGATACGGCTTCGGCCCACAAGAACGGAGGTAGCTTCGAGTATGTGAGCATTGTACGAGCGGCTTCCACAAGCGTACGGTTACTCCTTTCCACGACCCCATTTTGTTGAGGTGTTCGAGCAGCAGAGTATTGATGCTGAATACCTTTGGATCGAAGGAAGCCCTCAACTACCGAGTTCTTGAACTCCGTGTCGTTATCTGATCTGATTGATTGCACTGACAGCTGCTGTTGGGTCTCGACACTCTTGATAAAATCTATGATTTTTTGAGCTGTCTCGTCCTTGGAACGCAAGAACCTGACCCAGGTATATCGTGAATAGTCATCAACGATAACCAACACATATCATTTCCCGTTTATGCTTTAAGTCCGCATCGGTCTGCATAAATCCATGTGAAGTAACTCCAATACTCTTTTTGTTGATGGTTCGGGCTTTGGTTTGTGAGAAGATCGTTTCATCTTTCCTTTCTCACAAGTTCCACACAGATGGTCCTTTTCATAGCGCAATTCAGGAAGACCTTTAACCAATTGTTTCGCAGCCAGGTTGTTGATATTGTCAAAGTTCAAATGGGATAATCTTTGATGCCACAACCACGAGTCTTTTGAAGTAGCTTTTGATAATAAGCAAATTTTATCCTTCACTATTAGCATGGTTACGTCAATGGTGTAGAGGTTAGAGTTTCGGGAACCTGTTAGGATTTCTTTTCCATTCATACTCTTTACACTGCAGTTCTTAGCTCTAAAAGTTACATCCAGTCCTTTGTCACAGAGCTGTCCTATGCTGAAAAGATTATGTGATAACCCCTCAACATAGTCAATGTCCTTGATGACCAGATTATTTAGAACTAAGTCCCCGTATCCTTTGATGTGAGCCTGATGGTTGTTCCCGAATTTTACCGTTCTGCAATACTGTTCAACTACGTTGGACAGCAATTCTCTTCTTCCCGTCATATGCTTGGAGCAACCCGAATCCATATACCAAATGGACTTAGCCTGAAAAGCAAATAAATTTATACAATGAAAATCTATATGCATTCAAAGACATCCATTTTTAATTCACAATCAAACCGTGTTCTGAACCGAGATGTTCAGAAAACATGATGAGTTAAGGCCGGGTCGTGGGCTGTGTGCACAGAAGCAAAACATGTCGTTTTAAGCACAACCGACAAGCAAAAGAATGGGTCTTAGACTATGGTAACTAGAAGCCATTTCATTGAAGAACGGGTCTTGATCAGAAGTAACCAAGAACCATCTGCATAAAGATCACACAACTTTTGGTACCCACCTCAATATGGGTCCCTTTTTGTTAGGAGTTCCAGATTTATATTGCACGTGTACAGTTTTAGGAACCTATTTAGCATTTGTGTGTGGTCCGGATGCATAACCCTTTGGAATCCATTGAAGATTGGATTTATTGGGCTTTGGAACCTTAGGCGCTGAAATTGCCTTTGGTTTTTGTATTTTTGAGACCTTTTTGACAGTTGCTTTGGTTTGGGCCTTGGCAACGGACAAGTCTCAATTTTATTTTTGGCTAATGATGCAGCATTTTTTGTTTTCTTTTTCCGAATTCGTTTAACAGGATATGGCACGAAAGCATTCATTTCAGGAACCTGTCGTCTATAGCGAGTTGGACATAGATTAAATAATTCACTAAAAGAATACTTTAAAGGAACAACAGAATTTGGTACATCATTACATGCATTGTCACACACGTTGTTACACAAATTGTCTTTAGAGATTACAGACATCCTATCTCTAGTAACAAATTCATTTGGCATTATAGCCTTTTTCACAAAAAAAACTCGTAAAATCCAACATGGTGGTTTTTGGAACTCTTCTTATATGATCTGTAGGAACAAAACGATTAGAGTCAGTAAGCATGGAAGATCTAGACTTGACAGAATTTTCTTTTTGTTGGTGAGTGGGTTTCTTAAAAGACTTGGATTTGATCTGAGTCTTTTTAGAAACCTCATTTTTAAAAGGTTTTGAACACTCACCTTTATAAATAACAGAAAAAGTTTAAGCTTTGACCTTACCTTTATTTGATGACACATATGGAATTTTTGTGGAATGAGAAACTGTTTGTTCTTTTGAAAAATCTTTCAATTTTTGTGAAACCATTTCAAAATTTTCTCTGTAGACAGTTACTTCCACAGATTGTTGAAAAGTTTGATTTACCAATTCTTCTTCGCTCTTAAGAAGAGCATCTTGAAGATCAAGAGCTTTCTTTTGAGACGACTTCAATTCCTTTTATAAAACAGTGATTTGTTGTTGAAGAACTTTTGCAGGAATATAAAGTAGAGGAGTTGATTTTACGGTTTCTGTTTTCAATTCAGCATCTGAATAAGTTGACAAGTAGTCTTCCTCTAAAGTGGGTACTCTAGAAGGATAACTCTCGTTAAGTTCTTCATATTGAAAAGAAATTTCTTTTTCTTTATGAGCAACGCATTTCTCATTTTCTTGGTTTAAAACTTCTTTTGATGATTCAAAAAAGAAAAATTTAAGACCGGCTCCCATATAATTCATGTCATAAAATAAAGGTAAAACATTTTGTGCTTTTTCCAGATATTTAGGATTTTTAAAACCGATTCCTTGTTTAGAATGGTAAAACCTAGTTTCTTTGGGCTGATTTAAGTGGATAGTTTGTTCTGTTTGACCCCTTTTTAAAAATGCATCGTCAAGGGTCTTTATTCGTGAGTACAAACTTATCTTTTCTTCTTCAATCATTTTATATTTTTCTAAACTGTCTATATTTTCCATTTTTACCGCATCTAACTGTTTTGTAAGTACAAAAATTTCTTCTTTTAAAGAGAGTTTTTCTTTTGATAGCGTGTCCATGCAAGATTCAAGATATATATTCCTGTCATGAACATCTACTTTTCTATTAACATCTGTTTTATAACATTGTGATTAGTTAACTACTTTGAATGATATAATTCAAATGACTCTTTTAAAGTTTGAGCTTGATATTCAGCCTGTACACACTTTGCAGTTTCAGCATTTAATCTAGCTTGTAGATCAAGAATATGTGTGTGCAGTGTACATTCATTATCTACAAATAAATTATTTACATGTTTAGGAATGTAACAGGAATATACCTCATTTGTCTCAGAACCGGATGTAGAGCATTCGGGATCATCGGTTGTGGTCATCAGACATGCTGGTGGATTTTTTAATGTCTTCCCCTCAGCAGCATGATCTGAAGTTTCAGCAGTGGAAACGGCACAATGCTCCAACCCTTGACGATCAACCATATAGTAGTTTTTGCCCTTATCATCTTCCTCGTCTGTGTCTTAAGCATCCCAGTAGTCTTCCTGGGCGACGAGGGCCAACGCATCGGTTCTTTTCTTTGCGGCCTCCAGCTTTCGCTCATAATAGCCGACGTCCCTGTCAAAATTATTTTTGCACTCCCGAGCAAAGTGGCCCGGTTTACCACACTTGTAAGAGAGACGTTCGTTTGCGGCTTTCGGTTCTTCTGCTCTCGGCCGTTCATCTCTCCTCTCGGTCGGCCTTTTGTCGGCGCGACGATGTTCTCTGCTGTCATCTCTCCGTTGATCTCTTCTCTCATGCTCTCGCCTGTCATCTCGGCGGTCGTCCCAACGATCATCCCGACGATCGTCCCGCCTCTCATAGTCCAGCCTATAATCTCTGCGATCCTCGCGCCTATCGTCTCGCCGTTCATAACGACGATCATCTCGATAGTCGCGTCTATCGTCATACCTCCGGTCATCCCGATCATCCCTTCGGTAGTCGTCCCTGCGATAATCATCGCGTCGTTCATCCCTACGGTCATCTGAGTACCTCCGTGGACCGGTGTCATAACGGAGTTGATTGTTAGTCTAGTTGAAGAACCGTCGTTGTTGGAGACGATTGGTCCACAAGGCTATTTGTTCCTGTATAGGAGCCTCTTCCTCATCAAATACCTCACGTGGAGGAGAAGCATACCTGCACTACGATGACGATGAACCTGGAGCACAGGCTGGTGTTGGAATGTTCATGTTGGTAATCAAGGCGAGTGAATCATTCGGTTTCATCCCAGTATTGGCTGATAACAACAAAGATGCCAATTGATTCGCCATCAGTTTTTGTTGATCCACATCCCCTTGATACTTCTTTAGCTCCTTAAAGACGACGTTGATTGATACCTCAGTAATGTTCAGGACTCGTTTCGTGGCCCGGCATGCGATCTGCCACTCGGGGGCTAGGGCGGCAAAGAACTGGATGTTGATGTCATCCCTGTCCTTCTTGATGTGCAGTTTGTTCAATTCATTTAGGACCGCACAAAACATGGTAAACGTAGCTTGCAGAGATTCCACGTCTTTGGCTCGGAATTCTGTAAACTTAGCCTTCGCCTCCTCAATCTTGGCACGATCATCGAGATCTGCCCCCGCATTTGGACTTCCAATTCATCCCACATTTCCTTGGCAGACATTTTGCTGTCGACGCCAACCAGAATATCAGTGGGGAGGGCCTGATAGATTAAATATTCTGCCCTCTTATCGGCATGCTGCCTGTCTCTCTCGGCGTCATTAGCCGGTTCTCGTTCAACTTTTGAGGCTAAGACAGGGGGTCAGCCCAGGTCTGGCTGCTATTTCCCGATAATAGATGACGGGACCCTTGGAGATGGACTGAAGCATTAAATTCCCAAGAGGTTGCATTGCAACAAATTTTAGGAACCGGGATTTCCATTGTTCATACTCATCTGGATAGAGAACAGGTGGTCTATTCTCAGATCCGAGTACGAGAGCTTCGCGAGACATGATATTTGGTGCTGATGAAAGAGATAAGATCTTAAAGGTGGAAACTTGACACGGATGGGCTGGACTTTGGAAGAATAGGACTTTGGATGGTGTTAATTCGGATAAGACACTGATTTCGGATGGAATGTTATTTCGGATGGCTGGAGTTCGGGTGAACAGTGTTTCGGATGGACTGGGTTCGGGTGAACAGTAATTCGGGTGGTCGGGCATTCGGACAAGGACCAAATTCGGATGAACTTTGATTTCGGATGAAATACCTAATTCGAATGGGGTATGATTCGGATGGAAAACCTAATTCGGATGGTATTTCGGATGGGGGTGTAATTCGGATGCTTAGAAGTCTGTTGGACCGAATTCGGATGTACCGGATTCAGATGAACAGTGATGACTTCGAATGGGCAATATGTGGTCCGGATGAAGTGAGGGAACCGAATTCGGATGGTCCGAATTCGGATGAACAGTGGACAGGGTCTTAGGAAAATGTCCAGGTAGGGGACCGAATTCGGATTGTCCGAGTTCGGGTGGTCCGAAATGGATATGGTCCGAAGTTAAAAATTTTAAAATTTAAGCACAAGTCCAAAATGGTAAAATGGGAATGCCTGATCTGAACTTCGGATGGTCCGAAGATCGGATGGGACCGAAGTAGGGTCCGAAATGGGCACAGTGGCGGTCCGAAATTCACCTAAAGTTGGTCCGAATTGGACCGTAGTGAGGTCCGAACTAGGATGATATTTGGTCCGAATTGGGATCTTAAATGTTCCGAATTGCAATAGTAACAGATCCGAATTACAGCAGGTTTTTGCAGGTTTTCTAAGGCAGAACAGAGCAGAATACTATTTTATCAGTTTTAAAGCCTAAAAAAAGTTTCTAAATGATTTGTAAACTATTTTAAACACTTGTGATGATTTAAAATAACTCAAAACACTTACAATTAGTAAAGAACAAGCTAAAAACCCACTACAAACCCATATTTTTAAATTTTTCAAAGCTCCGATTCTTGATGATTTTTATGGACCTATGGAACTGAATGAGCTGGAAATCAGTATATGAAGATACTATGATGATTATAAGACTATAAGAACACAATAAACACGTAAAAACCAGAGAAAAAATGATCTAACCGAATGGAGAATGAAGAACACGAAGAACACAAGAAAAACCCAGCAGAATCCGTGAGAATGCCGTTGAAATCCACCTTTTGGGCTCTGATACCAATTGTAGAATATGTATTCCCGTAATATTCAGCACCTTTGATGATTCTTTCACAATACCCAAGAAGAAACAAGCTCAATAATGGGGTAATGATGAAGAAGACAAAGAGAATATTGAGAGAGTGAATAGTGGCGGCTGCAAAATGTATTCAATATGTTTTCAACCGTGGAGTTACATAAAGCAAACCCTAGGAGCTTTATAGCTCCATTTAATTAACTATGGGGCATTGACACAATTGCCCCCTAGACTTTTACAAAGAAATAAATTACAAGGAAACAAATACAAAGATAAATGCCAAGAAAATAATTATTACAAAATAACTCCCTATGATCGAAATTAGATGTCTAACACATTGAGTTATAGATATTCAGTTTTGCATGCTAGATTCCGGTTGAGACATATTGTTGATGATAGATTATTTGACATTCATACATGATCAGCTGGATTGTGACCTGTGCTCACCATGGTTTGGTGATGCCTTGTGGATCATGATAGCTATTTGATTTATCATTCTGCATGACATTGTACTTACAGTTCAGATATTGCTATGAGATGATTGCTATCATGACCTTGATGACTTATGCTTTCATTATTGTTCGCACCTTTGACATATCGATTCAGCTTAGAATGATTAACCTTGACGGTCTATTGTTCTAGACCATGCTATTTCACCAGTTCTATTGAACTTAGTAATGATACTCCGATGTTCCGCCATGTTGATTTACAGGTAGCTAGCCCAGTATGTGGCTGATCCCCACAATTTAAGTGTGAGCGTGGCTTGAACATCATCCGACTCTATGACTACTATGTCTCAATCATGAGTGGCTGTAGCGGCAGTCAAGACATATCACGCTAGACCCATGATCCGCTTGACAATGCATGTAATCTGAAAATCCATATTCTCACTAAGCTTTGCTTACAGATGTTGTTTACACTTTTTTACAGGAAAATATAAAGGAAAGTCACCTATTGGACCTAGTTCTTAGGTCTTACAAGAATCAAGTCGAAGTTTTCATAGACTGTACCTTTTATAAGGAAAGTCACCTGCTGGACCTAATTGTTGTGGTCTGGGTAGATTGATTTGATTGTATGATGACATGAATTAGATTAGACTGTACCCTTTATAAGTTTAATTTGAAAACTGTAAACCGTATTAAACTTAATCCTAATGTTTGTACTTGTAATTTGAAATTCCGCAATATAATTACTCTATCTTAGTTATGATTGATATCCTGTTGCATGATGTGGGACCTAGACTCTGACGACTGCCCCGTAAGGGGTGGTCTTCACACATTGACACTAACCTGTAGTTAAATATACTTCTTTCCTTAGTGACTAAATTTATGTCATCTTTAATTTCATATTAGTGACCTAATCTTAATGACAACCATATTTACGTCACTAACTTCAAAATCAGTGAGCAAATAAAATGTAGTCACTACCATTCTCGTCACTAATGACCTTCTTACTTGTAGTGGATAGTTCATAGATATATATATATATATATATATATATATATATATATATATATATATATATATATATATATATATATATATAAAATTAAAATACCAAATTCGGTTTTCGGTTTGATCTGAAAAAATAAAAAACCGATCATCAACCGAACACCATATTGTGAAATTCGGTTTGGAACCAAACCAAACCGAAAACCAGTTTTTAAATTCGATTTGGTTTTATTCGAATTCGATGCGGTTTGGTTTTCGGTTTCTTCGAGTCCAAACCATATATTGCACACCCCTATTTTAAATTTGTAACCAATATTCTCATTGTACTCTTTTAAAAAAAATAATAATAAAACATGTACTATCAAATCTTGTATTTTATTAATCCTAACAAATCATACATTGAACTTTTGTGTGTATTTTTTTTAATCAAAATTACAAAACAAGAAAAAATAGTATAATCAACACTTAAAAACATGTCATATTTTTTTCATTATAAATGCAACACTTAAAAAAATGTTATATGTTTTTAAAAACGTGTCGCATTTTTTTCGTTATAAATGCAACACTCTAAAAATGTGTTGCATCTTTTATTGAAATGTGCAACATTTTAAACAAATGTTGCAATTTTTAGTAAAAATTGTAACACTTTAGAATATTGTTGCATTTTATAGTAAAAATGGCAACACTTAAAAAAAAGCGTTGCATTAAATCATTATATGCAACACTTATTGTCAATGTGTTACTTTAGAGCGAACTTAAATAAAAATGCAACAATTTTTAAATGTGTTGCATCAAAAGTGTTGCATTAGCTTCGATTTGTAGTAGTGTGCACAACTTAAAAGTCTGATGTTCAGTGACACTGACAAGACTGCAATTTCTCTTCTTTCTCCCACTGACACCTCTCAATCATCCTCTTTTGAAACCTGTCTTGCCCAGTTAGTTGGGGTTAAGGACAACCTGTCTTTCTTAGTGCATAGCCTGGTTGGTTCTAAACATGTTACCAAACCTGCTGCTGCCAAGCCTGTTGGATCCGTTCCTTTGGGTAGTGCTGGTGTAGAAGGCTATGTGCCCTCTCCTTCAAACGCGGAGAATAAATTTGCCTCAAAGACGAAGTCTAAGGTGGAGAAATCTTCATCTCCCTCAAAATAGAAATCAGCTTCAGTTAGTTAGGCAGCAGGTCACATAACAATTGGTGATGTTGCAGGTACATCAAATGTTTCTGGGATAGCTGAGCCTACTTAGGCCAAGTCTCCAAGCCCTGCACCATCTAAAGGGGAGGAACCTGTTCCTATGGACAGGCGCGGAAAACAAAGACAATTTATCCTAGAAACATCAGAGGAACAGGAAGAGACTGAGATAGCCCAATCCGCAGCATCAAAAGGAAAAGGCAAAGCTGCTATGGACACAGATGCTGAAAAACTTCTCCTGCTCAAATATGATAAGGCTCAAGCTAAAGAAATGAAAGTTCCACTTGATGTCTACTATAAGTGGAAACAAGAGCAAACTGAGATATTGGAGAGACAAAAAGAAGAAGCAGCCTCTGTGAAAGTTGCTTAAGCTTTGACTGCCAAGGAGGCAAAGAAAGTTAAAATGCCATCCTTGGTAGTACAAAGGAAGTTGGTAGAGGCAGCCAAAGGGTCAGACAGTGGGATAGAAAGTGATAAAGAGAAAAGCTCAAAGGTCTCAGTGACCAAAGGAAAACATGTGTCTTCTACCCTTTTATTAGTAAGAACCCAGTTTCATTTTGACAACCTGGCAAGGAAAAAGTTCTTTGAAGTTGCTAAGAGAAGGATTGCCAAGGAAAATATTGCCAAAGTTGTTCCCATCTCTAGAAAAATTCAGCCCTGGAAGCTTCAAATTAAAAGACATGGTGCTGATGGCCTTGAATTGGAAGCATATGAAGCTACTGATGTTGCTAGAATGGGGTACAGGAAATGGGTTGAGCTTGCAATTGCCCTGACTGGTTCAAATCTGAAACTGCTAAAACAGTCAGGGCATTTGTAAAGAAGTTGATGGAAAAGGTGAAAGGGTTGTGCTTGATCCCAGATGAGATGATCAAAGGTACTTCACAAGTAGAACCTAAGATCAAGCCCAGAAGACAGAAGAAAGATTCGGAGCTTGAGGAGATAGTCCAGCTGATTGAACAGGATTTCTATGCCACTCAAATCAGAGGCATAGATCACAGACTGTCTCAAGGCGTGGAACCTGAAGGCAAATATATTGAAGATACCGAGAAAGAAGTGTTCTTTGTGGATCCTCTAACTAGGAAAATGAGTTTTTAGAGAACCTCGAATCTTCATAAAGTTGGTTTCAAACAGGTTATTGGCTTTAGGTTCATGAAAGCTTTTGCCAAACATGACAAGTGGAGAGTGGCCATATGGAATCAGTTAATAGCTTGTTATAATAGAGGAGAGTTGGGTGGCCAAGAGTTATACTTCCTCAAAGTTGAGTTAGAAGCTGTTGAAGCCAGAAAAGAACTGGTAGCTGGCCTGGAACAAGATGGGCTCCTCAAAGCTGCTGATGATTTAGAAAAGAAAATTGAGGAACACCAAGGCCCATCTACAAGTGATGTGTAGATGAAGAAAGAAAGCTGGCAATAAGTTGGTCAGGCTTGGCATTATCTCCTCCCAACTTTAAAAGTTTTAAGAGTAGAATTTCTCGTTGTACAAAAGTAGAACTTTTTCATTATACATAAGTTGTATTTTTGTTGTACATTAGTTGTACCATTGTAAACATTTCTTGTTACAGTCGGTATCAGTATATATAAACTGATCCTTACTTTACTTCTATGTTGTAATTTCATCTCTGCAACTGTAATGTAAATGTATATAGTGACAACTGATAAAGTCAGCTTTAGGCTGGATATTGCAAATAGGGGGAGATTGTTAGGCACAAAAAAGCCTCAATCAAATATGTTCATTATCATAGAGGGAGATTTTCAATCAAACATGTTTGATACATTTAAAGGAAAATCTAAGGGGGCGTTTGGTTCGCAGATTTGTTTCCTTGGGATTTGCATTTTGTCAAAGGATTTGCAATATGCAGCATTTGCATTTGTCAGGATTTTGTCAAAAAAATCTACATTATCTTTTAGGAAAAATTTGTTAATCTGAAAAATGCAAGGTAACTGGGATTTAAAATCCTAGGGGTGAGGCTGGGTTTTTAAATAACAAATAAGGAAAGGGTTTCAGAAATCCTAGGATTTTAAATCCTTATTGAAATCTGCAAATCAAACACTGGATTTTAAATGCAAATCCCAAGGAATCCCAGGAAATCCACGAACCAAACGCCCCTAAGGCTTTTCTAATGCCTTATTGAAACCTAATAAGTGATTTGCAAAATGATTCAAAGTTTGTTTACACTGTTACATTAGTTGTAACTTGGCAGATTGTCAAAGCTATCTATAACTGTTGGACAGATTTGACACAAACTATCTAAGTTGTTCATGTCTATTGGACAACTTTCACCCAAGTAAAGTGTTATGTTCTTTGTGAACAGGTTTTACACCTTATGGAATTTGTTTCCATGTCCTCATGCAAAGTCTTGACCGTAAAATCAGTCAACAACTCAAGACAAAGTGGAAAATCAGAAGCTGCGAGTTCTGCCAAAGCTGCTCTAAAGCATGAAGACAAAAAGGATATCTGAAATGGGTGACAATCCATTTCTTATATCAAAATAGCATTACATGAAGAGGAAAGGTTTAAAGTCGACATTCCTTTTTAAGGTTAAGCTGTGCATAACAAAGACAAAAAGGAATAGACAGATTCTACAACAAGTGGACAAAGCCTGATTTGTCAGACATGCAGAAAAGCATCCTTGTCTTTTGGCAAAGACATTCCACTTTCTCTACAACCAATGAAGAAGCTTCACTGAGATTCACTGAGTGGGTATAAAAGAAACTTCTAAGGAATTAGAGAAATCAAGAGAAACATCCACAAGTCCAGAACGTGCAAATAAATTGTGTTTGTCATGCATGCAAATTCTGCTTTCAACTTATAATAGAATAGCCAAGTGTATCTAAGTTATTCCATCTCAAAAGTTGTTTGTCTGTGTCTTTTAAAACAGTGAGTGAACCTTTGTGAGTGTATTCATTGTAACTAGTCTTGGATTATTTAATAGTCTGTTGTGTTCTGTCATCTCAGTTTGGATCATTCTGCCATTCAAACCTGTTTGTAATTTACACTTGAAATATATACATTCCAACTTTGAGAAAAAGTGTGTTCTAAAGAATTATCTGTATTCCCCCCCCCCCCCCTCTTTACAACCTTTAGTAACATACTTGGAAAACCTTTTGGGACCTACAAGTTCCATCCTTAGTAGTTTCAACTTTATCATTTTTCATAACATACCATCCGAAGTTCGGACGCCTTCATGATCCAAAGTTCGGACGCCTTCATGATCCGAAGTTCGGATGCCCCTAGGATCCGAAGTTCAGTTTCTTGACTTAGAAAGTTTTACTTCAAGATGTCATTCGAAGTTCAATTGATCCGAACTTCGAGTATGGATCCGAAGTTCGTATGGATGTTCATCATATCCAAAGATTATGTCATCCGAACTTCTCATCCGAAGTTCATACTTAGCAGTTTTCATAATTTCCAGATTTCATTCATTTTTTTGTACCAATCCTGTGATTGAAGTCTATCAGTATAAGATCCAAAATACTCTTATAACACATTATTAACATAGATTTAACCTTTAAGGTACCAAAATTAGGCCACTTAAGTCGTGTTTTTAACTGCTCGGTGAACACACACACTAAAACACATAATTAAAAATCAAAATCATACGTAGGAATTGAATCAGAGGCTTAAATTTTGTTCATAACTTGCCTGTAACTCGATTTAATCATTCCAACTGATAACTAAAACATGCATTATCAACTTCAACAGAGATCTATAATTCGGTTTCATAAAAATCGTACCCAAAAACCCATAAATTCGTAGATTTAAATAATTCTAACATCAAATTGATGCTTGCAGTAGTTGTAGTTCCTTCCAAACTACACAAATTCAGATTTTTGCATCTTAATTCCAACAATTTTGCGTTCTTGATTTGTCGAGAGAGAGTGAGCAATCGTGGGTTTTTAGTGAGATAAAGTGAGAACGGTCACACACTCACACACTCCTTTTTATTATTTCAAGTTCGTCATATTTGCAAAATACCCCCCGCCCCTCAATTTACATTTTTCTCAATATAACATTTCACTCCTTAATTATTTCCATATTCAGTGTTCATCTTTTAAATATTTATTTCCTTAAATTTTCGCTCTAATAACAATGATGGTCCCTCATCATTAGTTTATCATTTTAACATCATATGGCGTTCTTCTTTTAAACATCTCTTTCCTTCAATTTTTGCTCTAACAACAATGATGAACCCTCATCATTAATTTATCATTTTAACACCATTCGGCGTTCATTTTTTAAATATATCTTTCTTTGAATTTTCGCTCTAACAACAATGATGATCCTTTATCATTAATTTATTATTTTAATTTGATTTCCATGATTCTTACAAACATTCGAAAACATTTTGTCTGAGTCTATTTAAATTTGGATTCCAAATCATCAAAAACGTAAACTGAATTTTAACCGTTTCATTACATGTAATTCAAAAATTGGGTATGTTACAAATTAACATTTTTGAAAAAAGTACTAAACCGTTCTTTATATAGTGTTAACTCTATACTTTGTTCAAATAGTACTTTACCATGTCTTTCCCCACTCATAAGAAGAGATTCTTGACAGGCAGGGGCTTTCTCACGAGTAATCCTTAACTCCTCTTTTAAAACATGACTTTTGTGTTGAAGAATAGCAGTTGGAATGTAAGGATGAGAACTTGGTTTAACATGTTTAACTATCATTTTTGTCGTTAAATAGCTTTTGAACAAGTCATCCTCAAGAGTTGGTACTCTATAAAGAAAATTGTCGTTCAACTTTTCATTGGTAAAAGGAATTTGCTTATTTTCTTCGTCATTTCATTTTACCTACTCCTGGGCCAAGACATCTTCCAATGATCGACGGAAGATGGTCTAATATCCACGTCTCATATATATTCTATAATATAACATAGATAAATAGATTGGCCCTTTTTCAAAAACTTAGGAAATTTAAACTAATTCCTTCTTTGGAATGGTAAAACCTACTTTCCTTAGGTTGATTAAAATTAATACTTTGATTTGTTTGTCCCCATTTAAGAACTTAATCAAGGTCCTTGATACGAGAGTACAAACCTATTTTCTCTCTTTCAATCATTTTCTGATTTTCCAAATTTTCAACGTTTAAACACTCAAACCGTTTTGTTAAAACAGATAATTCTGACTTCAAAGTACTCTTTTCCTCAGTGATTGTATCAATACAACTCTTAAGGTAAATATTCTTGTCCGCAGCCATAATTTTTTCAAGTAGGAAAGTTCTGACAAGATTATGCTCCTTTATCCAGTTTTTCTCAAACGTTTCAGATTGTTCTTTGATAGTTTGGACGATTTATTCTGCTTTGTAACAACAAAAAACTTTAATTAGCGTTTTTTAACAAGCTTAATGGTAATCAATAAGTCAAATATAAGTTTAGTTACACAATGAAACAAGTTCAACGCTAATTTGTGTAAATTAGTAAGTTAAATGCAATTTGTACTAAGTAATGTCTATATAAATTAATAAGAGAAATTAATTGAGTCAAACATGGGTTAAATTATCAAGTTTGTTATGATAAAATAATAGGTTATAAGTTAAATATGATTAAATGAAAGAAAAACAAAATTAAGGGGTCAAATTATAAATTAAACAAACTTTAGTAAATAAATACCCAAATAGATGCATCTTCTCTCATTTCATCAGTTCCAAACTCTCTCTACATTTCTCTCTAACCCACAAATCAATCATCAAATTCATCTACAAAAGTTTACAATTAAGTTCAAGAATCAAAGATACAAGCATCAAAACCAACAAAGATTTCAAGGTAAACACCATTTAATTTCTTGTTTGTTGTTTCTGAAAACATACGGCTTCTGGGAAAATTTAGAAGTGTTCTATGTTCTTCAAATCATCAAATTGTTCATCAATCAGTGTGTTAAACAAAAATGCAAGTTCATGCATGTGCTTTAGAAGTGTTTAATTGAATTATTTTTCAAACTTTGAAGCCTTAAATCCATGAATAAAGTAAAAAAAAATCAGAAACTTAACTAAAGTTGCTGCATATGTGTGTTGTGTCCCTGTTTTTGTCGAGAATAACTGGCCAAGAAGGCCAGTAGGCCATCGGCCTTGACTCCATTTCATTCATGTGTTTTTGCTTGGTCAACTATGCATCTAATTCTCCTTTAATTCTCTTAAATGGTTGTTGAAAATGAAGAAAAATAGTAGTGAAAAAAATGCAGGTTGTGTGCAGTGTTTGTGTTCTGCATGTAAAAGAAAGGTCCGAGATTCACCTCTTTAAGAATCCTAGATGTGGTCTGGACAGTAGCAGCCGCCAATAATAGTTCTGAGTAAAATCAAGTGTGGGATGTTAAGAGATGATGAATAACAGCAACCTTTATCCATTTAAATGAAATGCTAAGTGTCTGTATGTTATTTGAAAGATCCGAGACTCACATTAGTGAGTATCTCGGATGTATTAATAAACCAACAGTAGCCTTTTTTCTTTTCAAACAAAATTCCGGTCTCTGATTGGGTCTGTTGTGCAGTCCAAAATCAGGCTATGAATGGCCCTTAGCCTTGGCTTGAATTTCAATCTTATTGTGTGTGTGTTTACTCACCATTAATCCTTGCCATTCATTTATTTATTTGCTGCTGAAATACATATGTAAAACCGAATGTTTGAGTGTGTGTGTGCAGTGTCGCGATGTGTGTATTTGTTGTTGTTTTGTGTCCGTGAACCAGGCCAAGAAGGCCTATGGCCTTCGGCCTTGGCTTCCTAATATTGTTGATGTTTTGTTGATCATCAAGATGCATATAAATCGCCCTTAAACCTTCTAAATTTCTACTTGAAATGAAAATTAAAAAGAAAAATAGGTGCAGTATTTTGTTCTTTTAGGATGTTGAATCTGAGTCTGGTTCAAAAAATGCATGCCAAGAAAGTCCCTTGGCCTTTGGCCTGACCTTTATATGCTTAGATAATGTTTGCATGATCATGTATGTGTGTTTGTTGAACATTTAGAAGTAGGAAATCGCCCTTAATCCTTTTATTTTGGTGCTGAAATCAACGAAAAATAGAATGAGTATGAGCAATGTTTCTGTTTTGTGTTTGCATCATAATGTGTGTGAATAACCAGTAGGATCTCTTTTCCTTACTATTCAAATAAAACTAAGTATTAAGTAAGTCTAGGAAGTTTGTATTATGTGTGTTGTGCGTCATATATATGCAGAAAACGATACCAACAGTCCTTATATATATACATATATATATATATACATATATATATATATATATATATATATATATATATATATATATATATATATATATATATATATATATATATATATATATATATATATATATATATTGATGTATATGATTTGAGTGTGTTTTGTGACATTGGACAGCAATATTTCCTTTATATTTCATGTAAATTTCAGATGTCCAGTCACTGTGACAGCACCTAACATATATATACATTCATGTACAAACAATTAAAGTACATGTGTGTGGGATGTTGTGCATAAATGTGGGTGCAAAATCAGAACAATGCATATATTTGTGGGTATATCGCTGAAAATAGAGATATAAAACAAGTGGACAGATTCATATATTAAGGCATTATGTTGCAAATTGTGTGTGTCTTTTATAAGTTTAAAACAATAAGTACGCAACAAGTATTAGGTATAAATGTGTGCTTAATTGTAATATATGCCCATGTATTGAACACATAAAGTGTGTACTTTGGTGTGCGATTAAATTAGTCCATCAATCTTTTATATCTATACTACTAATACAGCATTTAGCTTTCTACAATTTAACATGCATAAAGTACAACTTAACAAAGCAAGATCTTGAATATTAAGACGTATAAGTAACTAAGCATAAAGTACAAGCAGGTGTTGCAAGAAAAATTAAATGGGGTTTTATCTGTGAAATTTGTATTCTTGGGAACTGTATGCATTGGAAAGACAAACACGCCACCGTTCATTCCCCCACGCTTCATCTGCTAACAACGCTTCGTCTGCTAATCTTGTAAGGTCTACCACTACGAGATCTATCTAGACGCGGAACCGTCAACGAGTGCGGAATCCTCGTTAACGGGTAGACGGAAACAACTCTCATTAGAAACACGGAGACTATCAGAAGCTGCACGAACTACACAAGCACGCACCTACGAACTGATTCTCTCCGAAACGACACTAACACTGTTGATAAACTCGAAATCTCTTAATGCTTAATCACTCTCGAATTCTGCAAAAAGTCTAATAATATTTCGAGTCTATCCCTAATTATAGAGGTTAATTCGAGTCTGTCATGGGCCAAACTCGAATCCGGCCCAAGGCCCATTCGAGTTTGTCCTCACTGACATTCTCGAATCTGCCTAAGTAAGCATATTCGAATCTGTCTAACTGACCCATTCGAATCTGACCTAGATTCGAATCTTGGTCCTTAGACATTTCAAATTTACCTTTTAACATAATTAACTAAGTATTGAAACTTATGTTTTTACCTTATGATTGATTTTATCTTTGATCTTTATGTTTGAACTTCTTGTAATACGATACATCAAGTTCAAACATACAATCAATAACTGTCAAACATATATAAACATATATATCAAACACTCGTTAATTCTTAATACTTTGAATATTACTTAAACCAAAATGTTAGATTGCTTAGACTGCTATCGTCACACAGGGTGTACCAACGGACTCCCCCTTGACGATAGCTTCTAACTATTTACATCAAGTTTAAGTACTAGATCTATATATACTACTACCTGCATATAAACCAGCATCTATACAAACTTTTACTACCTTCTGGAACTTCCTGGCTTCAGATCTCCATGCTTCAATAAAGAAGACAGGTTGATCATGTAGCTTCTTCAGGTCATCCTTCGATAGATTTATTAAGTGCAGTGGATCATACACTCTCAAAATCACTTTGTCATGTGTATCTTCCATGACTGCTTCTGCTGTATTATTATCGACGTACCACCATTTCATGTTGCTCAAAATATTTTGTGGCAGCGATTTCATAGGCACCCTTTTCAAGCATTTGAAGGGTTTATAAACCATTCTGGCCCAAGGCCTTCCCGTATGAGGATCTATCCTTGATCCATCCTCTACTCTTTTGCCTGATCTCGGCTTAAGTCTTTCAAACTTTCCAGAACGACCCTCTTTTCTTATTATCTTTGCCATAACTTCAGCATACGGGTCCTCGCCGATATTGATCAGTTCTTTCCATGCTAACTCCTTTACTTCAATCTTGGGCAGTGTATTGAATGCTTTCAGTGTTCGCCTCAAGTATTGAAGACCATCTCTCCTTTTCAAAATAAACAGCTGCAGTTCTCGGTCAAAGAACCAGCTTATAATTCCTCCTGAGAAATTTCCAGCACCCGGAATTCTCATCTTCTTTTTCATCTTCAGCTATTCTTTCTTTTCTTCCTTTTTGAACCAAAGCTTTATCAACTCAGCTCTAGATGGCTCTTTCTCTGCTTCTTCAAGTTCTGAGTCTTCGACTGAGGCTATCTTGATGTCATCTATGTCAATCACATTGTGATTATTGCCCACGTATAATTCCGTGATAGGTTGTGAATTTATGATCACCTCGTTGACGTTATCGTCCTCGTCCTCTATCACTTCATCGTCAGATTTCCAATCAACAATCTCCTCAGGAATGAATTCCCCTTCCTCCAACTCTTCTGTTTCATCTTCAAAATCAAATTCCATTAGCTCTTCCTCAATGTCTTTTAACGCATCTATCATATCGCTGTCCAAAGTTCTTGAGGAACCTGCCTCTCCTACTTCACCTCCCAACTGACTCGGCTCCCCCTGAGACTGAGCATCCTGAGCAGCAGAAAAATCTACTGGCTCATTCTGTCTTTGAGTGCTGGGATCATTGCCTTGGTCTTCTTCATCATTATCATCATCCTCCCTGCGCACTTCTTGATCACGGCACGATGTCTCCCCCTGAGCCTTTAAATTTTTCATTAATTGCTCAACTAGGGAGCGCATCGATTTTAGCTCAGCTGCTTGATCAGCGACAAAAGTCTTTAGCTCTAAGTTCTCCTCCTGAACTTTTTCCACAATCTTCTTCAGTTCGGTATTCTCCTTATCAATATTTGCGTTATGCTTCTGAAGTTCACCGATTGCCGTGGTCAGGCCGAAGATTTGGATATGTTGGAAGTCAACTCTATCTTTAAGCTGCAAAAACCTTTGATTGTCGGTGTAAGTGGATGAGGTGGATGGAATGGACTATATCGGAGTTGGAAATGAATGGCGATGGGATGTACGGTTCATCATGAGGTGGTGATGGTGGAATGGTGGTTTGAGGGTCATGAGGTTGAGTAATTTGAGGTTGTTCTGCTGAAGCTGAAGTAGATCCTTGCATAAATCTATGACGCTTGGCCCTTTGCCTCGTCACTAATGTAGCAACCTCTTCTTCTTTAAAATCAGAGTCATCAGACTCTCTTGATGCTCTACGCCTCGAAGCTTCTTCATTTACTACCAACCTTGATCCATAAGTTCCCATTTGAACAGGAGGTTCTGTAGATACGGACTCTGGAGCTTCAACCTCTATCTCCTCCATTTTTTCTGACTCAGTTGCAGACGATGACACATCATTACCAGTCTGCTCCGGTTCATATTCGTCAACATCCCTAAGAACATCTTCTTCTCCCTCTGGAGACTCTAGCAATTCTCCAACTAATGCTGCAGATATTTCTTCATTGGCATGAGGACCAGCTTCCCAAATTTCATGTAACGTCTGACACAACTGATCAGATTCAATTGGGACATTCGAAGGTCCCGCCTCTTGTACCTCTTGATGTTGACTTGTAGAAGGCCTAGATGCCTGAGTTTGACTCGCGGTAGCTCTTTGTCGTCTCCTTTGTGGCTGTGCACGCGGTTGTTGTCGTTGTTGTTGCGGTGGCTGTCTGGCTTGAACTTCCACTTCTCCTGCCCAGTTGGCATTATTCGGTGCTTCAAAGTTCCTGTAAATTACAGCTCCAAACAACGGTCGTTCGACTAGAACTGCCAACCTTCCTCTATGCGAGGAGCAATCAGCAAAAATCCTTTTATCCATCACCGCTACGCTTTGAATTTGTTAGGCACAAAAAGGCCTCAGTCAAACCTGTTCTACATCTGAGGGGGAGATTTATAATCAAACCTGTTGATGCGTTTGAAGGTTAAAGTTAAGGCCTGTTATATGCCTTATTAAAGCCTGAAAATGATTTGCAATATTAGTCATAAGCTGTTCTATGTGTTGCATGTGTTGCAACTAAGATAGTTTGTCCAAGCTGTTCTGTCTGCTGAACAGGCTGGACATAAACTGTCTACGCAGCTCTACACTGGTGAGCAGCTTGGGCACTTTTAAAGTGTTCTGTTCTTTATGAACAGAACCTGTTCTTTGTGAACAGGCTAAACACTTTATGGAATACGTTTCCAAGTCATCATGTATTGTTTTTGACTACAAGATCAGTTTACAAAGTCGAAGACAAAGTGGAAAACAGAACTGCTTAGCCTGCCCAAGCTGTTCTGTAACATGAAGACAAAAGGTTATTTGAAAAAGGGTGACAGACCTTTTTCTTATATCAAAATAGGCCTTTACAAGGAAGAAAGACGCAAAGTTGACATTCCTAAATTAGTTAAAGGCAATGCAACAGTAGACAAAGTAAAAAGACAAAAGTTCTGCACATGTGAAGACAAGTCTGCTTTTCAGAAAAGTGCAGAAAAGGTTATGTTGTCTTTTCAACAAGACTTCTCCTTTTCATTCCGTCCAATGAAGATGTTTTTCCTAGATCCTCTGAGTGAGTATAAAAGGAAGCTTCTAAGGACAGAAAGAAGTGAAGAAAGCTAAGTGCTGAAACCAAGAGTGAACGTGCAAGTGTGTTTTTCATGCATGCAAGTCTGATTGTGTAATACAGTTTCTTTGTGTCTAAGCTGTTCTACATAAGCTGTTCATCTGAGTCTTGTAAACACAGTGAGTGCTTCTTAGTGAGTGTATTCATTGTATACTAGTTTGAGTTTGTCTTAGACTAGTGAACATACTGTTGTATCTATCATCTCAGCTTGAACTATTCCGCATTCAAGCTTGTTTGTAATTAACAAATTGTTGATAATACATACAAACATTGAGAAAATAGTGTGTAGTTTTTAAATTGCTGTATTCACCCCCCCTCTACAGCTTAAAGCTATACACTTTGGGAACCTCTCGGGACCTACAACTGGTATCAGAGCAGGTCAGATTGTGTGTCATTCTAGATCTCTCATTCTCCCTAGTTTCCATGGACAACAATGCTGCAAATTCTTCTTACTATGACAATGGCTCTGTGGGCAAACCTCCAAAATTTAATCATCAAAACTTCTCTGGTTGGAAGTGCAGAATGATGCTCTATTTAGAGAATCTGGATGTACAACTACCAGAGATAGTGATGGAGGGTCCCTATGTGGCAACCTCTGTTACTACCATAACTCCAGCGGTTAAAGGAGCTGCTCCTGAAATCAGGACCTTTGAGAAAGCTAAAGCTCAATGGTCTGATGAAGACAAGAGACTGGTGGCTCTGGATGCAAAGGCCAGAAACAACCTGGTTATTTCTCTTCCTGATGATGTGTTCAAACAGGTTGAGAAAATGAAGACAGCAAAAGAGATGTGGGATACTTTGTGTACCGTCTATGATGGACCCACAATCACACTGGACAACAGGATCAACAATCTTGTTAGACAGTATGAACTCTTCTTTGCTAAACCAAAGGAGACTCTCACTGAAACCTACACCAGGTTTACTGCTCTAGTGAATGATCTCAAGTCTGTTGGGATCACTAAGGATAGTCTTACCCTGGTGAATAAATTTCTGGACATTCTACCTGAAGAGTGGAATTACTTCTCAACAATTCTAAGGAACTCAGGTACTATCAGAAGTATGGATCTGGTCAACTTGTATGGATCCTTACTGAATGATGAACAGTCAAGGCAACAAAAGAGAAATGCCTTGGAAATGTCCAAAAGAGGTGCATCCTTTGTGGCTAATGTGAGACAGCCTGTAAATCAGGTGAGTGATGTGTTCACTCAACCTGATCAACAGGATGATGACAAGGAGGAGGTGTCAGATGAAGAAGATACTGCGGATCTTGCTGAACAAGATGATGAGCAAATGATAGCTATGCTTGTCAAAAGGTTCAACAAGAAAAGGTTTGGAAGAAACATGCTGCATGGAAATTCAGGTGCTGGCAAAAAGAAGGCATTTGATAAATCCAAGGCTGAGTGCTTCAAATGTGGCAAAACTGGCCATATAGCTGCTGAGTGTGTGTCAAAAGCTGTTGGTCAGTCATCCAAAACATACAAGACAAACAAGGATGATGGTTATAGGGTTAAGTACCTTATGGCCATGGCTAAGCTGAGGAAGTTGGAAAACTCAGTGGGTTCTAACCGCCAAAAGGGACTCATGGCAGAGACTTGTGATTGGGAGGAATCTGATTCATCATCTGATGAAGAAGATAATCAATGTTTGATGGCCAACACTGATGTCCCATCAACAAGCAGCTTCAAACAAGATATGGCTGAAGCTGAAGCCTTCAGCAGCATAGAGAACTGGAATCCTACTATGATGTATAAGGTACAAAATTTTATGGCTTACAGTTCTGAAGAAAAAGTTAAAATGTTTGAATATATGCTTGTTGATCTAAAAGCTGCTGTTGAGAAGCATGATGCTTACTATCTGAAATCTCTAAGCTTAAAACTGATCTTAAAACTAAATCTAGTAAACTGGACAGTTTCCATAAGTTGGAAACTGAGCTTGATGAATTAAAACATATCAACTCTATTTTACTGGAAGAAAAGAGAGAAACAGATATAAAGCATGCTAAGCTTCAAAAGATAGTTGACTCTTGGTGCCAATCTGCACAAAAAGTCAGCCATTGTATAAGTCAACAGATCCCTGCACAAATCCAATCCTATCTTGGAGGGGATCTTGACACAGCAGCTTCCATTGTTGAGATAAATAATCTGAAAGAAGATTTATCCACTCTTGGTGAACTTCCAAACACATTCATTCAAAATGTGAATGGTAAACTAATCTCAACAAATAGGTTTGTCAGGCCTCAAAACACTGACAGCTTGTGTGAATTTAACTCAAAAGCTGATGTTGGAATTTGTTCTCCATCAAATCAGTCTGCTAAGTGCTCTGCTGGTTCACACAAGCAAAAGAAAGGAAAATATGTCCAAACTGAAGTTGCGGATACTAAACCTGTTGACAAAACAGGTTCTGAGTCCAAAGCTGATGGTAAAAAGCATGTTAATCCTTTTGATGCTAAACACTTTGAAAACAAGTTTTCAAAAGGTAAGCAGTCTGTTTTCAACAAGGGTAAGTCTCATGTTGAAAACAAAACTGCTGTGATTTCAAATAAGTTTTCAAATCATAGTGGTAAACTGGTTTTAAATAAGAATAAGCCTTTCAAAACCAGACACAGTGAGTATGCTGATAGGCAGCATAAATCACAATCCAGTAGGGGCAAAGACAAAGCCATTGCTCGAACTGAAATAATTGGGAATAAGTTTCCAAAACCTGTGGAAGCTCAAAAGCCAATCAAGCTCCCTGTCTTTGACATCTGTCCTCCTAAAAAGAGGAAAGAAGAGGCAGCCAAAGCTGTGGTTATTGAACTATCCACTCAAACTGTTGATTCATCAAAAAATAATAAAATTGCTAAATCTGCTGATAGAATCAACAAAAATAGCTCAGAATGTGTTTCTGAAAGATCTTCTTCCAAAAATCCTAAAAAGAGAAAATGTTACAAATGTGGAAAGAAGACACATCTGGCCAAGGATTGTCCTGAATCTGAGGGCATGAGGCCTGTTGACTCTGTTGTTTCCATAACAGCTGTCACAAGCAGTGTTGGAAATGTCACAGTCACTGAGAGTGGTATTCAAGCTGATACCATTCAAATAGGGAATATTAGTGTGGATATTTCAAGTCCATCAACAAATGTTGATGAAGTAGGAGAACTCATCTCTGTGATGAGTTCCCCTAAAAATGACTAATAATTCTCTTATCACTCTGCAGGAAAAACAACCTTCCCAGGTTTGGTACTTGGACAGTGGCTGCTCAGGGCACATGACAGGTTGTAAAGAATTGCCGAGTGATCTCAGGCCTGAAAAAGGGCCAAAAGTCACATTTGGTGACAATGTACAAGGATCCACTAAGGGATATGGAACTCTTAAAGCTGGTGCTGCAGTGTTCAAAAGAGTAGCCTATGTGGTTGGGCTAAAACATAACCTTGTCAGCATAAGCCAACTGTGTGATGCTGGCTACAAGGTTAATTTTGATGAGCACCTGGGTTACATATTGGATCCCCAAGGGAAAGTTGTGCTATGCGCTCAACGAAAGAAAGGTGTATATGTTGTGGATATGCATTCTGCTGACCCCACAACTGACACCTGTTTTCTCACAAGAACAAATGCTGATCTAAACTGGCTATGGCACAGAAGACTGTCACATCTGAACTTCAAGAACATCAACAAACTCTGTAAGAAAGAGTTGGTGACAGGTTTGCCTTCTATGACTTTTGCTAAGGATAGATTATGCACAGCTTGTGAGAAAGGCAAGCAGAGAAAAACATCTTTTAAATCCAAACATAATTTCTCTATTGATACTCCACTCTTCTTAATCCATATGGACTTGTTTGGACCTGTTAATGTCCCAAGTCTAGGAGGAAGAAGATACACTCTAGTAATGGTTGATGAGTTCTCCAGGTACACATGGGTGATCTTTCTAAAGAGCAAAGGAGAGGCTGCTAGAGAGATCATTGGATTTTGTCAAAAAGATGGAAATTGCTGAACTCTGCCCAAGTAAAGCAGCTTAGAAGTGATCATGGTACTGAGTTCAGAAAATAGTACTCTTTGAAGACTTCTGTGAAGAAAAAGGAATCACTCAAAACTTTTCAGCTGTAAGAACTCCTCAACAAAATGGAGTTGCTGAAAGGAGAAACCGAACTCTCATTGAAGCTGCCAGAACCATGCTGTGTGCATCAGGTTTACCTTCATCATTTTGGGCTGAAGCTGTTAACACTGCCTGCTTCACCCAAAACAGATCCTTAGTGGTGAAAAGATTCAACAAGACTCCCTATGAGCTGCTCAAAGGGAGGAAGCCAAATGTCAGTTATTTCCATGTGTTTGGATGTCCCTGTTTCATTCTGAATCAAAGGGACCAGCTGTCAAAGTTTGAACCTAAAGCTGATGAAGGTGTGTTTGTTGGCTACTCTGCTATCTCCAAAGCCTACAGAGTATACAACAACAAAAGAAAGGTGATAGATGAATCTATAAATGTCACCTTTGAAGAGTCCAAGAATGCTTCCACCAAAGCTGTTCCTGAATTAGTTTCAGGAGAACTTAACTTTGATGATCTGATGCATTCAAACAATAAAGAGGACTCAAAAGCTTCCACTACACCCAATGTGAAACATGTTAATCATGATGGACATGATGATGATTATGTCAATACATCCTGTGTGAATAAATGTACTGACTTAATTACAACTGCATGTCCAGAACCTATCAATGCTGATTTTCCCAGTTCCTCTGCTGATATGTTCAACAGTGGTTAGACATGTTCAACAAGAGAACAGGCTCAAGACAACAGTGTGTCTGAAAGTCTTGAGAGCTGTTCAACAGGACCTGCTGAAGATGTTAACAACTCAGGTGAATCATCATTGAAAAATGATCCTAAGTGGATCAGGTGTCACCCCAATGATCAAATAATTGGTGACATAAACAAAGGGATACAAACAAGGTGGGACAACTTAGGGAACTTTTGTATGTTCTCTAGTTTTGTTTCACTGATGGAGCCAAGGAAGGTTGATGAAGCACTAAAAGATGCCAATTGGATCACTGCCATGCAAGAAGAGCTTAATCAATTTGAAAGAAACAATGTATGGAAGCTGGTCCCTGCTCCTAAAGGTAAAACTATAATTGGCACTAAATGGGTTTTCAGGAATAAGATGGATGAGCAAGGTCATGTCATTAGAAATAAGGCAAGACTGGTTGCTCAGGGCTACAGACAGGAGGAAGGAATTGATTATGATGAAACATTTGCTCCTGTGGCTAGGCTAGAAGCAATTCGTTTGTATCTAGCCTACGCTGCTCATAAGAGAATCAAGGTATTTCAAATGGATGTGAAGAGTGCATTTTTGAATGGGAAGCTGCAAGAAGAAGTTTATGTCAAGCAGCCTCCAGGTTTTGAAAATGAACAACATCCAGGTTTTGTCTATAAGTTGGACAAAGCTCTCTATGGGTCTCAAACAAGCCCCTAGAGCCTGGTGGTATGACCACTCTTACTGAGTTCCTTATGAGCAATGGGTATTCTTTTTTTCTAGAGGTAAGCTGATACTACACTGTTCATAAAGAAGGTGAAGTCTGATATTATGCTTGTTCAAATTTATGTGGATGACATAATATTTGGTTCTACTAATGAGCAGTTGTGCAAGAATTTTTCATTACTCATGAAATCCAAGTATGAGATGAGTATGATGGGAGAACTAACTTTCTTTTTAGGATTACAGGTTAAACAAACCTCAACTGAAATTTTTATAAATCAAGGAAAGTACACTTTAGATCTTTTGAAAAAGTTCAAATTTGATCAAAGTTCTCCTATTAAAACCCCAATGGCAACCAATGTAAAATTGGATGCTGATGCCAGTGGAAAAGCTGTTTCAGTAACAGCTTACAGAGGCATGATTGGAAGCTTGCTATACTTAACTGCTAGTAGACCTGATATTATGTTTGCTACCTGTTTGTGTGCTAGGTTCCAAGCTGATCCAAAGGAATCTCATCTAGCTGCTGTTAAAAGAATCTTCAGATACCTGAAGGGTACACCAGGTTTGGGTCTTTGGTATCCCAAAGACTCCAGCCTTGAACTAACAAGGCTATTAGATTTCTGACTTTGCAGGCCTGCAGGGATGGATAGGAAAAGGCACAACAGGTGGATTGTCAACTCCTTGGTGGAAGTTGAATCAGTTGGAGTAGCAAGAAGCAGAAACTCAGTGTCCACTTCTACTGCTGAAGCTGAGTACATTGTGCTGGAAGTGCTGTGGGGATCGTGGATGCAGGCATTCAGCTTGAAGATTTATGGCCTTGTGTATAGGAAAACTCCTATTCTGTGTTGATAATACAAGTGTCTAGCCATCTCCAACAATCCAGTATTTCATTCAAGAACAAAGCATATTTGAAGTCAGACATCACTTCATCAGAGATACATTCAGAAGGGTAATGTGGAGGTAAGTTTTATTTCCACAAATGAACAGCTTTGCAGACCATTTTCACTACCTTCTGGATGAAACAAGGTTTAATTACCTTGTCAGCAAGCTGGGCATGTTAAACAAGAGTGACTAAGTGTTTCTCAAAGGTCTAAGAATTTGTGTGTTTCACACTGCTCAAGTTTCTCTGAACAGCTTAGGCAGAACAGGTTATACATGTTCTGTACTTAGTCTTTTGTCTGAAAATCTTGAACAGCTTGAGCATACAACAGGCTGAACAAAAACAGTTTATTCGTCCAGCCTGCTCTGATGGTCCACTCTTCACCCTGTTCACTTCTTCACACTGTCTTACAAGCCATTGTCTTGTAACCTGTTCAACTATTGAACACAACATGTTCTTACAAAAGAGAGCAGGCTGAAGGCACAGTTTGAGGAATGAACAGCTTGAAGACTGAACAGCGTGTGTTGACCCAACTAATCACAGGGTTGACCAAAAGCTTGGACCAACAGTTTTAATTACCTTTCTTCAAACTTAAGTTACTTAATTTATGTTTTATTTAACTTAATTACTGTGGATAATGTGGGTTACGTGTGTTAGTGATTAAAAAGGTCAAGTGGTCTGACAAATGTTTCTGACATGGACAACCGTTCCGTTTTCCGTTAACTAACATGTCAAATCGAACCGCCCAAACCTTCTCTCTCATACACACTCACATTCAAATCCTATAAATACCAAACCACTGTTTCATCTTCGTCTTCCTCATCATTTCCAGAAATCCTCAAGAACCCTAAAAATCGACTAAGTGTCCTTTGCTTCTTCAATCTCAAAACTTCTCAAATGGCTCACAGACCTAATCCCTTTCTTCCAGTGTTTGTTGGTGATGATGTTGTCAAACATCCATCAGTCACCACAATGCTGACCATCAAACCTACAAACTACGTAGCAAACGTCACTATTCCCAAAAACTATGTGGGGAAGGGCTACGATCAGATGGTGGAATTTCTGCAAGTTCATCCGTTGAACTATGCAATGACTGCAACTCCTGGTGTCCTGTACCAGGAGATGGTGTATGAATTCTGGTACACTTGTTCTTACAACCCCAACACCACAGTCATCAAAGGAACTATTCTTAATGGGACTCAAACCATTGAGATAACTGCTGATCTTCTGAGGGAGGTTCTTCATCTGCCTGTTGCTGAGTCATATGATCTGCCCCAGCCTGAGAACGAACAAATGGGAAATCTGCTACGCTTCTGTGGTGTAGCAGAACCCAAAATTGGAGCAACATTGTACAGGATGGACTTGTCTCCTACTTACAGCTTTCTGTTTGCTTCTGTGATGATGAGCTTCAGTAGTAAAGTTGGTTCATTCGACCAACTCAGTAGAGATGAAGTGTCAATAGTCCTACAGCTAGTGGATGGGACTACTATTGACATGGCTAAGTGGATCTTCTCGAACCTGAGAAACCTGGTGCAGCAAGAGCCAAGACCAGCTGCTGTCCGTTATCCCAGGTTTCTGAGCCTCATTTTCAGCCATGTCTATGGTGAGCAACTATATAACTCCCAGCCCTTACTTAAGACTGCTGCATTCCCTGTGATAGGGAATAGAATTTTCCATACTCCTGTACTTCAAAATGAGCCTCCTCTATCCACACCAATGAGGAGGTTGTTAGGTTTGGTGGAAGGACCCTCTGCTGTGAGGGTGGATCCAAAAGCTGCTGCTCCCGCCAGAAAATCCAAAGCCAGGTCCAAACTT